>CAWUFW010015241.1:0-370908 GCA_963921515.1 Calotriton arnoldi
TCCATAGAAGTCAACGGCGTATCGCGGTTGTGTATTTACACTGCACGCTGTCCCCGTGGGTCCCCTGTGTCACTACCTTGGGTGGTTCCTTGTGGTCCAAGCACTTCTAGAGGCTCTATGCCTAGTGTCTAGTTCAGTCGTGGTTCTTATACCACTTTATTGGTATATGGTTTGGTACGCCCCTAGGGCCCAAACGTGTATTTGTGCTATTACTGTGTTTAAATAACTTCTAACTTATGTATTTCGAACTCTAGCCTCATAAAGAGACTAGAGGGGTGTGTTTAGCAATAAATACATATATTTTGAATATATACCTGGTGTGGTGCTCTTTCATTTGGTCACTCAAGAGATTATAGACTGGTAAAACAAGCTGCTTTACATTCCTTCAAGACTTAGCCTGAAGGCTGCTCTCCATAGCTACCACTAGGATAGCTTTCAATAAGGTTGTCTTTAACCTATCGCCAATAAGGGGTTGTTTGGACTGGTGCAAGGTGCCCACTATAATTAGTGGACAGCATATACCAGGCCAACTTCTCACATTGGTGTGCAGCGTGTGGGATTCCAGCTTGCTATTGTTTTACCAGATAATCTCAATTGAATTGATCAACTGAAAACCACTAAAGGTACCTAAGGTACATATAATTTAAGCTTAGAATACAGTAAGTTCTACTGAACTTAGAGTTGTGTGTTAAGAGATAGCACAACCCTTTCTACAACTCAAGAGAGTTTAGTAGGCCACACTAGAGTAGGTAGTGCATACACCACACCACACTAGTAATGTCTTTAAAGGTAGGATCTAGAGAATCCTTACCAGAAGCCACTGGGCTTCTTCCTCCAAGTATGATACCCTCCCATTCTTGGAATTGAGAGCATTATGTAACTTGAGGAAATTAAGGACAGGCCAAAGTCCCACCACCCAACACCTTAAAGAGTTGTTGGTGGCTTATGACCTTAGTAAGCCCTTGGGGACTGAAGGGGTAGGAGCTGAGGGTGGGGCAGAAGAAGAGGAAGGGACCAGGGGTACCAATACCCCTAGCCCCCCTCTGAAACTGGCCAGGAGGGTGACAATGACCCTGACCTGGATAACCCAATCCCTCCTGTGGAAGATGAAGAGGATGATCAGGATGATGCCCTCTTTGTCCCCCAGGAAGGATTATGAGTGTGCCCAGAAAGTCTAGATCTCCTTCTCAGGAGTCTAACCACTCTGGCACCTCAATAGGGAGCTCTGTCTCATCTCATAGGAGGGAATCCTCTCATGAGAGAAGAAAGAGGCTGATTCAATATGAGGAAGCTCAGCTTGAACTCAGAAGGAAGCAAGTAGCCTTAGACAGGGAGTCCCTAGATCTCTTTAGAGAGAAAAGAAAGTTGGGACTAGAGTCCCATGGTGGCAGCAATATCCCTAGAGATAGGGAAAGGTCTTATGACCATAGAAACCTAAACAAGATTGTCCCTCCCTACCAGAGTGGGGATGACATCCACAAATGGATAACTGCACTGGAGAGGGCCTGTAAAGTTCAGAAGGTCCCCCAGAGGCAGTGGGCAGCAATCTTGTGGCTCTCCTTTGCAGACAAAGGTAGAGACAAGCTCCTCACTGTAAGAGAAGAGGATGCTGACAATTACACAGTCTTGAAGAGTGCTCTGATAGATGGGTTTGGCCTAACCACTGAACAGTATAGGTTGAAGTTCAGAGACACCCAAAAAGCTCAGACTCAAGACTGGGTTGATTTTGTAGATTGTGCTACAAAGGCTCTGGAAGGTTGGATACATGGCAACAAAGTGCATGACTTTTTAGGATTGTACAATTTGATTATGAGGGAGCAGATCCTTAATAATTGTCAAAACCAGCTTTTGCACCAGTATCTGGTGGACTCTGATCTGACCTCTCCCCAAGAATTGGGAAAGAAGGCAGACAAATGGGTCAGAACCAGAGTAAAAACTAGAAATCAGGGTGGTGACCAGAAGAAAGATTCTACTAAGTCCCAAGAGAAAGGTGGGGATAAATCTAAGGATAAGTCCCCTACAGGGCCCCAAAATTCCTCTTCTGGGGGTGGGTCCCAAACTCCTTCCTCTCCTGAAAAGAAACCATATTGCCATGTCTGTAAAAAGCCTGGGCACTGGAAATCTGATCCCAGTTGCCCCAGGATTGGCAATAAAGAAAATGTTCCCCCAGCAACTACTACCCCCTCCTGGTACTACCAGTAGTAATCCTCCAGTTGGGAGTAGTGCACCCAAAAAGTTAGGTGCTTTTGCAACAGGAACAGAGGTGGGCCCTGGTTCAGACAGGGACCCCTCAACAGACTCCTCTGACTCTGATGGTGGTGTAGGATTTGCCACCTTTACCATGGGTCCCACAGCAATGGGCAGGTACAGACTGGAGCCAATGATTAATGGTCAGAAAGCTGTGGCATTTAGGGACACAGGGGCTAGTGTCACCATGGTGGCAGGGAAACTAGTCCCCCTCACCAGCTTTTACCTGAGTTTAAATACCAGGTGACCAACATTGATGGTGTCAGAACAGATCACCCCATGGCCATAGTCAATCTCAGCTGGGAGGGGGTCACAGGCCCAAAGAGAGTGGCAGTGTCCCCCACCTTACCTGTAGATTGCCTGATGGGCAATGATCTGGAGATTTCAGCCTGGGCTGAAGTTGAACACCAAACCCACCTTAGGATGTTGGGCATCCCTGTAAGGTTAGTGGGGCTGTAATGGCCACAGCCCCAGCCCAAGAATTTGGAGAGATGGAGCCTGAAAGAATGGCCCACTCTCCCCCAAAAGAGAGCACAAGGGTTGAAGAAAAGTCTTCTTCCCTCCAGACAGTAGGTAAGGGTCAGCCTCCTCAGGGAACTGACCCTACCCCTAGTGAAGGAACTGCCCCAGAGGTAGTCAGGCCTGGCCTGGCCACTCCCCTGATGGCAGAGGACCCTTCCAAGGTGGTACCCAGTCTGGAGCAGGTAACCTGCCCCTCTCTACCCTGCCTCAGCCAGCCCAGGGCTGCAGAGGTCAGGGAGGTCAGTGGACCCCCCAGGGCCCCCTGTCCAGAGGAACCCCCCATCAGCAGATTAGGGGCACCCAGTCTAGTAGCCCTAGCCAGGTGAAAACTCCTCTACACACTGAGGGATCCCCCATGCCTTTATGTAGGGACCTCCCCCAGAAGGACTCTGGTAGGCAAGGGCAAACCTGGGACCTGAAGGTTCCAAACCTGCCATGTCCCTCCAGTAGTCCATCCAAAGGGACCCAACCCCCAGCTGTAGGCAGCCAAAGGTTGACCCTTAGAGCAAAGTGCAACTCAGTCATGGAAAGACAGGCATACATAGTGACCAGTGATCTGAGGAAGCTGAGGCCAACATTCCTAGGGCCTCACTTCCCTACTCAGACACCCCACCAGCCTTGTACTTTACCTAAGCACACCACAGGTAGTGATTCCCCATGGTGGAGACCCTCTCATACCCTTAGGGTGAGGGATTGCTTAGTGGACCATAAGACAGGGGGCAACCATGCTAGTGCAGGTGCTTCCTTATATGACCACTTAGTCAATGAAGGCTCAACTGGCCAAGGTTAGCCTTATCTCCTTTCGTTTGGGGGGTTATGTAGGAAGGTGGAATCTGACTATATGGTTGCCCCCACTTTTTTATGGTGTTTTGCTGGTTTATGACTTAGTTGGACTGGGATCCTGCTATTCAGGGCCCCAGTCTATCTGCTTTCTCTGTAAAAGGTTTCCATGTGCCTTAGGCACATCACTGATTGGAATCTGGAGTGCCCTTATAAGTCCCTAGTATATGGTATACTATGTACCAAGGGCATAGGTACCTCAGAGGCCTACCAGGGGCTGCAGCATGTATTATGCCACCCCTGGAAGGCCATCCAAACTGACACCACAGGTCTGCTACTGCAGCCTGGGTAAGGTGGTGCATGCACTCCTTACTGTGATATAGGTTACCTATATCACTAAATACATACACACATATAAACCTATAAGTCACTCCTAAGGCAGGCCTTATCAATCCTGAAGGCAGAGTGCATGGTTCCTATGTGAGAGGGTGCCCCTGCATGAGCAGGGCCCCTCTGCAGCGTTCGGAGACCCTTCTCTGATGCTGTTTGTAGTGCAGCCTGACCATATACTCTTAAGCGCATTATAACCTTGCGTTAAATGCTAACTTTGGAATGGCTGCACCTAAACATGTCGTGTTTGGTGTCAAACATCTTGGAATACTACCCCCGCCAATTCTGGTGGCGGGGGTAGCATTCCACCCTTCTAGAGGGAGAGACATGTTAACCCTGGCCTGGCCGGTAACTTCTTTCTAAAGCCTGGCATCACAAAATGGATGCTACTGCCACAGACACAAGTCTGGCCTCCTGCTGCTGGACGAAACTCCGGCAGGGGAGGCCTGGACAACAGGTTTCCTGTCCCAGGGAGGTGTGACCACCTCCCCAGACAGGATAATGTGTATTGGGGCTGGGAGGGAGCACTTTTGGGTGCTTTGAAGTCCTGCACTGGGGGCACACTTGGTGTCCCTGTACATACCCCAGTTCAAACCGGATCAGGGGCTTGCAGCCCCTGCTTTGGCGCGAACTGGACAAAGGGAAAGGGGTGTAGCCACCCCTCTGCCCTGACCCACCCATAGGTGGGGCCACAGAGTAGTCCAACCCCTAAACTTGGTATAAGTATAGGAACCCAGTCCTTAAGATTTTAGATTATCCCTGGACGAAACTCTGAAACAGAATCCTGGACCTTCGACGCTCTACTCAAAATTAGAGGACAGAAGAATCTCCCTTGGGGTCAAGGAGTGACTCCCCTGCTTGGCAGGCACCAAAGATGCATCTGTCCGGTCTGCATTTCTGAAGCTCCCGTCGGACGCCGAAGTCTTCGCATCACCAGAGGTGGATTCTCAGACTTCCTCGAGGCTACCCTGAGTCCCCAGCAAAGCTGAAGCCCGTAGCTATCGTGGGTGACGTGAGACCGTGACCCCTGGACACCGAGCACATTTGCAAGTGCATCCTCTTCTGGGTCTCCCACAAAGTCGTGCTTTGGGCTCCGAGTAGCCCTAGCCTCCAGCACCAATTGCTTCGAAGATCACTGGCCTCCACTCCACGAGTGTCCTGTGAGCCAGATCCACGTGCGACGTCTCGAGGCTCCTTTGCGGTCGCTAGCCTGTTGGCTAGTAGCCCTTAACGAAGGTCAATCTTTTTCTTCTTGGGCATCCTGGTTGCTCCAGGCCTGCCCTCACTTACCCTTGCTGGGTGAGTTCTCCAGACCTTGCTGGTCTGCACCATCGACGATCTTCATCTTGACCGAGACTTGCCGTTGCCAAGGCTTGTTGGGTCCAATCCGGTCGCCGACACCTCAGCACTCGACAGACATTGTGTACCAGTCCGAATCCTGCTCCTGGTTGCCGACAACGCCTCCGGAACCTCGTGGCTGAAGAGTCAAAACAACTGTCAACGCACCTGAAGCACTCGACATCGGTGGGCATCTGTCCATCGCCTTCCTGGTCACTGGCTAGTGACCCAGACTCTGTCCCCTCTGCTTTCAGGTTCTTCAGATCTCCGATCCACTCTTGGATCCACCCGGACACTTTCCACTTGGTCGCCAGCAGCACTTTGCAGCAGATCGCCATTCAAATCGACGACGAAACCCGACCCCGAAAGGCACCTATGCACCCGGCTTCCCTGGGTGAGGTAACACGAGTACTCCGGTGCTCCCGTGGGTAGAGACTCTTCAAAGTACTAGTTCTCAAAGGGTTTGCTCCAAGTCCTCCTTTAAGTGTCCCTTTTCTTTAATTTCCTGATCGCGACTTTCTCCATAGAAGTCAACGGCGTATCGCGGTTGTGTATTTACACTGCACGCGTCCCCCGTGGGTCCCCTGAGTCACTACCTTGGGTGGTTCCTTGTGGTCCAAGCACTTCTAGAGGCTCTAGGCCTAGTGTCTAGTTCAGTCGTGGTTCTTATACCACTTTATTGGTATATGGTTTGGTACGCCCTAGGGCCCAAACGTGTATTTGTGCTATTACTGTGTTTAAATAACTTCTAACTTATGTACTTCGAACTCTAGCCTCATAAAGAGACTAGAGGGGTGTGTTTAGCAATAAATACATATATTTTGAATATATACCTGATGTGGTGCTCTTTCATTTGGTCACTCAAGAGATTATAGACTGGTAAAACAAGCTGCTTTACATTCCTTCAAGACTTAGCCTGAAGGCTGCTCTCCATAGCTACCACTAGGATAGCTTTCAATAAGGTTGTCTTTAACCTATCTCCAATAAGGGGTTGTTTGGACTGGTGCAAGGTGCCCACTATAATTAGTGGACAGCATATACCAGGCCAACTTCTCACATAGCCCTTTATAATTACCCAAAAATATTAGCATTTCCTTAGTACCTGAATCTTAACCTGAACTCCAATTTTGCTTGTTTTCATGTGATAAAATGTGCTTTAGGTTGAATGCTGCTGTGCACCATTCGTCCCAGATCGTATGATGTTTATATGGCAGCATACACTGGCTTTTCCAAAGTCATCCAACAATCTAACCCTTTCTTCCAACCCTCTAACAGTGGGGACTGAGGATCCTTTCATGATTTGGCTATGTCTTTCTTGGCCACTACCAGCCCCAGCCTTAACAGTGCCATTTTATATCTGTTGCTGTTGATATCCATTGTTATGTGTAGGAGAGCCATCTTAGGGTCTCTGGAAAGCCTTCCACTGAACACCTCTCCCAAACATGTGAGTACTCCCTCCAAAAAGGGGGTCAACGTCCTGCACCACCATATCATGTGAAGAAGGTCTCCCATCTGAGATGAACACTGTAGACATAATGATGATGTCACAGCCGCCTTCTTCTAGAGCCTTTACCATCAAATGTAGACTAGATGTAAGTATTTCAGTGGTATGACAAACTTTGAGCCAATACCAGCCTTCCTTAGGGATTCCAGCACCTCGCTCCGTCATCTCTTTTAAAAGGGTCATGGTTCCTTTCTTACAATTCTCTTAATTTGTCAAAGGAGTCAGGGGTATTTACCACCAGGAAGCGATCAATGTGCAAGATTTTCTGGGACATCATCACTCCCAGCAACACTTTGGCTTCCAATGGGCTGTGATCAGGGAGGTCCTCTTGTTCTGTAATATACGGCTGCATGGCATTACGGAGTTGTAGATATCTAAAGAATTGACTACAGTGGAGGTTATATTCCTCCAGTAGCTCTCTGAATGATTTTAGTACCTTCCCCGACATGAGGTCCCCCAATCTAGAGATGCCTATAAGATCCCATTTTCCAAAGTCATGCAGATCCGACACCTGCCAAAGCCATTGTACGATCCACCAGGGGTGCTTCTTTTGTCCCGGGTCATCCCCACCCCAGCGCCCTTGTAGTCAGTTCTCATACCGAGAATACCACCCACGTGGTTTGTGGTAGGTAAAGGTAGGCAGTCCCCCATACAGCATATAATAGATCCACACATATATAAAACATTTTGATAGAGCGATGTGTGAAGGATGTCAGTACTACACAAATCCTGTCAGTGAGACTTTTTGTAGTTGGTAAATTAGGCAGAGTGGGACTACCATGGCGGATGTCCTAGGAAGGATAAGGAAAGTGCCGACCGGCACATCAGGTCGCTGGTGAATGGATCAATCTGCAGCTGGATGTTTTTGTCCCATGCCATCTGAGTATCACTAGTCACAAACACACCAAGATATTTTAAGCCTCTCACCAGTACCCTCATGTCACCTGCCTAATCCAGCTGCTCTGTGGAAGGCCCAATGGGATATACTTAGGACTTAGCTGTGTTAATAAGGAGTCCTGTAAATCTGTCAAAGGCTTGTAGGACCTGGAGGACTCTGGGCCCAGAGTGATGAGGACAACATTGGTGAATAACGCCACTCTTTCAGAAATACTGGGGACCCACTCCAATCACTTTATCAGGGCATCCATTCTGAGGCAATTAGCTAGGGACTCGATCTCGAAAGCAAAATGTAAAGAGGACAGTGGACTTCCCTGTTGGGTGCCTTGTTGTAGTTGAAAGGAGTCCAAGATCAAACCCTGGTTAATGTCTTTAAATCTGTGTAGACCAGGGGGGGCGCTAGAGGGCGCACCTCAAGATGGCTGCGCCTTAGTGTAGCTCTGCCCGGCTGATCCTCCATCCACCAAATATCCGCCTATAATCGCTGCATCACCGTCTTGAGAGCTACAGGCCTGAATGGTGAAGCACCCCTGATCATAGTGGGGGCATCGAGGACTGCTGGGGGCCACTGCAACGACCAGAAACCAGTTGTGAGTGGGTCGGACGGCGAGCACGTAAAATGGCGGCCGCCATGATGCTGTGGTGAAGGGGTACGCAAAGCTGTTGTGCCGTGTGACAGAGGCAAGCTGTGACTACTGCGCAGCGCGCGGTGACGGATCGTCGTGCTGCTGTCTGTCCCGGCATTATTTTTCCACCTGGGGCTGCAGAGCCGTAACACCCATCTGGGGGATGCCCGGCAATCCCTATACAACCAAGTGTGGCAAAGTGCGGAGGTTCGCCGGAACCGGCGGGGCCCAGCGCCAGTCCCGGAGCAGACCTGCGGGAGCATCGAGGTGCCTGGAGCTTGTGGCAGTGAGTGGGGCGCGGCCTTGCCTGGGCTTGCAGCTGCGGTGGCGGGTGTGGGCCTTGGCGCGGGGCCGCGGCCTGCGAGCTGCGACTGGCGTCCAAGGCGCGTGAGGAGCTGGGGCCTGTCTGCAATAGTGACGCACCTGTGTTTGGCCGTGAGTCTAGCATTAGACCGGACTGAAACTGTTGTACTGAACACTACCTTTGCACTGCCGCTGTTGGGCTGAACCTGCCTGGGCTATTGACCTGCCACATAGCTTCTACGTGCCTGCATTACTGTTACGCTTCTGATAAAGTGCCCAGGGGGCCCTAAGGTTGATCTGCGACTAACGGCCTGCCGGCGCGGTGGACTCCTACGTGCACCTCTGGAACAGTACTATTATATTTTGTGAGCACACGTGGTGGGGGCATTCGGCTGTGGTAGCGGAGACATAGGCATTGTGGGCCCTTTTGGAAAGTGGCTGCCCGCTGGCTCAGGCCTTTTTGTAAGTGGCCAGGGGCGAGACCGCTCCTAATTAGTGAATCCCATTTGCACGGACTGCTGTCTCACTTTTACCTTGCCCACCATACATTATGGGGAAAACTGACAAATCCCAGCCTCGCCTCACTTTCGAGGCACGAAAAGCTAGCAAAATGCAGCAGAAAGCGGCCTCTGATTCAGAGGCAGATGTCCAGGGGGATGGCCGATCCACGCTAGAAACGACGCTGTTGGCCATGCAGAAAAGCCTCCAATCTATAGAGGGAACAATGTCAGCCATGAACCACAGACTGGACCACATGTCTGCACAACTGGAGAAGCAGAATGCGAGAATGGGGGAGGTCGAACAGAGGGTCTCCACCGTGGAGGATGGTCTCAGTGAGGTCTCTGGCAAAGCACTTAATATGGAAAAAGTCCTGGCGCTCATACAAGCGAAAAATGAGGACTTAGAGGCCCGGTCTCGACAAAACAATATTAGAATTACGGGCCTGCCGGAGTCCACCAACACCGGCAGGATGGAGACCTTTATTGAGACCCTTATCAGGGATATTTTTGGCCCAGAGAATATGTCCAACATGTTTATCGTCGAGCGGGCCCATCGATCCCTGGCAGCGAGACCAATACCGGGCGCTCCACCTCGCCCTATAATTGCTCGGCTCTTAAATTATAGGGACCACAACGCCATTTTGAGACTGGCACGAGAAAAGGGCGCCATTGAACACCAGGGGAACCCGCTGTCCTTCTTCCCTGACTTTACTGTCGCAGTCCAGTCGGCGAGAAGGGAGTTTGGCACCGTGAAGAAATTTCTACAGTCTGAGGGTATACCCTATGCTATGTTGTATCCCGTTCGTCTACGTGTTGGCCAGGATGGGGACTTTAAATTTTTCACCACCCCTAAAGCGGAGATGGACCATGTGAAGAAACTGAAACGGTGGCGTCGTGAGGCCCCGGCTGATCTTGAGGAGGAGGAACAGTAGGCTGACCGTGGGATGCCAAACTATGTGCTTGCTTGCTATTCACATGTGGGAATTGTTTGAGTTCATATATCAAGGTTCACTGTTTTTGATATAGGCCTGTTGAGCGAGGCTCATTATTGCAGGACACACTTCATTGATGCAATATGTCTACTCGTATGTTTTTTTTGTATCCTAGCACAGGTACTAGACCTGATCAGCCACCTCCTACATAGTAGGAGGCCAGTAGCACTCCGACGCTCCCCACATGGGAGTTCCCCACATTTGGCAAGCTGTTTGCTTTCTATGTTGGGGAATGTGTAGTCAGGGAAGGCATGGCTTTGGCAAGTTGGGTACGCTGAAGTGGGTGGGGGGATGGTGGGGGGAATGGCTGGCACTCTGTTATTGCACGGAGCCTGTACCCTGGCAACACATTACTGCAACTGGTCCTCAAAATGTTATGCATATCCTGTTGAATGCAATGTACATTGGGTAATATAAAGTTCCTTACCTGGAACGTGTGTGGCTTGAACAGTCCCAAGAAAATCATTTTTAATAGCGTATCTGGACAGGTTAGATGTCCAGGTAGCCTTTTTGCAAGAAACTCACCTCACAAAGCTCTCGGAGAAAAATGTAGGCAAGCGATGGGCTGGGGTGAGGGCGGCTTCCTCCTATTCCTCCTACTCTCGTGGGGTGATGATTCTTATTAAGAAGGGGGTTCTCTTTACTGTCCTTAGTTCAGAGACGGATGAGCAGGGCAGGTTGGTCCTTGTACATGGCAAGCTTGGTGGTGTAGGAGTGCTGATGGTCAATGTCTATGGCCCGAACGTTGATGACTATTCTTTCTTTGCTGATGTTTGGCGCCGCATCTCTCGATTCCCTCCTGTTGAAATCATATGGGGGGGCGACTTTAATACTTGTCTAGATGTGAATATAGACAGATTGGGGAGTGGGGCTACGTGACATAGGCAGGCGACAGATGCTTTATTAGGGCTGTTGGAGGCTGGGAACATTCATGACATTTGGCGTTTGCGGCATCCTGGGGCACGAGAAAGTACCTTTATATCCACTGCACATGGTACGTGGTCCCGCTTGGACTACTGGCTTATTTCTGAGGTTGCATGCACCTGGGTGGTTGACGTCAGCCACTTGGCCAAGACACTGTCCGATCACTCCTCAGTATTGCTTGAGGTGCGGGTGCCCGAATGCGAGAGGCCCCGTTCATGTGGCGGTTGCAGCAGGCATCTCTGACAGACCCAGTTTTTAAGTGCACGGTTGGCGAGGCGATTCGCAACTATTTCAAGGAAATTGAGGGCACTGTGGACAGCGCAGGCATCCTTTGGGAAGCATTTAAAGTCACGAAACGGGGTGTTTGTATTGGTGCGCAGGCTGGAGTCCTGAAAGATTTGCGTAGCAGAATCAGTAAGCTCGCTGCGGAAATATCCACACTGGAACGTGAATATGCACGTAACCCTGTTCCAGAAAAGCTTTCCGCGATACGTGATCTTGTGTCAGAGCACAATGAAACTGCAGAGCAAGAGATGGCGCATAGGTCACGTCGAAGCACGGCTCGCTATTATGGGGAGGGGGGTAGGCCCAGCCGTTCGCTGGTGCAGAAGTTGGCGGCGCCCTGGAGTCAGGAGTACATCACTGAAATGTTAGACGGGGAGGGGGAGGCGCACTTCAATAATCCTGAGATTAGTAGGGTGGTGCTGGATTTCTACTCTGATCTCTACGGGGACTGGCTTCAGGTACCGGCAGCTGATATAAACACCTACCTAGATGACATTGCGCTTGGTTGGCTTTCAGTCGACCAGCGAGAATATCTCACACAGCCCTTTGATGTTGAAGATGTCAAACTAGCTATTATGGCCCTCCCTACATGTAAGGCAGCAGGCCTTGATGGACTACCGAGTGAGTTCTACAAGGCATATGCAGAAAAACTGGCTCCTAGGCTATTGGACATCTTTACGGAGGCATATGACACGGGAACACTCCCTCTCACACTCAAAGAGGCACTCATTGTCATGCTATTGAAACCAGACAAAGCAGCGTATCTGTGCGACTCCTACAGGCCTCTTTCCATCATCAACATTGACGCCAAAATTTTGGCAAAAATGATTGCCAGCAGGCTCCAGCCCCTAGTCCCCAACCTGGTACTCCCGGACCAGTTGGAATTTGTACCCACTAGATCGACCATGCACAATCTTCGCACTGTCTTTGCTACTTTGCATTATTTTGAGTTGGATTTTCAGGTGGTGGCAGTGCTGCTTGATGCAGCAAAGGCGTTCGACTCTCTGCAGTGGGAGTATATGTTTACTGTGCTGCTGCGGATGGGCCTGCCACCTTTCTTCCTCAAATGGATTCACCTACTGTATAATGCGCCAGTGGCGCAGATACGCATGAATGGCTGGGTGTCTGAAGCTTTCCCTATTAAAAAAGGTACGCGACAGGGATGTCCCCTGTCGCCAAATCTATTCGCGCTCGCGCTGGAGCCTTTGGCTTGTAAACTACGCCAGGGACATGCACTGGCAGCGTTGCGTTTTAGACAGCGGTCACTTGTGGTTTCATTGCACGCTGAAGATATGCTGCTGTATGTCCGCAAACCGGCTATGTACTTACCGGAATTACTGCGCGAATACGTGAAGTTTGAAGGATATTCAGGTTTAGGCATAAATTGGGCGAAGTCGACGGTGTTTCCGCTGACCGCTGTTACCCATGAGGTGGAATTGGACTTCCCACTGACGTGGTCGACTGACCCGGTGAGGTATTTGGGGATATGGTTGCATAGAGATCCCGATGTGGTGATTTCTACAAACTACGGCCGAGCCATTACTCAGATTATCGACCAAACGGCACGGTGGGCTAAATTACCGCTTTCGCTAGCGGATCGAATTGCAGTCACAAAAATGACGATTTTGCCCAAACTTCTCTATTTGTTCGTTAACATCCCGATCCGACTGAATATCGTGCAGTTTAATATGCTTCAGTCGGCCCTGCTGACCTTTATCTGGGGAGGCAAGAAGCCCAGATGTAGTTGGGATGTGCTGGTGCAACCGTTTGAGCAGGGTGGCTTTGAAGCGCCTGACCTGCGACTGTACTACTTGTGCGCGCAGGCGTAGTTTGCGCATTATTGGTACTTCCCGCAGCGGTTCCAGCCGCACACTGCAGTTGAAGCAGATTCGGTGCTCCCGGTGCCACTGGTGGCGGCTGCCTTGTTGGGCGGAGGTGGTGGGCCGCGGGCTGAAATCAACCCTGTTCAATGCACTGCATGGCCTTGGAAGACACTTGCTAAAAGGGTGCAACTAGATTATCTCTATGCCCCAGTGTTACCGCTGGCTGCACACCCGGATATTTCAGTGACCCAAGAGCGGGTCGCCTTGAAGGCACTGAGGGCTGCAGGGATTGCACAGCTAGGTGACTTATATCAACAGGGACGGTTCAGGTCGCTATCAGACCTACAGGATGGGCAGGACCTTGGTATGATGTTGGGGTTCACATATGTACGTGTGCGACAAGCGGTCCAAGCTATTTATCCTGATTATCCAGCAGAGCCGAGAACGCTGCTGGCACTGCAGGCGGTGCTAGCAGGAGGAGAACGTAGGGGTCTGATAACTAAATTGTATAAGGCGGCACTGCGGGAAAAAGACCCCATTGAAGATCCCTCATACAATAAATGGAATACAGTACTAGGGGCCTCATTGTCGCTGGATGCTTGGAAATTTTGCTGTGTGCTGACTGGTCGCCTGACGGCGAATTGTAACCTCCGCATTATACATTTCAAATACTTGCATCAGTTATAATATACACCTCTTCAATTGCAGAGATTTGGTCCCATGATATTTTTGTTTCTGATATTCTGTCTAAACACCGAGGTGTCCCCCTCGGAGGCAGTACACTGCACATTCAGTCTGCAAATCAGCGCTCTTCAGATTGATTTCATCATCTAACCCTCAGGGTCTGGCATGGTGATTGACTCCAAACCTCCTCGCCTTGATCCTTCCCCGAGGTACGAGCTGGTCCATTGCACCTACTCCTAAGATCAGGCCCTTTCTCAATCCAAGCCCAAACACTCTCTGGGGTGATGAAACAAAGGGTTTTGTCACTGAAGATGACTTTAAGCCTGGACTGGAAGAGCGGCATGTAATTCATCTGCATTGCATGCATTTTCTGTTTGACCTCGAGGAAAGAGTAGCGCTGCCGCTGCTCTTTGTGGGATTAATCACAAAGGGCCTCCGCACTCGTGGCGGGACCTCTGCACTGCAGTTAACTATTACGGAGGTCCCACCATGACTGCAGGGCCTCTGTCACAAGTGCGAAGGCCCTTTGTGATTCGGCCCCTGAGTGTACATTTGGTAAGTTTGCGAGACATCATCCTCAAAGTGTCCCTATCTAATTCTTTGTGATGATCTACTGCGGTGGGCCCTCAGCGGGGGACTGGGTGCCAGGGATCTATGTGCCGGCTCCACCACAAAGCATGCGGACACCTTGTTGACTGGGATGCACAATTTTAGCAATTCCATTGTGTACTGTGTTGGGGGACGACCCCTCTGCTCCTTCTGACATGCCTACTATAGAGATGGTGTTTAGGAGGGAACAGCCCACTGCATCCTCTGCCGTGGCCTCCTATTGTTGTACCACTTTCTGTAGTTCTGTAATATTGGCCTGGAACCCAGTAATAGTGTTGTCCACATCCGAGATGTGTCCTTCTATTTCGGCCACTCTGTCAACTCTGTCACGCTCAAATCAACACTACGTTCTCTGATCTTACCATCTAGGGACAGGCGACAGTCCTGGATTGACTGCAGATCGAAGCTGTAGTTTTTGGTGGCCTTGCCACCTTCAGATCTGTCAGTGGAGTGGTCTAGCCTGGTATATTTATCAATTTGACGCTGTGTGGGCTGTGGAGCTGTCTTATCCTTTCCTATAATATTTGCCAAAGGGGGGCACCCACCAAACCCCGGTGGTCTCCAGTTGAGTAGACAGCATTATTGTAAAGTTTCTAGTGCACCACAGGCGTGCCCAAAGAGTAAGGTAAAAGCACGATTCAGGCAAAGAGTTGAGTTGCACCTGTAGTCCTAGTAATTGGTACCGTCGGGTGTGGACTGTCACAGTTAGCTCTCAAAGTTCCGATGGGCAGTTGGTGCCCAATGTGTTCTCCAGAGGGGAGAATAAAGGGGGGGACCCCATCCAAGTCAGTCCCCTATTCTCTCAGTCTTGTATTTAGGCCAGAAGTCTCTCTCAGTCCCCTGCTTGCTTACTGCTGGTGGCCGGCCGATCCAATTCTCGGGGAGAGCCCCAATTGCTGCCTATCAGGCCTCCAGTCCCCTTCATCGCCACAACATAGCCCATTCTCTGGCAGTCCATGCTCTGTGATGCTCCTCTGGCTGTACTCCTTGATGTTTCCGGGCAGAGGGAATTTGCACTGTGCATTACCCGCATGAGGATCTACAGGCCGTTTCTTCCCCTGAATCCAGGCCAAAGCCTCTCTGAGTCCCACATGCCCTTCCCTTGGAGGAAATGAGGACTCCTGCATAATGGCCGAACCAACATTCCCACCAGTCCCAGTTGCCACGCTGCCCAGATCTCATGGCCTCGCCAGTGGCTCTGCAGGTCCCAGCAGACCAAGTCCTCTTCCAGGCCCTGCACCGCTGCCTTGTCTATCAGGTGAGACCTCCAGCACAGGGGCCACCTCCAGTACTGCTGAACTGCTCCCTTGTCACTCTGCTCTGCAATAGGTCCCCCCAACCTCGCCGCAGGTAGCACCAGCCCAATGATGTTGGGACAAGCTGCCCCTTCGCGTGCAGCAACCAATGGTGAGGGAGCCATCCCCCAGGAGGAACCACATTGTCAACAGGCCATCAGCACCCCTCTGTCACAGCCCCCACTCCAATGCACTGCCAATAAGTGCGTTGCCTCCACGCCTCTCAGAAGTGGGCTCACAGTGTGGGGAAGGCAACAGCACTCCACAGGGTCCCCAAAGGTATAAAAGGCTGCAGGGGCTTTGGATATTGCTGGATTAGAGTGAGATGACTGGCGGAGCTGAAGCAAGAGCAACCACTATCTTGAGTCTCCAGGCCATGCCTCCCAGGAATCCTGTTTTAAGTCTATTTATATTTAGATGGCAACCCATTATCCATTTTTGAATGTAGGTTGAGCAGGAAGCGAGAACTCTGTGGTCAAACTTTAACGGACTCCAGGGTATAATTGAGTATCATCTGTATAGAGATGATATTGAATCCCTAATTTATTTAGTAGTGACCCTAGAGGTCCAGCATAAATAGTGCAGCAAGATTGCCAATATTGGTCCTTGATGTACACTGCAGATAATGGGTCGGTTTAGAGAAGACCCTCTGATTCTAACACATTGGTACCTATTGGCAAGATACCATTTAAATCCTGGAAAAAAATTTTAGGCGACATCTGCTGCAATGTCCATGCCTGTGCTCCATACAGAAAACCTTCCAAGACCTGTGGGCATCCAAGACACCTGAAGGAATCTCCCTTGAAGTGAAGGAGTCACTTCCCTGCATCTGCAGGCACCGCAACTAAGCTGACTGGTCTGCTGATCCTGGGCTCCCATGGACTACGAAAGGCTCAGCAACACAGGTGGTGATTCTTCACATCCCTTGAGGCCTGCCCTGTTCTCTCACCAAGTTTGAGGCCAGTATCCCTCGTCAGAGCCGCTGGAACCGAACTCCTATGCACTGCGTTGACTTGTCGTTACAAAGGCTTCTTGGCTTCCTTCCATCAAGATCTTTGGGCTCCTAGTAGCCCCAACCTCAACCATCTCCAGTGACCAAGATCTTTGTCCTCACCACATCCCTTGCATCGTGGGCCTGAATCTTTAGTGAGCTGCTCAAGGTCCTCTGTGACTCCAGTGCCTCCGGCCTCTGGGTTCTGTCAAGGGTCACCTTTTAATTCTTTTGGGCTCCCCTGATTGCTCGGGGCTTGCTCTGACTCCCCTGCTTGTGGTGAGTCTCCTGGACCTTGCTGGTCTCGACATTGCACCTTCTTCTACCCCTTCATGGATTGCAGTTGCCAAGGCTTGTTGGTGCTCCCACTGTACACCGACCCCTCAACTCTCGACATCCGACAAGGGGCAGCTTGTGAATGGCTCCTGGTCTTCCACAGTGTTGCCTGGTCCACACAGCTGTAGTTTCAAGGTCATCGTCAGCTCTCCTGCAACACCCCCACATCGGTGGGCATTTGTCTTCCATGCCTCCTGGTCACTCCTGAGTGGCATATACTCTTTCCCCTCTGCTTGCAGGTTCTTTACATCTTGAATCCACCTTTGGGTTGCAACGGACTCTTTCACCTTCTCCAGCAGCAGCATCTTCCTGAAGTACTCCATTGGGTTTGACGGCGGTTTCCGATGCCAATTTACACCCATGAATCTGGGTTTTCTGGTGCAGGTATCCTGGTTCCTAAGGTATCCCCTGGTGGGGTGGCTCTTTAACCTTCTGTCTTCCAAGGGGTTTCTTCAGGGTTCACTGGGAAGGGTCCTTCTTCTTTAAAATTGTAACCGCGACGTACCCATTGACTTGCATTGATCCCCGGTCGTGTTCCCACTCTGCACACAGCCTCCGTGGGGCTCCTGGTTACGTATCTTGGGTGGTTCCATGGGTCCCCGGCACTTCTACATCTTCTGGGTATAGCCTTGACTTGAGTCGTTGTTCGCAAACCACTATTTTAGTAAATGGTTTGATCTCCCCCGGGTGATCACTGTGTATTCTGTGCTACTTAAGTGTTTCTATCGTAAAGTATTGTGCGCATTGTGTATATCTCCGGCTAGGAGATATCTGTATGTGTAGGTGAGTGTCTTATAATAACTACATAGTTTTATAAATAAACTGTGGTTCTTTTTAACTTAATCAATACCTATAAGATTATGTTCTGGTAAAACAAGCTGCTTTATACTTCTTCTGGACTATGCCTGAAGGCTGCTCTCCACAGCTACCACTTAGAGAGCTTCTAAGGTTGTCTAAGACCACTAAAATCACCATAAGGGTTGCCTGGACTGGTTCAGGGTGCCCACTTGCATAGGTGTGCATCCTATACCAGGCCAGCTTCTCACATAACCTCTCCAAAGTAGAGGTGGGGGATATATTCTGCTCCGCTGACAGAGTTGGTGGAGTTTTGGCCACTCCTCGTTACGCTTGTGGCACGGAGTTCAGGACAAGTTACACCAACCGCTGCATGGCGGAGTTTTGTCTCTCGCTTGGCTCGCTAACGATAAGTTGGCTAGTGAGATTTGGAATCCCCTAGTGTGATTTTTGGTCGCTAGGAGGGGACCCAGCAAGATTTCTCCAATGAGGGCAACCGACTGCCCGCAGTCAGAAAGCTGCCGCTCGAGTAGAAAGTCTACTCGAGCGGCAGAAAATCAACTCAAGAAGCATCGCCCTCTGGCCCACTGCATGGTGCCATTCGTAATGATTCTTCAGCTCAAAACCAGCTCCTGATGCTGAAATCACAGCGCGAGCAGTGCAACATGCCTATTTCTGCCTGTTCGTGGAATTCCACGGAATCTCACTGACTTTTTGTAACTCCACGGAATTCCTCGGAGCTAAACTCGGCTAGTTCTGCCCAGGCCTACTCCAAAGTCCAGCATTTTCTGACTGTTGCATATTTTGGAGTAGGAATAGTAAATCTTACCCTCCTAAGTTCAGCATTTTCTCTAGTGTTTCTTATGTTGAAGTGGGAATAGTAAATGTGACCCCTCCAAAGTCCAGCACTTTCCCTACTGTTACTTATGTTGGAGAGGGAATAGTTAATATTACACCTCCAAAGTCCAACACTTTCCCTATTGTTCTTTACACTGAGGTGTAAATAGTAAATCAAGCTCCCTTCAAAGTCCAAAACTTCTCCTGCTTTCGCTTACGATGTAGTGTGAGTAGAAAATCTACCCTCTGAAGTTCAGCACTTTCCCTACTTTTGCTCAGGGTTTTCTGGTGCAGGTATCCTGGTTCCTAAGGTATCCCCTGGTGGGGTGGCTCTTTAACCTTCTGTCTTCCAAGGGGTTTCTTCAGGGTTCACTGGGAAGGGTCCTTCTTCTTTAAAATTGTAACCGCGACGTACCCATTGACTTGCATTGATCCCCGGTCGTGTTCCCACTCTGCACACAGCCTCCGTGGGGCTCCTGGTTACGTATCTTGGGTGGTTCCATGGGTCCCCGGCACTTCTACATCTTCTGGGTATAGCCTTGACTTGAGTCGTTGTTCGCAAACCACTATTTTAGTAAATGGTTTGATCTCCCCGGGTGATCACTGTGTATTCTGTGCTACTTAAGTGTTTCTATCGTAAAGTATTGTGCGCATTGTGTATATCTCCGGCTAGGAGATATCTGTATGTGTAGGTGAGTGTCTTATAATAACTACATAGTTTTATAAATAAACTGTGGTTCTTTTAACTTAATCAATACCTATAAGATTATGTTCTGGTAAAACAAGCTGCTTTATACTTCTTCTGGACTATGCCTGAAGGCTGCTCTCCACAGCTACCACTTAGAGAGCTTCTAAGGTTGTCTAAGACCACTAAAATCACCATAAGGGTTGCCTGGACTGGTGCAGGGTGCCCACTTGCATAGGTGTGCATCCTATACCAGGCCAGCTTCTCACATAACCTCTCCAAAGTAGAGGTGGGGGATATATTCTGCTCCGCTGACAGAGTTGGTGGAGTTTTGGCCACTCCTCGTTACGCTTGTGGCACGGAGTTCAGGACAAGTTACACCAACCGCTGCATGGCGGAGTTTTGTCTCTCGCTTGGCTCGCTAACGATAAGTTGGCTAGTGAGATTTGGAATCCCCTAGTGTGATTTTTGGTCGCTAGGAGGGGACCCAGCAAGATTTCTCCAATGAGGGCAACCGACTGCCCGCAGTCAGAAAGCTGCCGCTCGAGTAGAAAGTCTACTCGAGCGGCAGAAAATCAACTCAAGAAGCATCGCCCTCTGGCCCACTGCATGGTGCCATTCGTAATGATTCTTCAGCTCAAAACCAGCTCCTGATGCTGAAATCACAGCGCGAGCAGTGCAACATGCCTATTTCTGCCTGTTCGTGGAATTCCACGGAATCTCACTGACTTTTTTGTAACTCCACGGAATTCCTCGGAGCTAAACTCGGCTAGTTCTGCCCAGGCCTACTCCAAAGTCCAGCATTTTCTGACTGTTGCATATTTTGGAGTAGGAATAGTAAATCTTACCCCTCCTAAGTTCAGCATTTTCTCTAGTGTTTCTTATGTTGAAGTGGGAATAGTAAATGTGACCCCTCCAAAGTCCAGCACTTTCCCTACTGTTACTTATGTTGGAGAGGGAATAGTTAATATTACACCTCCAAAGTCCAACACTTTCCCTATTGTTCTTTACACTGAGGTGTGAATAGTAAATCAAGCTCCCTTCAAAGTCCAAAACTTCTCCTGCTTTCGCTTACGATGTAGTGTGAGTAGAAAATCTACCCTCTGAAGTTCAGCACTTTCCCTACTTTTGCTCAGGGTGGATGGATGTGGTAAGTTCAACTCCTTTAAATCAATTTTTTATTTCTCATTTTTTAAGCTGTTTTAATATATTTTGTTTTCATGTTAACATTTTATTTATTGCAAATCATTGTTTTATTATTTCATTTTTTGTAGCAATGTTTTTAATTATTTATTTTTTATGTTGCTATTTCATAAATTTTTATTAATGTCTAACATCTGATGTTTATTATAATTCTATTGCTGTTGTTCTTATTGTTGTTAAAATAATTTATTTTTTAGCAATATTATGTTTATTTTAAGAAATATCTTTTTATTCTATGTTTGTAAGTTATACATTTTTAAAATTAAAACATATTTTAAAGCTAATTTAACCAATACATAAGAAAGCGGACAAATCGCTGTCAAAAAACTATAGGCCCATTTCACTTTTGGAAGGTACAGTTAAATTAATGGGCCGCCTTTTATTAAATAGACTAGAGGATTGGGCTACTGATAAAAATATATTAATACCGGCACAATATGGTTTTAAAAGGGATGGGGACTTTGGATCAGTGTTTAAACTTGAACTTAATTGTAGCAAAGTATACCAAAGCTAAAGAAGGAAATATTTTTATGGCATTTATGGACCTCTCGGCGGCGTTCGATTGTGTCTCACATAGCAAGCTGTGGAGCCTCATGAAAGAAATCGGTGTGGATGAAATTATAATATCTTTTATACGACAATTACACTCCCAATCTTCTGCGTGTGTTAGATGTGGCAGTCAGGGGGAATGCACCAGATCATTCCCCATTCTTAGTGGTGTCAGGCAGGGGTGTGTCCTGGCTCCCTTTTTGTTTTCACTTTATACTAACGGAGTGGAATCAGCAGTGCATCATTCGGTAACTGATGTCCCCATGGCAAATAAAAAACGCATCCCCATATTGATATATGCAGATGACGCCGTATTGATAGCTAGGACTGGTTTAGCGTTGCAAAAGCTTATTGATAATTATGTGTCATTGGATCTCCAGGTTAACAAAGCAAAACCCTATATTTTAATCGCGGGGAAATGACCAACAAGACCACCCTCCTTTTATATTGCATCTCGTAGAGTTGAAATCACGAAGACCTTTTTATATTTGGGCGTTCTATTTAGTAGCTCGGGTACATGGTCAAATATGATAATGAATAGATGTAATGCACTAGAAAAAAGCATCATGGCCATATTTTTCATTGTGAAAAAATTAGGTACAAAGCCACTGGAACCAATTAAAAAGATCTATTCTGCAAAAGCTATTGAATCAGCTACATATGGGGCAGGGATTTGGGGAATAACGAAGGCTGATGTATTACAAAGGATAGAAGATGGTTTTTATAAGAAATTATTATCCCTTCCCAAAAGCTGCTCAAATTTTAATATGCATCAAAAGTTGAACTCTCCATACATCTCAGATTTAATATCCCTTGCCCTGGTCTTACTCTGGCATTCAATTTGGCGGAGGGACACGGTGGGATTAACTCAAAACATCATTAGGGATTGTTGAATCCTTGAGCAGGCCCATAAGGTACCATGGATTCAATACTTAAAAGAAACAATGTCAGTATTGGGTCTTGAATCCCTTTATAATGAACCACTTAACTGCCATTCAATTTCTAAAGCTGAAATTAAATCTCGCTCCAGTTTGCATAGGGGAAATGAAGGATATGCACAAAACTGTAACAAAACGATGGTATCAACATATTTAGGGCTTCCTACCATTCCTGATGAAGCAAACTCATATCTGGTTTTTGTTACAAACATCCGACATCGATATGTATTGGTGCGATTTAGATTAAACCTTATCCCGTGCATGCTGGGTTTTCCTGCGGGAGTTTATTCTATTAATGAATTGTCAGCTTGCCCATGTGATGGGACCTCCCTTCAATCTAACCTTCATCTTATATTTGTTTGTAAATTTTAAATGTCTGAACATAAAAAGTATATACTTCCTCTATTGCGGACATATAACTTTGTACAAGGCCGCCCAGCTCTGTTTTTTCTCCAAATGCTCCCTGATTCTTATGTATGTTTTTCCCTTGCATCCTACTTATGTATGGTTTTAACGCCAAGGAGATTGATTGCCTTGTAATTCTATTTTAATCCGACCTGGCATTTTGCACATCATATTATGAATTGGATGGATTTAGTATATATTAATAGAGGGTTTTTAGCTTCAGTTCTTACCTTTGGTTTTTATCAGTACTTATTTGTATTTAATTTATTGGAACTGTAATGTATTATTGAACATGTATTTTATGATGCACTGTACTTTTATGATCTTACTTTTAAGATCGAATAAAGTTAATTGACTGACTATTGCTATTGTTATTATTGTTGTTAAAATAATTTATTTTTTAACAATATTATGTTTATTTTAAGGAATATATTTGTATTCTATGTTTGTAAGTTATAGATTTTTAAAGTTAAAACATATTTTAAAGCTAATTTAGCGTATAGTAGTTAACATGCAATATGCCTATCCATTTTTTTTATTTTTTTAATTTGTTTTATTGGTGCAAAAATAACATGCAACATTACAATCTGGAATCATTTGATCTGTTGCTCATGCAACACTTTTACATAATATCGGTACAATTTATAAGCATATCTGGACGGTTTCTCTGAAACATAAACAGTGCCCCAGTGTACGGTAGTTAATCGTCTTCCTGTGAGGAATCTGCAGTTGGCGCGGTACATATCCCATGCCTATCCATTTTTGATGAGATTGTAATCTTCTATCTTTCTGTTATTAATATTCTTGGCTTTAAATCTAAAGTACATAAAGTAAATACCTGTGCCTTCAATGGTTTTTGGCAATACTTTTGTGCCGATATTTTTATCAGCAATATTTCATCAGACAACCAGCTGATATCTGTTGAGAGTGCAAGTTTCCTTTCACATATTCTTTTATGAGTGTGTCCTGTGGGGTTTTGATAGAGATTACATTTTATTTAGTTTTTTTTAATTTTAGGATAGTTTCTTTGAAATGTGGAGTATATCATGGTCTTAACAAGACTGATATAGGTTGTCTAACAATAAATCCCATGTCCACGGAAAATGGTGTTTTTAGAATCACCAAATCGAAGGGATTATTTACAGCTTCGGTGGGCTACTGTGTTTGAAGGGCTACCTCATTAGGCTTTTGCATTTTTTAAAAGAATGTGGGGCCTATTTTTGTCTTTGTAAGTGGTTTACTTACAATATAATCTGTTTGAAAGGGATTTGGGTGTGAAGGTGTAAAGATCACTTGTTTTTTTTTCAAGCATAGTAGGAGATGGATCTGTTGTTTTTTTTTTTAAACATGAGCATATTCCTTTATATTTGTTTTTGTGGACGAATCAAAGCAACAGTTTTGCATAATCATTGTTATAGCAAGAGAAAGGGGTTATAGAAATGAGAAGATCCTTAGTATTCAATGTCTTAAGTTCATGTATTGCCCATAATAATAGCAAAGTAATACCAGGCATTAATCAGTGTAAAATAGGAGTCCCGAATTCTCCTAAACCTGATTACCAAACCCATTACACTCAGCATAAATGTTCCCTTTAAATTTAACTTTAAACATTTTATCTTCAAATTCTGGCGGTATCGAGTATTTTCAATCGCTGGCATCAGAGATGCATCAACCAATGAAGACTTGCTTGAGTTAAATGTTGGTGAAAGTCTCTTTCGAAATGGGAGAGCTAGTACTGACTATAAGTTAATTACAATGCTCAGTTGAGTACTGATGAAGCTACAAATCTTACTCAATGCTTAATAAGCTTTGGACAAAGCCAGGCTATATGAAGCCTGTTCTCTTATATCCCATTTGTGCACCTTGGAAAGGAGCAATCCACTCTTGCCCCAACTGTGTGAAGGAGCGTTAGTGTTACACATAAAAACTGTTTGCTTTAGCAATGCATGTGATTAAAATTGGAACTCCCAAGGCATATATAAATTAAGACTGTTTATGTTTTTCCATATTTTCTGTGTGACTACTATTCTATTATCTTGATCCCATTTCATCATTATTTTGCTAGTTATATTGACAAGGTGTGACTGCTAAAAAAGTTTGGACCGAAAGCCTAGCCAATGGTGTTTTTGATGGAGTAGTGGTTCAAAGAATTGATTCTACATCAAACAATCTGCTAACCACAGAGTAACCAAGAGCTTTAGCCAATTAGGTGTATGAAAACCAAAATCAGCTGTTGCTAACTACTCATTGTTCCTCAAACAATTGAGGTGTCTTCCAACCAGAGCTGGTGAAACATTGGCTAGCAGGACCGATCTGTTAATTTGCCAAAGCCCAGTTGCAGATAAAGTCAATAATCGGAAGATTATAGAACAGTCTTTCAATCTGGTCTGCAAGTTAATATTTTGGTCTTTATGGATCTTGTAAAACTGCACTTTTCTGGTACCTAAACTGACAATATATTATACCTGACTTTTGGGGTTACAAGGTGTTCTTAGTATGCATGGTACGTCAGGGACTAGTTCCCTCATCATGCAATCTAGAATGGAGTTATCATATTTGTGAGATCCTTGGACAGAAATACAATTACTATTATAACCTACACAAGCAGAAGTGTAACATAGCCAAATTTCCAGTATGGTCAGTCGGCTTGGGTCTTTCTGGACAGAAACAGCATTTAACGCAAGATGAAGTTACTTATTACTTCAAATAAAAATATTCAAGGTGGCAATAACTTTGGTAAATAAGTTGCCACATAGAACTATTGGAAAAACAATGAATAAAAAGAGAAAAAGTCAAAGGTTAGACATTTTGATAAAAAAAACCTGTCTCATTATGGATAGCAGGAATAATTTCCATCTGCTGAATATTTAATTATCCCTTTCGAGAAGTGGGCTATAATTGAGTGAGACGAATATGCCTAGATACCTTGTATCCCGAGTGGTGGATTGATGTAATTGATAAGGTAAAATTTTGCAGTCACTATTGAATAGGAAACTATCAGTTTTTAAATGACTAATTTAATATCCCTCTTTTTCCAGGATCTTTTGCAACTGATTCAATTGCAAAATGAATTTGACCTGAATCAGCTTTCAAATCTAATGCAATATCATCCACATACAATTTGCTCTTGGTCTGGTTGAATCCTACTATCAGAGCATATCTGAAGGGCCAAGGTCTGGATAAATAAAATGAAAAGTATGGGGAGATTGGATAGCCCAGTATATTTCACCTGGAGGCTAAAATTGAGTCTACCACTTGACTATGATTGTGGTTTTAGATCTGACTTTAGATCTATTATACAAGTTAGTGATTAACCTTATGATCTGGGATGGGCATCCAAATACCTTCAGTATATTAAATAGTGTTTCCCATTTCAGAGGATCAAAGACGTTCTTAGTGTCTAGCAATAAAACTGTGTATCAGAAAAACAATGGTTCACTGTGGCTTCATTTTTTATAGTAAGAGCATCTATTTTCCAGTGGATGTAATAAAACTGCGCTAGCAAATCATTATTCTTAGAAAATAAGTCAATAGCTTCAGTTAAGAAGTTGTGTTTGTATAGAGTTGCCCTCCAGCAATAAAGCCACATTAGTCTGGATGTATTAATAAAGGCAATGTACAAGGTATCTGGTCTGCTTGGGATTTTGCAACTATTATCTTATAGTCATTGTTTAATAATGTAATGGATCTATAAGAAATGGTGACTTCATCTTTTCTCCCTGTTTTAACAAAACTGACAATGGAGGAGTTTCCCCTGCCAGCACTCTGTGTGCTAGTTTCGTGATGTATGGACTCAGGGATTTCTAAAATGTTTCATAGAACTCTGAGGGGAGCCCATCCATGGGCTCGGATCTTGTTGTTGCCAAATCAGGTTTAAAATTCTCATAACACTTTTCGAAAAATCTCATGATTTTTCAATGGAATGTTTAGTATCAGTAATTTCTTTGAGCAAAGTTTCTAGTTTAAAGGAGAAACTACATGTACAAAGCATTGCAGTGTTTATGATAGAGGTATTCATATGGCCTAATAATATTTCATGTCTTGGTGATGTCATTTGGGTTACCACAGAAATCTATTTTGGGAGCTTGAATGGAAGCAGAGATTAGCAACAATTACATTTTTCCCAGACACAGCTGTAGATTAATCATAGGGATTCGTAGAGTTAAGCTGAGAGGCTTGGTATGGATCTTCTGTTAGAGTGGCTTGTGGGTGACTATATGTGATGGACAATACACTCTGAGTATGTAAAGTGATAAAGTTGGGCACAAGGGGGCTAGTGTCCAGAAGGGGAACACTATGAATATCTGTGTTTTTCATTAGAGAGCTGGAGACCAGAAGCAAGGCATCAGGTATGTCAGTGTTGGTTTGGTAAAGGTTTTAGACTATAGAGACCACTGCAAATTTAACAAAGGTCTCAGAGATAAGCTTGTTGTCATTGGAGTTCAGAGGAGAGATATCAATTATTAAAATGTGACCAATAGAGTCAAGTGTAGGGATGTCAGTTGTGTGAATCCAGAGAAGGACAATGGGGTGTACGAGGTTGTGGTGAAATAAGAAGCATCCCGGGTATTTGTATTAGTCAGAGTGGGGTTAGAGACCGGACAACTGGCAGTTGTAGAATCTGAATTTGGAAAAAGTGGAAGTCTGAGACTAAAAGAGGTTCAACTAGTGTATCTGTGTGTTGCAGGAATTAACTTGTATCCTGATGAGAGAAATCCTGGGTGTCTGTATTCAGCTAGGACCTTGGAGTTGGGATATATAGGACACCCAGAGATGTGTGGATAAATATGTCAGACATTTGAGGTGGGATATCTTGGAACACAGCAGTATCTTTATAAATAGGCATTTGTGGTCTCACAAGAGGTATGGCTATGTGCTTGTTTTTCCCAGCAGAGAGGTCTTAAGGGTTTTATGATCCAAACGATCAGATTGTACAGGGAACAATGGGTCTGAACCCAAATTGTGATGGCCACTGGGGGCACTGGCCAGGCAGGGCTGTAAGCATCTGGAGGAGGTGGACAGGAACATCAAGGTGCAGGATTGCAGGACATGAGCTAAATTATCTTCAATGGATTAAGTCTTTTCTTTGCTAATGGTTTTAGATGTGCGATGGAGAAGTTCTGATTCTGCGGTCAGATCCAAGAATCAATCCTATTTCTTTATTACTTTTCAACCAATACCTAGCTATAGAATGTATGCTAATGTCATGGAAGCCGGCAGGTCGGTTTGTTTTCAGCAAAATGAGAGTGGAGCCCTGGGGCGTGGCTTGGCCAGCAATGGAGTCAGACGTGCTGCTGTAGAGCTCCGTCATCGGCTCCCTTCTCTGGCCGCATTACTCCGTAAATACCTGAGCTGCAGGGGCCGCTGCCAGCCAGGGCTGCTCCAGAGGCGGCCCTGATGTCCTGGTGAGGAAACGGGTGGACGGCTGCCGTGGAACGCCGGAGCGGATCTCCCTGCCTGCAGCCTTGCCGAAAAAAGCTCCAGGACGCCGGGCGTAGCAAGGTACGTGAGGCCGGGGGTTGGCTCCGCCCCCTAGGCCCCGACAGACGCTGTGGCCCCATCTCACCCCGTGAACTACCTAGCGCCACTGACAGCCCAAGACCGGCCCAGTCGATATCAAGCAGCACAACGAGATTGCCTCGTTCTACTCGGTGATAAGCCCCGCTGCCCGCAAGATCGCCGGACGAGGGGTAGCGGCGCTGGCTGCGACATTTCATGCAAGGCCAGGGATTGGGCCCACCCACTAGGCCTGACCGAGAGGAAAGAAGTTGGCTGGGCACGAAGACTGCGGCCTGCTGTTGAGACCTCGAGCCCGCCGGTGAGACCCTGACGTGGAGACGAGGGATGGGGGTGCTTGTGCTTGTGGGCCGGCCCATTCCCCTGTCTGGATACCGCGTGTGGTGATGAGAGGCGCTCGGCCCTGTGGACCGCCCGAGACCAGCGACTGCCCCACCCCTGGAATTGGGCAACTGTGTTAAAGCCACCCACCGTGGCTGTTCTGCCCTGATCGGGGACGCGAAGAGGCACCTATGCAGACCTGCGGGGCGGCAACACGCGGCTCGCTCGCGCCGGTGCACACGACCTGAGGCGCTGCGAACCGGACGCCTCCCCGGGTGCTGACTGCCCAGTGAGAGTCGGATCTATTGGGGCAGACTACCACACATTGTCCGCCGAGAGCAGAGGGGCATGCGGGGCTACCCATAGAGACTCGGGGTGAGTCACGCTGGCGACACCCTGCTGTTGCACACCCTGATCTGGCGCGATCTACCGCGACATGTGCCTTTTCCTCCGGAGTCTACTTCGATTGGGATGCCGCGGACCTGTGACTGGCCACGCATAGAAGTCCACCACACAGGTCATATCCTGTCTCCCAAGCTCGCAATGCCGAGTTCAGAGGAAGTGAGACCCGCCTGACACCTTTCACATTGCGGTCATTGAAGTGCAGTCACGAGTGGCACTGGTGAGTCACATTTGCCTAGTCCAGTTACTCTTAAGATTTGATTGCCACAGATGGTGGGTGTGAACTCCGGGGACTGCTCCAGAGGCGCCTGAGAGGCGATATATCCAGATTGCCATTTGCTGATCGCTACTCCATGTCACGAGGAGGCCGAACGAAGGCTGGCACCGGGGGTGCGACAGCCCCTCACCCGCAGACTCGGGCGCAAACAGACAAGATGGCGGGGGCAGAGACAGTGGACCCCATGGCGCATAAACTTGATGCAGTGCTGGCGGCAGTTGAGAAACTTGGAGAGACGATGAATCAAATCCTCACTTCTTTAGAAGGTAAAATAGATAAAGTGGCACTCGATCTTTCGCTGCTGCACGCAGACCATCGGAAACTCGCAGACCGTACTGCTGCCACTGAAGGGGACATTGCGGAGGCTTCACCGCGAGTGTCCACGGCTGAGAAGAACATTCGTGATTTATTAAACCGAGTGGAATTCCTGGAAGACAGGGCTGAGGAAGCCGAAGGCAGGGCCCGCCACAACAATGTACGCGTTGTGGGCCTTCCGGAGGGAGTGGAAGGAAGAAATGCAGTAAATTACGCAGAAGACTGGATCCGATCGCTGCTGCCAGGGGAGGCCCCATCTCCACAATTTGTTGTTGAAAGAGCGCTTAGGGTGCCTGCCAAGCCCCCACCTCCGGGCTCGAACCCGAGGCCGCTTTTAATCCACTTATTAAACTATAGAGACAGAGATGCCATTCTCCAAGAGACTCAAAAACTGCAGGAAATACAGGTGGACAATCATAAAGTGATCATGATCTTCCCGGACTACACGTTCCAAGTCCAGAAACAGAGGCACTCATATCTAGCGGTGAAGAGGCGCTTACGGCAATGTGATCTTAAATATTCTTTGCTGTTTCATGCGAAACTGAGGGTCATTGCAAATGGTAAGACCCACTTCTTCAATACCCCGGAAAGTGCAGAGGAATGGCTGGATTCCTACAACCCACCACAAACAGGGCGAAGAGAGGCGCTGCCAGTGACTGCTTTACAACGACGCTGAAGAAGACAAAGGAAATCACAATCCTCGACCACTCAAGCCTCTGGCCTAACACCAGAGTTGATATTGAGCGGGCAACTTGAGGCGGTACAAGCAGTGGCGAATATCAGCGGATCGCCGGACGGGGAATCCGATTCAGACTCTGATCGACAGGGGCCGCACAGTGACGAGGAACTTTCGGACAATCTCCTTGTTTCCCAAGGCTCCTGCGTGCTGCCACATGTCACCCCGCAGATCTCTGACAATATTGCTTGAGCATACGTAGGTCTTTTGTCCACCTCTCCTCTACTCCATAGGCTGGGCGCTGTACGGCTTCACTGGATACGCAAGTATAAAAGACTCTGTATGCTGTCTCTGAACTGTAATAGTTATATTTAGTAGTCATGCTGATATTGTTTTTTGCGGGGTAAGTCCTATAACCGCCGGCATGATCTCCCTGTTACCTCCTCCATGTATGGGAATTTTATACATAACAAACAGGCAGTGGCCCTGTCTTACAAGTGTCTGGCCAGAAACAGTCTTAGCCACATATGACGGTCCCCTCCTTTTCTTTAACTAATACTTAGATTGCTGTGCACAATAGTCTCCCCCAGACGTTAGTTGTGTGCCATTTCATTATAGGTTTGGGCGATTGCTTGTTGCAAAATTGCTCTCATGGTATTTTTGAATGTGAATTGTTTATATGTTTATTATGCCATCTTTTTTCAACAAGGGTACGATTGCTGCATAGTTGATCTGCACAGGGAAACACACTCTAGAATGACCTCTACATGCCTGCTGCCCACCTCCTCCACCCTCCGGCTGGAAGGGACCACTTACACCCCTGACACTCACCGGTTATGGCACCCATCAGGATAGGTACATGGAACGTGCGAGGTATCCATAGCCCGGCACGCCGTTATTATATATACTCCTATCTAAAACGCCACCACATATAAATAGCACTCCTCCAGGAGACACATTTGGCTCAAGCAGAAGTCACACGCCTTCACAGACGCTGCAGGGGGCAACTATATGCGACGGGCTACTCCGCCTACGCATGGGGGGTCCTAGTGTGGGTCAGACCGGGTACTCCATTTCGTGTGGTGGACACAATGGTTGATGGGGAGGGCAGGTATGTTTTAGTTAAGGGGGTGCTTGACGGTAAGCCGGTGGTATTAGCATCACTCTACGCACCCAACACTGAGCAGGCAGCCTTTTTAGATCAGATGTCGCGAAAATTGTCCATGTGGCACGACACCCCTATGATCTTAGGTGGTGATTACAACTGTGTGCTGGACGTTTCCCTGGACTGATCCTTCCCCCCCTTGCCTGGCACTGTCACATACACAGCTGCGAAGGCGTTGGCAAACTGGGCTACGCAATGGCACCTCACTGACGTGTGGCAGCACAGAAACCCATTAGTTAGGGTGTACTCCTATTACTCTGGGGCCCATAGACTCCATGTGCGCCTAGACCGCTTTATGGTGTCAGGTGACCTTTTACCAAGCATTTCCGAATCCTCATATATGGGACGCACACACTCTGATCATAACCTGCATGTCATGGAGTTACAGTGGGAGGTCGAACTGCCACCGATCCTGATATGGCGCCTCCAACCGGATGTTCTCCTTGATGCGCCATTCTGGGGCTCACTGGCCACCACAGTGGCACAATATTTTGAAGAAAATGCGGGTACGGCCACGTCGCCATTAGTGGAGGGGGACGCCCTAAAGGTGGTTGTTAGGGGGCACTGTTTGGGGACACAGGCAGGCATGCGCACGCAAATGGAGAAAGAACTCACAATTTTAAAACGAATACTGGCCACTAGTGAACAGGCAGCCATAGATGGTACCCAGGGGCGGCTGGACCAACACAAGGAGGAACATGCGCGGTTGCTAGAGCGGCTGAGATGCCTCAATTACGCCGCTCACTCTGCGAGAACACATCACATGGGTGACAAAGCGGGCAAACTGCTTACATGGCTCATCCGCCAGAATGAGTCATCAACGCCGATGGCATCGGTGAGGATGGAAAACGGGGAAATCGCATATACGCAGCTGGACATTCATGGTGCATTTGTAACGCACTATCGGGACTTGTATAACTCGCGTGTGCGAACTACGCCCATAGAGTTACAGATTTACCTGGAGGACATAGATCTGCCACGGCCTACACGAACCCAAAGTGAAGAATTAAATACCCCTCTTCACTCAGAGGAAATTCGGGACAGTATTTTCTCATTGTCCAATGGGAAGTCACCGGGACCAGATGGTCTACCGACTGAATTTTACAAGGCATATAAAAGTACCGCAGTTGTTGAAAGTGTACGAAACTGCACTCGATGACTCCACTCTCACCACCACGCAGAATGAAGCCCTGCTGGTGTCCCTCCTTAAACCTGATAAAAATCCCGACCTCCTGGGCTCCTACCGTCCGCTTGCGCTCCTCAACACAGATTATAAGTTCTTTGCATCGCTATTAGCCAGGCGTCTTTCACCCTTAGTGAAAACGCTGGTGCACGCCGATCAGAACGGTTTTGTTCCCGCACAGTGCACTTCTCTTAATATACGAAGGTTTTTTAGAGTACAACAGTATGCAACTTAGAGAAGGCCTTCGATTCTTTGGAATGGCCGTATCTGGCAGCTGTGTTGGGCAAATACGAACTGGGGGAACATTATTTAAATATGATTCGTTTATTGTATCAACGACCCACTGTCCGGGTTCGCACCAGTAAGTTAATCTCGGACTGTATTAGAGTGAGGCGTGGGACACGTCAGGGCTGCCCATTGTCTCCGCTGCTGTTTTCCCTAGCTATGGAGCCTTTGGCAATACTGCTCCGGAGAGATGGCGAAGAGTGGGGTATATGGCTGGGGGATGGGCTACACGCCGTTTCCCTATATGCAGATGACTTGTTGTTATATCTTCGGGATGTTACTGTAATCCCGACGTCCATTGCAGATATACTCAAAACCTTTGAGGAAAAGTCAGGGCTCCGGGTCAATTGGGCTAAGTCAGGGATCTATTCATTTAATACCGACACAATAGAAGAAGATGTATTTCTGAATGGCTCGCTCCTCATGTGGTGTCCCACCACCTTCAGATATCTTGGCATTTTTGTGTACCGATCGCCCGACGACTTACTAGAGGGCAATCTGTTGAGAGCAATCTCGGCCATACAAGCTCAAACGCAATTTTGGAAAACGCTTCCACTGAACGTCATGAGCCGTATCACCCTGCTGAAAATGATTGTGCTTCCCAAATTGCTCTATTATTTCTCAAACCTCCCACTTTATGTCCAACCTAGGATCTTCCGAGAGCTGGAACGGTTATTCCGGGACTTAATATGGAACAAGGGGAGACCGCGAGTTGCTCTGTGGAAGATGTATGCTCCCACTAGCCAGGGTGGACTAGCCGTCCCCAATATGGAACTATATTATTTAGCTGCCCAGCTCCAATGGGCGGCGAAGTGGCTAGACGGTAGGTGTCTGGAAGACACAGCAACCATGCAACAGCCTTGGACCCACTCTCAAATCTGCCATCTGTTCCATCCCGTTGCCAAACTCCCGCGACCACCGCAATTACATTTAGGATTGGCTCATAAATGTTACAAAAGGTGTTTATATCTTACCCGCACGACACTTCCATACGCCCCGATTTTACCACTGATGGGGACGCCAAGGGGTAGACTGGGTACATCGGAGACAGCCTTGGCGACCTGGCATGCAGCGGAACTAAACACTTTGGGCGACCTCTATAGAGATGGTGCATTACTAACATTTGAGACACTGGTCGAAGAGGCTGAGTTACCGGCTGGTCAATTCCTTCTACACGCCTCCCTTCTGAAGGCTTTGTCAGCTGCTTGGGGGGATCTAACAACTGAGCCACCAACACATCTAGTATTACAATATCTGCATGTAATGGGGGCGGGATCACATGTGGTGCATTGGCTGGTAGAGGCGCTGCTTGCACATACGTTGAAGCCGATGCAACGCCTCCGAGTTAGATGGGAGGCAGATAGAGGCCGGCCTTGGACTGATAAGGAATGGGACGCCATACTAGCGGGTGCTAGGAACATACCAAGAAACTCTAGATTCAAGCTCATACAAACATACATCATACAAAGGGCATACCTCTTGCCTGACATGATAAACAGATATTTCCGTACCGCCACCTCCGCATGTCCGCGCTGTCAACATCCAGATGCAGATCTGCTTCATATGCTGTGGGCTTGTGCATCCCTTCAACATTATTGGCAAGAGATAGTCACGGTCCTAGCTTTATGCACAGACACGACACTGCCATTGTCATGGGAAGTTTGCCTTCTAGGGCTCCATGCTAGATCTAAAAAAAACGAGGTTACCTCGAGATACCGAGATTTAGGTCTGATTACTGCAAAACGTCTAATAACCAAGAAATGGAAAATCACGGATCCTCCAGAGATAATTAGCTGGAAGCGTTCATTTCTAATATGGGCTCAAGCGGAAAGTGCGGCACTGCACAGAGAGGAGACAGCGGGGCTCCGCAAATATCCTATTACGCAAGGTTGGGCCACATTACTTGCATTACTTGCTGCACTACGAACCGGCAACACAATGGACGCAGATAATACCCTAACTGCTGATCCGTGACAGATACGCTAGTGCTTCACTACTGAGCTGAGTGGAGAAGACGCGCTTCAGAATGCACAGAATAGACATTTATCGCACCCCCTGGTCCACTGTGGGTAGGCACACGCACCCCATCTGTTTTTCTAGGCATAGAGGTCCCCTTTGCTGGTTAGTAACTATACTTAGTTATGCGCACTGCTTCAATTTTCTACCGGATGCGCTACTATGTGGACATGATCCGATAATGCACCCTCGTACCCAGCCATGTAGGACTGATTTTGCATGTATTAAATAGATGGAAAATTTTATTTTTATATTATAAGTTTCAGTTTAGTTGGTATGGTTTTAGAAAACAAGTCTTATTAGTATTCTTCAGTGATCTCTTTTTATATTCTGTCATCATTTAATTCCTTTTCTTCTGCAGCGAAGTGATGATCGGGCCCGAAGGGCAGATTTTGTATGTTCATGACATATATAAATAAGACCCTGTCATAATAGCTCAGGTCGGATGTGTCATATGTAAGATGTGAATTGAAATGATTATAATTTCTAAACCATGATGTAGTAAAACTGAGCAATGGCACACTGGGACCCCAGAACACATACTCACATAAGATGCAAATCTCTGCATTCGAGAATAGTACGTTAGTAACAACAGCAAACTGGTGCAATGTGTAATATCATTTTATATATTTGTTCTGCATTTATGTTATATGCACTTGGACATTTTGTACATAAACGTGATGACAGTCATGTTAAAATCAGAAAATACCAATAAAGATATTTAAACAAAAAAATAAATTAATAAATGAGAGTGGAGCCCTAACTGTGCAGTTTAATTTCCTCATTCCTCTCTTGTCTTGTTAGAAGTGCCCTCTTTGATAATTGGGGGTCTATATTTGTTTAAGTGGAGTTTGTATTGGAAGTGGAAACAAGGTTTGGTATCCTAATCAATACATTTTTCTGTAATTCAACGAAAGTCATCAGTTCCAGGTAGAGAGCTGTCCAACTGGATTCAGGCCAAATTAATGCTTCCTTACTGATTTTGGTAAACTTCGGAAACTTGTTAGGCCTCATATTTTTAGGCGATCAGAAGCACTTATTTGATTCTCAGGTGTTTAGGGGTATTGAAGTACATGGCAAGAAATCCAAACATCATAGTGGCTCATTTTACTCTAGTGCTTGGCTCAAGGACACAGCAAAGGCAATTGCTAAAGAGACAGCAAACATTCATGAAAAATTGTCTCATGGGGTTTCAAGGAGTGTATTTCAGACACAGCAATTAATTCCTTTATATTTGGATGGACCTTCAAATGATACATTCATATTATTATTCCGCAACCCCCAGTCCCCAGCTTAAAAAGTATGAAGTTGTTTACACCCTCAAATGTTTGCACAGTTACATATACTGACTATAGTTAAGTAGACTGTTATACACACAGGTTTTGGGTATGATGTTTTAATCAATTATTTAGCTGGACCGATTTCAACATAAGAGGTGTAGAATGTGGTTCTTACAATTTTGGTGTGGTTTGTTTAATATGTGATGGTGGGTACCATAACAATGAGGTAACTATTCTACTCCCCTTTTAAAGGTCATTTTGAGGGCTTTGTGCTTCTTAGAAGCTGCTGTAGGGCAACAAGCATCATACATACTTATTGCTTCTTAATATGTGCCTTATTAAAATAACGGGTGGTCGTGCCACTGCCCGCTATCACTTCGGTCAGGAGACTGATTGACAAGCAGGCGGCGGTCCGATTATGATGCGTCTGCCTGGCTGGCGGTCGGACAAGTGCACTTTAACACTGTGGCTTGTGCTGCGGCCCTGGAAAAGGCCTGCAGCACAAGCTGCAGTGTAAAAGAGCACTGTGAGCACATCCATGCCCTGTGTCCCATGCACCATGTGGTGCACAGCACACAGTGCATGGATGGGCTTGGGGGCACTATATGTGCCCCCTGCGCCATTTTACAGTGGCCCACAAGGGATAAGTCCCTTTCCAACAGCCTTTTCACAGCAGTTGAACCAGCATGAAAAGGCTGTTGGAAAGGGACATTGCAATCTATCTCGACAGCGGTGCCTGACTTGGCACCACCTCTTGTCGGGACTACGATTCCGACCCCCACCCTGTAAGGGATCAGATTATCTTGTCGGGTGCGGCTCTCTTTCCCCCGACATCTGCAGTCCAACCGCCTGTATTGTAATGCGTCGGTCAGACCGATGGACTGTCTGTTGGGCGGATCACCACCGACGGCCTATCGGTGGTGGTTCTATATGTAGGCTAACCTGACATAAGTTCCAGTACTGGAAAGCAGATTTGACTGTACAATTATTGAGCAGAATGCATGCAGCCATATTTTAATGGCATGGTGGTTGGCTAAATTCTAGACACTGATTTTCTGACCTGGATGGCAGTGCTCTATATTCAGTTTTGCTAGGACACAAGTAGTGCTATACATGGACAGTTATGCAGGTAGAGGCATACAGGTAATGATTTTTTAAACTAAGGAGTCTCCTATTCAGTTTGCAGATTAAATGCACTAATTCTTGGAGTGACTAACTTTTTCTGTTTGTGTTATTGGCTGGTGTAAAGAATTGGGTTATTAGTTGAGAGATATTTGAAAGCTCACTCAAATAATAAACACAATTCTTATCAGGGTGAACCACAAAAGTCACTAAATAAACCTGTACATAAACCCTCTGGTAGCTTGACACAAAAGCAGTCTTGCTTAACTTAGAGGCAATGTATAAATTATTTATACAGCACTCAGACAGCAATAAAGTGACAACACATCAGAAGAAAAATCCCAAACCAATTAAAAAATAAATTGAGTACATTTGGTAAATTGCCTGACACCAAAGTGACAAAAATTCAATCAGTAGAACCAAAGTTTGGATTTTTAAAAGTTTTTAGTAAAAACTAGCACTAAAAGTTCAAAGTGCCAACCACAGTCATCTTGTTGTGCGAGACCGGATCAAAGCAAAAATAAATGGCCAACTGCAACTGTGTGTGGATCAGGTACAAAAAGTGGATTGGGCCCGGTCAGCGCTTACCTTCAAACTTAGAAGAAGTTGCGGTGAAGATTTCTATGTTTGGACAAAGCCACTTTTATGGAAGTTGAAAATCTCCAGCAGGACGAGGCAGGAGGCTGTAGCCAATGAGAGTTCCAGGAGGCTGGATACCCCTTTGGTGAAGGGTCGCTGAACAGGATTTCCTGCTGCAGAGAAGAACTTAGCAGGAGTAGCCGCAAAGTCAGGCCAAATGGTGATGCACCTTGGGCAGATCAACGAGCAGGTGGATCCCAGTCTTCCCTCAGTTCTCAGAGTAGTTTTTAGCAAAATATTTCTTAGTCCCAAGTATTGGATTTTAGCTATCTGGGCACCTTTAACACCAACTCCAAAGGCCTAGGACTGTAGTGGCACCACTTGGGAGCAGGGGTTAAGATTCACTCAGGCAGGGTCTAGGTGTAGGTTCAAGATGGTGGGAGCCTGTTATGTCACAAGCCCTTGAAGTCACTCTGGTAGTCTAGGGGAAAGGTGGAGAAGTAGGGCTCAACAGCAGGACTGGCCTCTGAGGGTTCCAGGCACGCTCCAGGCAGCAAGGAAGTCCATCTAGGTACAGCAAAGCAGTCTTGTGGCATAAATAGCAGGCCACAGCAGAAGGCAGTCCATGGAGAGTCAATCTGCAGGTCTAGAAAGTGAACTGAGGAGTAGGTCTGAGGGCCCTATTTTTATACCTGGTGCCTTCTTTGATGTGGCAGAGGTTTCTCTTCGAAGTGCTTGGAATTTCCTGACTCCCCTGCCCAGGCTCCACACTGGCTGCAGAGACAATATAGAGGTGACACACCCTTTGTGTGAAGGCAGAGCAAAGCCTGCAAGTGGGGCTGTGCCCTGCTCTACCCCCATCCTGCCAGCAGATGATCCATTGAGGCACACCTAATCCCTCTATTGTGTGACTGTCTGGGAGGAATTGACAAAGTCAAACTGTCAGTTACACACAGTCATGTGACCCAGGGGAGACTGCAGGCACCAAATGGCTAAAAGCAGGAAGATCTCAACTTTCTAAAAGTGAAACTTTCAAAATTGTAATTTTAAATCTGACTTTACAATTAAAGAGGATTTAAATGACAATGTCATGGATACCAAACAAGAAATGCTTATCTTGCCCCAATCAAAAGTTAGCATTTATTAAATGTAATAAGGCAACCCAATGTTATCCTATGGATCAGATAGTCCTCACAACAGTGAAACTTAAATTCAAGAGTTTGAACACACAAAGGTTCAGCACTATTCAACAAATTTATAACAGTTCAGTATCAATAATTTAAAAAGCAATGAGCACACAGAAAGATGTCCAGATCACCGATGTGCATATCTTAATAGGATTTTCTCTTTATTTCATAATTTCTTAAAAACAGAAGATCATAGCCATAGCCGACGCTTCGTCTCTAAAGAGACTTCTTCAGAGCTTCACCAAGTAGCAAATAGTGGATGTTCACTCTGACATTTGTACAATTCAACTGGACGACTTCTTATGTAGTAAACATTATCAGTAAGGCATGGTAGCTCGTAGCTCAAGTGTAGCAGGTTTCTTAATTCGTATTAAGAAACCTGCTACACTTGAGCTACGGGCTACCATGCCTTACTGATAATGTTTACTACATAAGAAGTCGTCCAGTTGAATTGTACAAATGTCAGAGTGAACATCCACTATTTGCTACTTGGTGAAGCCCTGAAGAAGTCTCTTTTAGAGACGAAACGCGTCGGCTATGGCTATGATCTTCTGTTTTTAAGAAATTATGAAATAAAGAGAAAATCCTATTAAGATATGCACATCGGTGATCTGGACATCTTTCTGTGTGCTCATTGCTTTTTAAATTATTGATACTGAACTGTTATAAATTTGTTGAATAGTGCTGAACCTTTGTGTGTTCAAAGTTGTTATAGGATTTTATCCTAGTTAAGGAGTACAGAGGGGAGTACTCTTTGGTTCTTTGCACTATAAGAAACTTTGAGACACTTTTTCATTTGTTAGGTGCGGTCTCGAACAGCCTCTACCCTCTTTCCTTGTTGCATTTAAATTCAAGAGTTGTTCACTACCAGGACATGTAAGACTTAAAAGTACATGTCCAATCTTTTAATTACAATTCACCATGCCAAATGGACTACCTAGGTCTTACCTTAGGGTTGACTTATATGAAGTAAAAAGGGAGTTTAAGGCTTGGCAAGGGGGTTGTATTGCCAAGTCGAATTAGCAGTGTAAGACTGCATTCAGGCCACAATGGCAGACATGAGACATGTTTTAAGTTTTAAAGGGCTACTTAAGTAGGTGGCACAATAGGTGCTGCAGGCCCACTTATAGCATTTAATTTACAGACCCTGTGTATATGGTAAACTACTAAACAAGGGACTTGTAAATAAATTAAATAGGCCAAGCAGGTGTAAACCAATTTTACCATATTTATGGGAGCGAACACAAGCACATTAGCACTGGTTTGTGGCGATAACGTGCACAGAGTCCTAAAGGCAACAAAAATTAATTTCAGTAAAAATGTAGAGAAATAGGCAAAACATTTGGGGGAAGACCACCCTAAGGCTAAGAGGTCTAACAGTGTCCAAGATGCTAGAGTTGGGGGTGACTGAGCACTTCAACAGCCCTTGATCAAGTCTAGCGGTTCTAGTTCCCATGGCCACCCCACTGGGTACTAACCCAGAACTCAGGTTCTGAGTGGATTACAGAGGATTCAACTCAGTCACCAAGACTGATGCTCACCCCATTCTTTATGCTGACAAGCTCATTGACCGGCTGGGAGCTGCCAAGTTTCTGAGTACATTTGATTTGACATCAGGGTACAGCCAGATTGCCTTAACTGAGTGTCTAAGGAGAAGTCTGCTTTCTCAACCTGAGAAAGCCACATTCTGTTTCAAGTGATGCCCTTTGGGTTATAGAATGCCTCTGCAACCTTCCAGAGGTTTGTGAACCGGGTCCTGGATGGGTAGGAGAACTTCAGTACCACCTACTTAGATGACATTGCAGTCTTTAGCTGGAATGACCACCTGCACCGGATTACTGACAGAATATCGAAACCAACAATATCTTGTAACACAAATATGGTGTCAAAAATATTGATTACAAATATATTGTTTGCCTATCCTTTCACACTAATATTGTTGAAAAACATACAAATTTTTTTATTATTTCATATTTTATAATATATCCTTTTTAAGTTCTTGAAATTTACTAATATAAAAAGTGCATTATTTATATAGATATGTGAGATATGTGTATACAGAAATGCAGTTTCATATATATACATATATTCACTAAAAAAAACATAGGTTTCAGGGACGTTATATAGTTCGAAATTAGCATTTAAAAAACCTTGGAAATTCACTGAAAAAACAACAGGTTTCAGGGACGTTATAGTTAGTTGGACATTTCACCCATACAAAACCAGAGAAATTCGGCCGTTATAGGTAGTTGAGCTAACTATAACTCGCGCCCCGCAATGCGCTGCTGATGACGTCACATATTACATCACTCATGACATGGTCAGTGACATCACTGATGACATCTCAAATGACATCACTGATGTCCCCCTCCCAACATTTACATAGCCCCGGGGAGGTGGTGGTCCCCGGGGCTGGGGGTCCGCAACGGACCCCTGCATTATCTTAATTAGTGCCCCGGGGAGGTGGTGGTCCCTGGGGCAGTGTGGGGGGGCAGGAGCCCTCCACACTTATTTATTTAAATTTAAGCCCCGGGGAAGTGGCGGTCCCCGGGGCTTGGGGGGCCCGTGAGGCCCCCGCGCATAACATATACATTAAAGCCCCAGGGAGGTGGTGGTCCCTGGGGCTGCGGGGGCCCCCGCAGGCCCCCGCTACATACATTTTGATTGCCCCGGGACCTGGCCCACCGTGTTGCCGAGATTCTATGAGCATTTAAATAAATACGAATGCTGGACTACGTGGAGTGCCGTCTCTAATCTATTTCATTGGAGTTGCTTTGAATATATATATATATATATATTCACTGAAAAACCATAAGGTTTTAGGGACAGTTATAGTTAGTTGGACATTGCACTCGTACAAAACCCGTGAAATTCCCCCATTATAGTTAGTTCAGGTAACTATAACTCGCGCCCCGCAATGCACTGCTGATGACGTCACATATTACATCACTCATGACATGGTCAGTGACATCACTGATGACATCACTGATGACATCTCAAATGACATCACTGATGACATCACTGATGACATCATCCAGTGACTGTGTGTTTCTGTAAAGTTTAAATATGTTTAATATATATAGGGAAAGGCGTATTGAAGAATGAGTGGGTGTAGAAGCGCCTGAATGGATGATTTAGTAGGTGCGTGACTGAGTCTATAAGTGAGTGATTAAACGTATCTTACTGGATGCATGGGTGAGTGACTAAACTGTGTGAATGTCTGTATCCGTCTGTCTTTTGTTGTGTAAGCAACTGCATGGGTTTCTGACTAGCTAAATGAGTGTCTATTTGGGTTATGGATTGGTTCTCTGAGTATCTGTATGGGTGCCTCAGTGTTTGTGTGGGTGGGGTGTGTGTGACTCTGTGCATAGATGTGTGAGTGGGTGATTCACTGGGTGCATGGTTTCAAGAGTGCGTCTGTGATGGACTGTATGGGTGGGTGAGTGTGTGTATGGGTGTGTTAGTGATTGAATGTATATCTCAGTGGTACATGTGTGAGTAACTACATATGTGAAAGGCAGTATATATGTGTGTTGGAGTATATAAATGGCTATAAGTGAGAGTGTGTGATTGTGAGAGTGGCTATATGGATGAGTGTGTACTTGCATCAGTGATTGCATAGGAGCGTAAGAATGTGCTAGTATTTTTATGAGTAAGTGAGCTGGTGTGTATAACTGTATAGGTGAGTAAATTGGAGTGTGATTAATTATTTGCATGACTGACTAGGTGTGTGAGTACCTCTATGGATGAGTTGCGTTGTGTGAGTGTTTATATAGGTGTATGAGTGCATATGATAGTCCTGTACTGAGTGACTGTAAGTATGAGTGACTGTACGGGTGAGTGAGTAGATGTGTGTGTGTAGACCTAAGAATCAGTGAGTGGGTATGTACTTATTGGTATTGGAGTGTGTATGGTTTTGAGAATGGCAGTCTGTAATGTAGAGTGGGTGTATCAAAACTTATATTAGGGTGTGAGAAGATGCATTAAATTCTCACATGGATGATGTCATCAGTGATGTCATCAGTGATGTCATTTGAGATGTCATCAGTGATGTCATCAGTGATGTCACTGACCATGTCATGAGTGATGTAATATGTGACGTCATCAGCAGTGCATTGCGGAGCGCGAGTTATAGTTACCTGAACTAACTATAACGGGGGAATTTCACGGGTTTTGTACGAGTGCAATGTCCAACTAACTATAACTGTCCCTAAAACCTTATGGTTTTTTCAGTGAATTTCTAAGGTTTTTTAAATGCTAATTTCTAACTATAACGTGCCTGAAACCTATGGTTTTTTCAGTGAATTTCAAAGGTTTTTTAAATGCTAATTTCTAACTATAACATGTCTGAAACCTATGGTTTTTTCAGTGAATTTCAAAGGTTTTTTAAATGCTAATTCCTAACTATAACATGTCTGAAACCTACGGTTTTTTCAGTGAATTTCAAAGGTTTTGTAAATGACAATTTTTAAATGTATTAATTGTTATATTTATTTTTTTCATACTGATTTACTACATTTTTAGAAACAATTTTTTTTTACATATTTTATTTTTTAAATTACATTGTAATTACATTATACATTACAAAAAATACTTTCTCAGAATGAATTACTTTAGTTTAAATACTTTGCACATAGGCAATAGACTTTTAAGTACAGTAGTTACAGTTGTTGCAATGGGCAACACATTTTCAAACACAATGCAACATTCAGCTCAATGTGAATTTCTAGTTAAATGCAATTAGTTACTTTATGGATTACTTTTTCTAACCACAGGACTGGATCCTAGATTCAGTCCTGGGACATCTCCTGTAAACAGTTGAGTAAAAGCGTTTTGGTTACAGTAGTGATTTTTAAGGAATATTATTGTATTTTAAAAGTTGACACTTAGAAACTTTTTCTCATAGAATCACCAATGTTATCCTATGGAAGGAAATTCACTTAGCAGGTAAAAACTGTTATCGTTACTTTTTCTTACTCAGTGTTGGATCCTGGATCCAGCACTGGTGCATCTCCTGTAAACAGTTGAAAGAATGCGTTTAAGTCATACAGGCGATTTTTAAGGAATATTTGTAGTTTGTGAAAATCGACACTTTGAAACTTTTCTGCTGAAAACCAGACAATGGATTCCTATGGAAGGAAATACAAGTTACTGGTAAGTACGGTTAGAATTACTTTTCAGGGTCAGTGCTGGGCTAAAAGATGCAGCACTGGGTTCTCTCCTGATAACAGGTGAGTAAATTGGAATTCGTACTTTGGTTGATTTTAGAGGAATATTATAAAGTTCCAAAACTCCACACTTAGAAGAATTTCCAAGTGAAACCAGTCAATGTTAGCCTATGAAGGAAATTCAAGTTACTGGTAAGTACGGTTAAAATTACTTTTGAGGATCAGTACTGGGCTGAAAGATGCAGCACTGAGGTCTCTCCTGATAACAGGTGAGTAAATCGGAATTCGTATTTCGGCTGATTTTAGAGGAATATTTTAAAGTTCCAAAACTCCACACTTAGAAGAATTTCCAAGTGAAACCAGTCAATGTTAGCCTATGGAAGGAAATTCAAGTTACTGGTAAGTACGGTTAAAATTACTTTTCAGGACCAGTACTGGGCTGAAAGATACAGCACTGAGGTCTCTCCTGATAACAGGTGAGTAAATCGGAATTCGTATTTCAGCTGATCTTAGAGGAATATTTGTATGTTTCAAAAATCAACACTTAGAAACTTTTTCAGCAAAAAGCAGACAATGATATCCTATGGAAGGAAATTCAAGTTACTGGTAAGTACGGTTAAAATTACTTTTCAGGATTAGTACTGGGCTGAAAGATGCAGCACTGAGGTCTCTCCTGATAACAGGTGAGTAAATCAGAATTCGTAGTTCGGCAGATTTTAGAGGAATATTTGCACAATGGTGATGGGAGGGGGCGGGGCCTGAGGTGACATCTGTGCAAACGCGCCCTGTGGCGCGTTTTAAGTTGGGGGATTAAGTCCCCTTGAATCATGAGGGTCCCTAGGGGCCAACTAGCCCACCAGGAACCTCCAGTATGCGCCAGGGGGCTGCGTTGCAGAGACGTGTAGAGAGGCCAGACCCCTTTTTACACCTCTCTGCAACGCAGCTCTGTGGCGCTTTCTGAGCGCATCCTGCCGATTTTTAAAAAAAAAAATGCTTTTTTTTGCCCAGGGGGTCCTTGTGGGACCCCCTGAGCAGGCCTAGGGGTTAGGGTGTTTCTACCCTGCCCCCTTTGTGCGTTTTGCGCACTTGTTTCTTTCTTTTTTTCTCGGCGGATCCGCGCACCCTAAGCGCATCCCGCCGATTTTTTTTAAAAAAAAATGCTTTTTTCTGCCCAGGGGGTCCTTGTGGGACCCCCTGAGCAGACCTAGTGGTGGTGCACACTCCGCGGCTGGACTGCCAAATTATAAATCACTGCTCCAAGTTGTCCACCTGTAAGTAGCACTCGAGCAACAGCTTGATTCATGTGTAGGTAAGGACGGGGAACCCTGGGGTCCATACAGGACTTGATTATGTGCTACCCGCACTACACTTCCCAGAAGGCACAGTTTCATTCGAGCCTCCCATTGGGGGGGTGTGTCAGAAGTGGGTCAGCGGTTGCGCACACCGTTCCATTAAAGCCTCTGAAGAGAAGCATATGGTGCTTCGAAACGCGTCAGGCAATACCACTATGGAGCGGCTCCTACGGGCGGTTCCCCGTCCTTACCTACACATGAATCAAGCTGTTGCTCGAGTGCTACTTACAGGTGGACAACTTGGAGCAGTGATTTATAACGCGGCAGTCCAGCCGCGGATGTGCACCACCCTGTAAGATTGGGGGCCACGAAAGTGGAACAGCAGCTGTATATAGGATCGTGGACGGGCCCACCTGTGGGGTCCATACAGGACTTGATTATGTGCTACCCGCACTACACTTCCCAGAAGGCACAGTTTCATTCGAGCCTCCCATTGGGGGGGTGTGTCAGAAGTGGGTCAGCGGTTGCGCACACCGTTCCATTAAAGCCTCTGAAGAGAAGCATATGGTGCTTCGAAACGCGTCAGGCAATACCACTATGGAGCGGCTCCTACGGGCGGTTCCCCGTCCTTACCTACACATGAATCAAGCTGTTGCTCGAGTGCTACTTACAGGTGGACAACTTGGAGCAGTGATTTATAACGCGGCAGTCCAGCCGCGGAGTGTGCACCACCCCGTAAGATTGGGGGCCACGAAAGTGGAACAGCAGCTGTATATAGGATCGTGGACGGGCCCACCTGTGGGGTCCATACAGGACTTGATTATGTGCTACCCACACTACACTTCCCAGAAGGCACAGTTTCATTCGAGCCTCCCATTGGGGGGGTGTGTCAGAAGTGGGTCAGCGGTTGCGCACACTGTTCCATTAAAGCCTCTGAAGAGAAGCATATGGTGCTTCGAAACGCGTCAGGCAATACCACTATGGAGCGGCTTCTACGGGCGGTTCCCCGTCCTTACCTACACATGAATCAAGCTGTTGCTCGAGTGCTACTTACAGGTGGACAACTTGGAGCAGTGATTTATAACGCGGCAGTCCAGCCGCGGAGTGTGCACCACCCCGTAAGATTGGGGGCCACGAAAGTGGAACAGCAGCTGTATATAGGATCGTGGACGGGCCCACCTGTGGGGTCCATACAGGACTTGATTATGTGCTACCCGCACTACACTTCCCAGAAGGCACAGTTTCATTCGAGCCTCCCATTGGGGGGTGTGTCAGAAGTGGGTCAGCGGTTGCGCACACCGTTCCATTAAAGCCTCTGAAGAGAAGCATATGGTGCTTCGAAACGCGTCAGGCAATACCACTATGGAGCGGCTCCTACGGGCGGTTCCCCGTCCTTACCTACACATGAATCAAGCTGTTGCTCGAGTGCTACTTACAGGTGGACAACTTGGAGCAGTGATTTATAACGCGGCAGTCCAGCCGCGGAGTGTGCACCACCCCGTAAGATTGGGGGCCACGAAAGTGGAACAGCAGCTGTATATAGGATCGTGGACGGGCCCACCTGTGGGGTCCATACAGGACTTGATTATGTGCTACCCGCACTACACTTCCCAGAAGGCACAGTTTCATTCGAGCCTCCCATTGGGGGGTGTGTCAGAAGTGGGTCAGCGGTTGCGCACACCGTTCCATTAAAGCCTCTGAAGAGAAGCATATGGTGCTTCGAAACGCGTCAGGCAATACCACTATGGAGCGGCTCCTACGGGCGGTTCCCCGTCCTTACCTACACATGAATCAAGCTGTTGCTCGAGTGCTACTTACAGGTGGACAACTTGGAGCAGTGATTTATAACGCGGCAGTCCAGCCGCGGAGTGTGCACCACCCCGTAAGATTGGGGGCCACAAAAGTGGAACAGCAGCTGTATATAGGATCGTGGACGGGCCCACCTTTGGGGTCCATACAGGACTTGATTATGTGCTACCCGCACTACACTTCCCAGAAGGCACAGTTTCATTCGAGCCTCCCATTGGGGGGGGGTGTCAGAAGTGGGTCAGCGGTTGCACACACCGTTCCATTAAAGCCTCTGAAGAGAAGCATATGGTGCTTCGAAACGCGTCAGGCAATACCACTATGGAGCGGCTCCTACGGGCGGTTCCCCGTCCTTACCTACACATGAATCAAGCTGTTGCTCGAGTGCTACTTACAGGTGGACAACTTGGAGCAGTGATTTATAACGCGGCAGTTCAGCCGCGGAGTGTGCACCACCCCGTAAGATTGGGGGCCACGAAAGTGGAACAGCAGCTGTATATAGGATCGTGGACGGGCCCACCTGTGGGGTCCATACAGGACTTGATTATGTGCTACCCGCACTACACTTCCCAGAAGGCACAGTTTCATTCGAGCCTCCCATTGGGGGTGTGTCAGAAGTGGGTCAGCGGTTGCGCACACCGTTCCATTAAAGCCTCTGAAGAGAAGCATATGGTGCTTCGAAACGCGTCAGGCAATACCACTATGGAGCGGCTCCTACGGGCGGTTCCCCGTCCTTACCTACATATGAATCAAGCTGTTGCTCGAGTGCTACTTACAGGTGGACAACTTGGAGCAGTGATTTATAACGCGGCAGTCCAGCCGCGGAGTGTGCACCACCCCGTAAGATTGGGGGCCACGAAAGTGGAACAGCAGCTGTATATAGGATCGTGGACGGGCCCACCTGTGGGGTCCATACAGGACTTGATTATGTGCTACCCGCACTACACTTCCCAGAATGCACAGTTTCATTCGAGCCTCCCATTGGGGGGGTGTGTCAGAAGTGGGTCAGCGGTTGTGCACACCGTTCCATTAAAGCCTCTGAAGAGAAGCATATGGTGCTTCGAAACGCGTCAGGCAATACCACTATGGAGCGGTTCCCCGTCCTTACCTACACATGAGTCAAGCTGTTGCTCGAGTGCTACTTACAGGTGGACAACTTGGAGCAGTGATTTATAACGCGGCAGTCCAGCCGCGGAGTGTGCACCACCCAGTAAGATTGGGGGCCACGAAAGTGGAACAGCAGCTGTATATAGGATCGTGGACGGGCCCACCTGTGGGGTCCATACAGGACTTGATTATGTGCTACCCGCACTACACTTCCCAGAAGGCACAGTTTCATTCGAGCCTCCCATTGGGGGGGTGTGTCAGAAGTGGGTCAGCGGTTGCGCACACCGTTCCATTAAAGCCTCTGAAGAGAAGCATTTGGTGCTTCGAAACGCGTCAGGCAATACCACTATGGAGCGGCTCCTACGGGCGGTTCCCCGTCCTTACCTACACATGAATCAAGCTGTTGCTCGAGTGCTACTTACAGGTGGACAACTTGGAGCAGTGATATATATATATATATATATATCCCTGAAATCTCTCCTTCTGGAAATCGTAGCTTGATAAGGGTGGCGCGATACCGGCGGAGAAAACCGGTAGTCAATTTCAAAAGCGAACGGAGTCCCAATCGCACTCTCAGGTATCGCACAAACACCAGCACATCAAAGTAATTCCAAGGGGTTTATTAACTTCATAAACCCATCATGACGCGTTTCGCTCCCGAGAGAGCTCTCTCGGGAGCGAAACGCGTCACGATGGGTTTATGAAGTTAATAAACCCCTTGGAATTACTTTGATGTGCTGGTGTTTGTGCGATACTTGAGAGCGCGATTGCGACTCCGTTCGATTTTGATATATATATATATATATATATATATATATATATATAAAGATATATAGATATATATTAAGATACATAGATATATATAAAGATACATAGATATATGTATGTACACGAAACATTAAAAATATTAACAATTCATTTTCAAAACATTAAATAAATTACCAAAAATAATTAAAAATGAAGAATACTATAAAAATGTAAAAACAAATAGAAATATAAACAAATTCTATAAAATTAAAATGATAAACAATTATTAATAATACATATATTTAACCAATATTTAGAAATGCTTTGGAGTCTGGGAATAACAGATATACTATTCCCACTCCAGTTTATACAACAGTAGAGAAAGTGTAGGACTTTGGAGGGGTTACATGTATTATTCCCACTCCCAACAATTAGGGAAAGCATTGGACTACATTGAAGTTAAATGTATGATTCCTACTCCCATCTGTGCAACAGTAGGGAAAGGATTGTACTTCTGAGTGGTAAGATTTACTATACCCACTCTAGTCTATGCAACAGTAGGAAAGGCGTTGGACTTCGGAGGGGTAAGATTTATTATTCCCACTCCAGTCCATGCAACAGTAGGGAAAGCTTTGGACTTCGGAGCAGTTACATTTACTATTCCCACTCCAGTCTGTGCAACTTGTGTCTGTTGAAGCAGATAGGAACATAATAAGGCTTACAAGGATGCTTAGAAATGTTTTCTCTTTTGTCGCACTAGCCCTGGTCATGTCCATATTGGACTATTGCAATTCCCTCTATCTTGACTCCAATATCAGTACTCATCATAGATTTCAGGTGGCACAGAATGTGCTTGTCAGTGTGATCCTTGATATTCTGAGGCACCAAACAGCTGCTGCTGGGTTGTGTGATCTGCGTTGGCACCCCATCAGAAAATGCATTATGTTTAAAGCCATCTGTATTGTACACAGGGCCCCTTATCATCTTAGCCCTGCTGGGATTAAAGAGATGTTTCATTGGTACACTCCAGCAAGAAACCTTCACTCAGCACATTGCAATTTGGTCTCAGTACTTAGGATCTAAAAAATGAAATGGGGCGGCAGAGCCTTCTTGGTCACCGTAAGCAAAATCTAGAATTCTCTACCGCAGCACCTTACGATGATCACAGAGCTTTTGTCTTTTATAAAGACACTTAAAACCTGACTCTAAACTATATAGGCAGTGCTACCCCCTACTACTTAATTTGGTGGGTCTATGGACACGGCTCAGTTCTGGATGTTCAGCTACAGCGCCTTGAGGCCTGCGGGTAATTGTTTGTGCTTTATAAAAATGTAATCAAAATCGATTCAAATTAAGTAAGAGGGGTGTGGCTCATACATGCATCGTGCATCATGGTACACGTTTCGGGCAAACCAAAAGTTACCAATGTCACAACACTATGATTCCCGTTTAATGGTGGAAGGGTACAGGGCAATGCATTGCAGGGCCAAATACTGTGTAGCATAAATGTGTGCAAGGGAGGGGTTCCATAGGCTTTGTGGGAGAGTTTTCATGGCACTTCCATGGTTCATCAGGCATGTCATGTATCCCACCACCCACATCTGTGGTTTACCATGGACATATGCATGTGTCAGTGTAAGGCATGTCTCCTATGTCATTATCTACCTAGGGAGGACCAACTACCCAAATATTAGATCCACAATTGGCAAGTTTACACATATTATGGGGGCATATTTACAATATTTTTTCGTAGGCAGCGCTGTAAGCCTTCTAGCTGCACTGCGCCATATTTACAAGATGCAGCACATTCCTGACCTTTCTGCCAATGCTGGTGCTCAAACTGCAGCTGAGGGACAATACAGGCTCCCTTGCACCATGGTGCAAGGGTGTCTTTGTTGTTGTAATGATTGTTTCTGTGGAGGAAGGGAGACCTTCCTGCACAAAAACAATCAAAGGAGGTGTTTTCCTCGTGCTATGGGTTCTGCAGAATGCAGCACACATGGAAGGAGGAAAAAATGAGGAGAAATGTAAACATTTCTCCTTGTTACGCCTGCTTTGGGAATGCGTTATTTTTGGCGTTGCCCCACATTTATGCTATGTTGTATATCTGGGACAGAGTCAAAAACCATGGGTGTTGCCTTGGAACACCCATAACAACACCCATGGAATGCCCCTTACACACAGAGTAAGGCATTGCCTTACTCCATATTTACAAGGCCATGAAAAGCCATGCACATGTCCTTGTAAATATGGGCTGGCACACTGTCCCTCCAGAGCATCACAAAAGTGACACTTCAGTGGTGTAAAAGAGCCGCAGGGGCTTTGTAAATATGCCCCATAGAATAGTAATGAGCATCTCCCCACAGATATCACAGAATACTACAGGATCCACATGACAGTCAGGATGTAGAAGAGTACGATGTTTCAGCCCATGCTCAGAATTTTCTATATCACAGAGTAATGGAAGAGAAAAGTGTCAACCTATCAAGAACTGTATGACTAACACATATTGTGAAAACAATGTTAGAAATCTGTATGACAATGTAACTACACATAACACACATGGCCTGCCATGTATCAGCAACAGTTTCCAAAAGTTTTGACAGTTGTCCTTTCTCTTCACTTTCAGATGACTAAGGATATGGGATGCAGCCGTGGGTCAGGACACCCTATGCACATCCCCATACAGAGAAGGCTTACAACCAGGCTCTCAGCAAGACCAGGAACATTGTTGAGAGAACCTTCGGACTGCTCAACTCCAGGTTTCGCTGCCTGGACATTTCAAGGGGTAGATTGCTCTACTACCCTCAAATGGTCTGCAAAATCTTCTTGGTTTGTGCCATACTGCACAATATTTGTGTGTATACTAATGTGCCCTGGGACTGGGACCTACAGCTGCAGGATCCGATGGAGGAGGAAGAAGAGGATGTCGAGGGTGGAGACATCCAAAACACTGCTGCAGACAATCGCCAATGCACACACATAGTGCAACAATTCTTTACATAATGTACATGTTTAGGTGGTGTGGCACAGCGGCAAGAGTGGCTGGCTCTGAGCGCGGGGCTCACTGTTCGATCCCTGGCTCAGCATAATGTGACTCTGGGCAATAGCTCACTTAGTCTCGCCGATGGCCTCCAGCACCTTGAAACCCTTAAAGGGGTGATATGTTTGTGCTTTACAAATAGGAATCACATGTTTGGGCCTGGAAAATGAACAGACATTGCATAAAGGTTCAACATGAGAATAAATGTTTAAAACCATTACTTGTCTTTGTGTTTGCATCACAGTCCCAGGAGACATCTACGCACACACATTTTATCAACTAAGAGTAGCCCTCCGAAGTTTGCAATCAGGTTGGAAACTAGGCATCAATGTCAAAGCCCCAGAAACAATGCACTGTGCATTGTCATATGTTGTGTGTCACTTGCGCTTCCCCATTTCAAAAGCAATGTGTCAGTAAACTGACATGTTTGCGAAGGAAAGGTGACACACTAGTAGGAAAAGTGACACTATAGTTTGAAAGGTCACACAATGGTTTGAAAGGTGACTTTACTGTAGTAAACAAGACTCTTTGGTATGTAAAGTGAAGCCTTGCCACTAAAAGCGACGTTTGAGTAGGAAAGGTGACTCTATACTATGAAATGTGACTTTACTGTCCTAAACGTGATGCTTTTCTATGGAAAGTGAAGCTTTACCACAAAACATGGCGTTTAAGTAGGAAAGGTGACTCTATAGTATGAAACTTGACTTTACTGCACTAAATGTGAAGTAAAGTCAAGTTTTACCATTAAACGTACCGTTTGAGTTGGATAGATGACTCTATAGTATGCCTGGGCGGTGAACTCACCTCCATTCGCGGGGTTTATTGCACTCCGCTCTCCACGGAGCTTGCGGAGTGCAGAAATCTCTGCTGTGCTATGTGCAGCAGAGATTTTTCCTGTTGACGAGTGCCAGCTACGGCTCGGGTAGAATTTCTAACCGAGCCACAGGAAGATCAGCGTGAACGGCAGTTCCTGCTGCACTCCGCCGCTTGTGGAATTACGCTGAGTTTTTTTGTCACTTTGTGGAGTTCCGCATAGTGGAACTCCTCAAATTCCACCCAGGCCTACTCTACAGTATGAAACGTGACTTTACTGTACTAACTGTGACTCTTTGGTATGGAAAGTCATGCATTACCACTGAAAGTGACATTTGAGTTGAAAGAGCATCGGGCGGAAGCCACGCATCCAGGGCAAAGTGTCAAAAACAATGCTTTGGCCATAGTGTAACTAGTAACTTGGATATTTGTCTAGCGAAGCGTCAGAAAAAAAGACGCATCCACACAGGAAATGATACAATGGCTCAGCCATACTACAAACCAGGAAATGTGAAGTTCCTTTCACTTTCACTTACTGTCTTTTTGTCTGTGCTGGCTGGTGGAGGTGTTTGTTGTTTACTGGAGAGTTTGGTGGTGTTTCCTGGTCTTGTTGGTGTCTGTTCTTTCTGTGTTGTGTCCCTAAAATGTCACTTTTTTCCTGTAATTGTATTTTATGTTGTTATATGCAGTGTATTGTGGGGCGTTTGTCTGAATAAGGGTTAATAGTTATAGGGGTAAGAGGAAGGGATAGCAGGTTTTGTAGTTAGGGTGGGAGTTGTTGGGCGGGGGCAGGGCCAAGAACATGACGGAGGAGCAGTTTGAGGTCCTGCTGTGGCTGATTGTGAAATATTTGCCCAACATGATTGGAAGTGGAGGCAGAGTAAGCCAGGCTACCCAACCCAAGAGAGGCAGCACCGATGGGATAAGGTGTGCTTTCAGATGTCCAGAATTTGTGGTGTAGAGCGGAACATCCACCAATATAAGCACCAGGGGGCCGATATCGTCAGCCAGAAGCAGGTTCTCCTGGATCACCTGAGGATCAAAGTTGATGGGGCTCTCTGTAAGTTCCTATATATCATCAGCATGTAGCTGTTTGACTGTAGCAAAATACTCTTATTAGTTTTGTAATTGAAAGGGCAATATATGTATATAGGTTACTATGGCATGATACGAGCTAACTCACTTACAGACATTTAACATGACACAGGGGCCTGTTCACAGGGGCATTATAATAGCCAAAGCAGACCATGCAGGGGAGGCCCATAGGTGATGAGTGACCCATCCCGCACTGTGCAAGGAGTATTGTCACCCGGCTTCTAGGTCATTACTGACTCTGAACTGTATGGGCCATCTGTCATATATGTTGCAGGGGAGTGAATTCACATGTCATCAGTGTTCCCTTTGAGGTGCGCGCCCGCGCGCGCACCTCTGTGCCCCCGAGCGCACAGTGCCGTGTGTGTGGCACGCACACACATCCCCATAGACCGTTTGTGCCGCTTCTTTTAAAAGGCGAGCGACGCGAAAAATGGGCATTTCCAGGTTGCAGAGGAGGCAGCCTGTGGGAACAAGGAGGGAGCACTTGCTTAATTTCCTTTGTTTTCTAGAGTGCGGCTGCGGGGCACATTGTGTGCTTTTGTTTAAGTATTCATATTAATTGCAGCGCCCGTCACAAGCTGCATTAACATGAGTACTTTAAACAAAAGCACACAATCTGCCCCGCCGCCACGCTTTAGTAATAAAAGAAATGCAGCACCAAACACGGCGTGTGCTTTCAGAATCACCTGAAACCACACGCTGCGTTTGTAAACTTTCAGCATTTCTTTTCTTAATAGAGCTGGGCTGCGGGGTGATTGTGTGTCTTTTTTAAAGTTTTCATGTTAATTGCAGCTAATTGCAGCTCATGACGGGCGCTGCGATTAACATGAAAACTTTAACAAAGGCACACAATCGCCCTGCAGCTGCGCTCTCTTAAGAATAGAAATGCTGCAAGTCTACAAACACAGCGTGTGCTTTCAGGTGATTCTGAAAAGACACATGCCCTGTTTGTAGACTAGCTGCATTTTCTTTTCTTAATAAAGCTGGGCTGCAGGGTGATTCAATGCTGCCAAGGTTTCAAATTGCTAGGTATGACATTATATACAAAGCAATAGTGGCTAGAAAGAGCAATAGTGGCTAGAAAGAGCAAATCATTCTATTTTTTAGTATTTGTTTCATATTTCACTACCCAGTTACAGCTTAAGTTATTTAATTCAACCAATAAATACACGTTTAGGCAAGGTTTAATAGGAGTTATTGACATTAAAAATACATTCACAAAGTCGGACTCGTTTCCAATCACAGAATGTTCCAAATACAAAGTGGAAGCACAAACCATTTGTCTCCGAGCCAAAGAGTTTCTGTCATCAGCACTTCTCCTCCCTTTTTTCACAGGAACAGTTCAAGCATGAATGGCAAAATATCCTAGTTTGCTAATTTTTTCTATATAATTCTTGTTCTGCAATATTTGCCACATAATCCTCTGCTGCATAATTTGACGATTTTAACTAATAAATTGTTTGTAGCTCAAACGGATCAAAAGTTGCTAAAAAATGTGACTTGTGCTTCTGCAAAGTAGACGACTTTTTGCAAAGGTTGACTGATACCTTTCTCACTGCTGCATTTGTATGTTACACTGGTACTAATAAGGCAAAATCTTTGCAGAGACTGTTAGCATGTGTAAAAATGTCAAAATAATAAAGTATCAGAATATATACTGCATTAAGCTGCAGCCTTTTTTTTTGCTGCATAATTTGGTCAACACTGCAGCATACTTTTGTCCTCCATTGCTGCATAATTCAAGTAGCCCCAAAGCAGGCAGCACATGTTAAAAGTGCTTGTGCATAAAGCAGAGAGACAGGGAAGTTTGTGAACTTAGTTTGGTGTGCGTGCAAATCCTGCATTGCCGACCCCTGGTGAGTTACAGCTACTACTGCTGAAACAAGGCCAACGGAGGGACCAATGGGTGAGGCGTCCTGGCCTCAAGGGCAGGGCCGGCTTTAGCGCTGGTGGAGCCCTGTGCGACAATGTTTGTTGGTGCCCCCCAATTACTTCCTCCGCCACTGATTCCCTCACTACCACCCTTTAACAGTGCCCCTCAAGTCTCCATAACCACACTCTCGCTCAGATGAATTTAACTTGATTTACAGCACCGCTGATACCAGTGTAAGGTGTCAGAGCACTTTACATCACACTCATTACACAGAGACAATTAATCATATGTGTGTAAATCTCTGTATAGGAAATGTTACATAAGACAAAGGACTACAAGGTGTAGGAGTCACATGATATCCATACTAGTAGGCACTATAGTTTAATAGTGATTGGTCTGGAGAAACACAAACTCTGAATTTAGAATGTAATACAATGATTGAGGGTTCTCTTTAATAACCAGAATTGATTTCTATTCAAATGAACCCTTTTTGCAACATTAGGATAATCAGACTGGGGAAAAAACATGCAGCTCTGAGATGACAGTTAATAGATCACTGTTCTATGTTAGGATTTTGACTTATAAACTGCAAGTAACAAAAGGATCTCACTGACAAAAGCAGTAACCCACTGACCTATTTACATTATGTGCACTTTGTGATCTGGATGGTACATGTTCTTTACAGCAGGCAAATTAGCCCTCTGCGCTACCTTTCCATGAGTCAAAACTTCCACTTGACAAAACTCCATCTCTCTCTAGGAAGAACATTAATCACCGGAGTTATCATGACATTTTTATTGTTGCCTAAAATTGCTGGAGGCCAGGAAGGAGGCAGCAAGTGCTTTTAGAAACATAATATACTTGCAAGCATGACACCCCACCCGTAGTCAGTGCCCGGTGCGATCGCACCGCCCTAGAGCCACCCTGCTCAAGGGTCCTGTGACCTCAGTGACAGAGTCACTGTCACGCTAGGGTGTGCTGCTTCATAAGCCTGCCCGCAAGACTGGAGGTGAACTTCAGTATGTATTGTGGTTGACAGGCCTTTAAGGTTAACCCACAATTGCCACCGCTAGGGTCCACCACCACACCAGGGCTTCTAAGGTCTAGCAGGGCCTTGTAAGTTCTATCATGGGAACGTGCTCCCTCAGGAGAGTGGTCTGGTGGACTGGTCATGAAGGCTGAACCAGCTTCCCCAGTTCCAAATTCGGCAGCTCTGACCGTAGTGCTACATCCTCTCCTCCACTGAACACCACACTGCCCCACTGAGAGAAACTTGCACTGCCTTCAGCTACAACCCAATGGAGCCCCGCTATAAACACCTGGATGCGACTCAATTCAAATTGCGCATTTGACGAGAGTAATATGCTGCATAAAAAAAAAAGTAACAACATCCTGGAAAAAGCAAACACTCATAGGGAATGCAAGCTTAAGTAAAGCATGTGAAATATAAGCAGGAACAACATAGTTACCTTAACGCTTTTACACTCATCATTCAGAAATCCGTGAGCGCTTTTGCAAGCGGCAGAGCAGAAGTGGACACTGTCCTTGTCTTCTCTGGGCAAGATGGAAGAGACAGAGTCCTTTTCCTTCTCTACCCAACCCGCCCGAACTGCCACGAACGCCGAGCCTTATCTGCGGGCCTTGGATATTTCTGCCGTCCAGGGACGCGTGTTTAAAATAAAAAAGCAGGGGAACAGAATCTATTAAATTAAAGTAGGGGCACACCATGCCCTGCCAATCCCGCCCACTTTGACCTCTGCATCTGTGGTGCTTTTAGGAAGCAAGCAGCCTACTTCTAGGGTTAATGATAGTCTTGCTACTAGAATGGCTGAGCAGTGCATGAGGTGAATCAAGATGATTGGACAGAGTCACTACAAAAAAGTTTATGTGCTTGGAGTCGGAAAAGAAAGGGAATCCGATGGACATACTTTATTTGGCAGAGAGGAGAGAAAACCCCAGCAGATCTGCATTTTCATTCTATTGCTGAAAGATGTTTAATTCCATTCTCTGTGAAGCATGCAGAGTATTCTAATGAAAGTTCTACTTTTTACTCTTGGGGTCCTGAATCAGGTACACATGGAATTCCCATTCCCTGAAAACCTAATTCTTGACCCCTGAAATGATGTGCCCTCAGCAGCAGCTACCGTGTGACAAGGCAGTAAGACTGCGGCGCCCCATCTTTGGGGAGAAGGTGGAAGCTGAGGTAAGGGTTGGGTAATGACCTGAATCTCATGAAGTCTATTTTCCAAGAAAAAAGGGTGTATTTTTGGGAGGTAAAGCAAGGTTCATTGACAGTGACACTAGTTAAACGTCGATGATTAGAAAAGTGTGCCAAAGCAAATTATTTCCAAAACAAAGAGTTTTGAAGTATATAAGCAATTATTGCTTTAAACCGGATCATACACACAGAATGTCTGAAAATATGGATTATAAGCTTGTTTTTAAAAACACCTCCTACCTCTGCCAGTCACACTTAAATACTTGTGTGCCGCTCTGATGACAATCAAGTCCCGGGATCAAGTGACAAGACCAATACTGTGCCTCCGGTTCCCGAAAGTACACATGTCCAGAGGGCACGGCAGGGGCTGAGAAGTTGACTGTTTTGTCAACAATCTCTGTCCAGGCTGACGTAGGGGCTTAGGAGGGAATGGGCCCAGCAGGCTCTAAAACTATAACATCCTGCGCAAGAGGCTCAGGTAATGTGACTTCTCTGCTGGCGGGTGCGGCAAGGAAAAGCAAAGCTACCGCCCGCCAGTGTGTCCAATCTTCGAAGCATGTATGTGCTTCTGGTCACCAAAAGGGTGGTGTGATTGTGGGACACCAGGCAAGACCCACCCCATGGATCACTCACGTGATGGCTGGTACCCCCAGAGTAGACTCACAGGAAGGCTGGTTGGTGCACAGCTAATTGATCTGTTAAACTCTGGCCTGCCTGCTCAGCGCTGTTCATGAATATTCTATCTCTGACACATAGCATTTTAAATTTGAAGGCGCAGTTGCATGCTCATATATGTTAGACAATTCTAGCGTGCTGGTGCTGCCTCATTGACAGTGTGCCTCAATTGCAGTATTGTCAGAGGGGCGCTAGAATGCATGACGAATGCATTTTAATGCGGTGATGCGGACACCAGCATTCAAATGCGTTACTCTAATGCCTGATGTGTCCCTACCCTAACCCAGCCCTGAAGCTGCGAAAAATAAAATTATAATAGCTAAGTTATTATAATTTTATTTTTCCTGCTCAAAGAGAGAATTTGTTAAAGTTTTCATGTTAATCGCAGCACCCGTCATGAGCTACAATTAACATGAAATCTTTAACAAATACACACAATCACCCCACAGCCCAGCTCTATTAACCCCTTCGCTGCTAGGCCTTTCCCCCCCCCCCCCGTGCTAAGCCTTTTTTTGGCTATTTGGGGTAGTTCGCGCTTAGGCCCCTGTAACATTTTGACCACATAAGGTATCCATGCCAAATTTGCATCCTTTTTTTCTAACATCATGGGGATTGTAAAGGTACCCAGGGTTTGTGGATTCCCCTGGAGGGGACCCAGAAATTAGCCAAAATACTGCAAAATGTTGTTTTTTTGGGGAAAAATTCGAAAAAAGGGCTACAGATGAAAGCGTCTTGTTTTTTCCTGCAAATGGCATCAAAAAAGGGGTTGTAGTGCTGAAATCACCATCTTCCCAGCTTTCAGGGACAAGCAGACTTTTGTCAGAAAACCAACTTTTTTACACAGTTTTGCCATTTTTCTGGGACATAGCCTATTTTTGCTATTTTTTGTGCTTTCAACCTCCTTCCAGTTAATGGTAGAAATGGGTATGAAACCAATAATGGATCCTGAAAAGCCATACATTTCTGAAAAGTAGACAAAATTCTGAATTCAGCAAGGGGTCATTTGTGTAGATTCTTAAAGTTTCCTTATAGAAACTAACAGTTAAATGAAGGAAAAGTTGAAAATTAGTTGAAAAAAACAGCCATTTGTGTCAACGTTTTCACCTGTAACTTCTTCTAATTATGACAGCTATTTGAAAGCAATATACCGTTATATCCGCTGGACCTTTCTGGTTGTGGGGATATATAGGACTTGTAGGTTCACCAAGAACCCGACGAACCCAGAGCCAATAACTGAGCAGCATCTTGCAATGGTTTTTTATTATGTACCGGGTATATAGCAATTATTTTGGGAAAATGTATACATGGAAAAATTGTTATGAAAGACACCTATGTATTTCTGAAATGGGAACAAAATGTAGATTTTAGAAACAGTAGATATTTGCACATTTCCGAAATTGGGAGTACCCATACTAGCATGAGAATTATAGGTCATTTTTCAAAATGACTTATTTTTTACACATTGTCTTTCATTTGGAAGGCAGAAATGCATCGAAAGTCAATAGGTAATAACAGTTGCTCTACAATTCTGTGTTACCCTAAGACTCCAGATAAAAATGGTACCTCACTTGTGTGGGTAGCCCTTGTGCCCACAACAGGAAATGGCTCAAAATGCAACGTGGACGTACCACATTTTCACAATGAAAAATTACCCTTTTTTTGCAAAGTGCCTAGCTGTAGTTTTTGAACCCTAGCTCTGCGGGCACTTAGGGAAACCTAGCAAACCTATACATTTTTGAAAACTAGACACCCAGGGGAATTCAGGACGGGGTGACTTGACTGGCTCTCACCAGGTTCTGTTACCCAGAATCCCTTGCAAACCTAAAAAATTGGTAAAAAAAACACATTTTCCTCACTTTTCTGTGGTGGAAAGTTCTGGAATCTGCGTGGATCCACAAATTTCCACCCACCCCGCGTTCCCCAAAGTCTTACGAGAAAAATGGTACCTCACTTGTGTGGGTCGGCCTAGTGCCTGCGACAGGAAACGGCGCAAAATGCAACGTGGTCACACCTCAATTTCGCAGTGAAAAATGACCCTTTTTTGGCTAAGTGCCTAGCTGTAGTTTTTTAACCCTAGCTCTGTCGGCACCTAGGGAAACGTAGCAAACCTATACATTTTTTAAAACTAGACACCCAGGGGAATCCAGGATGGGGTGACTTGACTGCCTCCCACCAGGTTCTGTTACCCAGAATCCCTCGCAAACCTAAAAAATTATCAAAAAAACCACATTTTCCCCATATTTCTGTAGTGGAAAGTTCTGGAATCTGCGTGGATCCGCAAATTTCCACCCACCCCGCGTTCCCCAAAGTCTTACGAGAAAAATGGTACCTCACTTGTGTGGGTCGGCCTAGTGCCTGCGACAGGAAACGGTGCAGAATGCAACGTGGTCACACCTCAATTTCGCAGTGAAAAATGACCCTTTTTTGGCAAAGTGCCTAGCTGTAGTTTTTGAACCCTAGCTCTGCCGGCACCTAGGGAAACCTAGCAAACCTATACATTTTTGAAAACTAGACACCCAGGGGAATCCAGGATGGGGTGACTTGACTGCCTCCCACCAGGTTCTGTTACCCAGAATCCCTTGCAAACCTAATAAATTGTCAAAAAAAACACATTTTGCCCACATTTCTGTGGTGGAAAGTTCTGGAATCTGCGTGGATCCACAAATTTCCACCCACTCCGCGTTCCCCAAAGTCTTACGAGAAAAATGGTACCTCACTTGTGTGAGTCGGCCTAGTGCCTGCGACAGGAAACGGCACAAAACGCAACGTGGTCACACCTCAATTTCGCAGTGAAAAATGACCCTTTTTTGGCAAAGTGCCTAGCTGTAGTTTTTGAACCCTAGCTCTGCCGGCACCTAGGGAAACCTAGCATACCTATACATTTTTGAAAACTATACACCCAGGGGAATCCAGGATGGGGTGACTTGACTGCCTCCCACCAGGTTATGTTACCCAGAATCCCTTGCAAACCTAACAAATTGTCAAAAAAAACACATTTTCCCCACATTTCTGTGGTGGAAAGTTCTGGAATCTGCGTGGATCCACAAATTTCCACCCACCCCGCGTTCCCCAAAGTCTTACGAGAAAAATGGTACCTCACTTGTGTGGGTCGGCCTAGTGCCTGCGACAGGAAACGGCGCAAAACGCAACGTGGTCACACCTCAATTTCACAGTGAAAAATGACCCTTTTTTGGAAAAGTGCCTAGCTGTAGTTTTTTAACCCTAGCTCTGCCGGCACCTAGGGAAACCTAGCAAACCTATACATTTTTGAAAACTAGACACCCAGGGGAATCCAGGATGGGGTGACTTGACTGCCTCCCACCAGGTTCTGTTACCCAGAATCCCTTGCAAACCTAAACAATTGTCAAAAAAAACACATTTTCCCCACATTTCTGTGGTGGAAAGTTCTGGAATCTGCGTGGATCCACAAATTTCCACCCACCCCGCGTTCCCCAAAGTCTTTCGAGAAAAATGGTACCTCACTTGTGTGGGTAGGCCTAGTGCCTGCGACAGGAAACGGCACAAAACGCAATGTGGTCACACCTCAATTTTGCAGTGAAAAATGACCCTTTTTTGGCAAAGTGCCTAGCTGTAGTTTTTGAACCCTAGCTCTGCCGGCACCTAGGGAAACCTAGCAAACCTATACATTTTTGAAAACTAGACACCCAGGGGAATCCAGGATGGGGTGACTTGACTGCCTCCCACCAGGTTCTGTTACCCAGAATCCCTTGCAAACCTAAAAAATTGTCCAAAAAAACACATTTTCCCCACATTTCTGTGGTGGAAAGTTCTGGAATCTGCGTGGATCCACAAATTTCCACCCACCCCGCGTTCCCCAAAGTCTTTCGAGAAAAATGGTACCTCACTTGTGTGGGTCGGCCTAGTGCCTGCGACAGGAAACGGCACAAAACGCAACGTGGTCACACCTCAATTTCGCAGTGAAAAATGACCCTTTTGTGCCAAAGTGCCTAGCTGTAGTTTTTGAACCCTAGCTCTGCCGGCACCTAGAGAAACCTAGCAAACCTATACATTTTTGAAAACTATACACCCAGGGGAATCCCGGATGGGGTGACTTGACTGCCTCTCACCAGGTTCTGTTACCCAGAATCCATTGCAAACCTAAACAATTGTCAAAAGAAACACATTTTTCCCACATTTCTGTGGTGGAAAGTTCTGGAATCTGCGTGGATCCACAAATTTCTACCCACCCCGTGTTCCCCAAAGTCTTACGAGAAAAATGGTACCTCACTTGTGTGGTTCAGCCTAGTGCCCGCGACAGGAAACGGCGCAAAACGCAACGTGGTCACACCTCAATTTTGCATTGAAAAATGACCCTTTTTTTGCAAAGTGCCTAGCTGTAGTTTTTTAACCCTACCTCTGCCGGCACCTAGGTAAACCTAGCAAACCTATACATTTTTGAAAACTAGACACCATGGGGAATCCAGGATGTGGTGACTTGACTGCCTCCCACCAGGTTCTGTTACCCAGAATCCCTTGCAAACCTAAAAAATTGTCAAAAAAAACACATTTTCCTCACATTTCTGTGGTGGAAAGTTCTGGAATCTGTGTGGATCCACAAATTTCCACCCACCCCGCTTTCCCCAAAGTCTTACGAGAAAAATGGTACCTCACTTGTGTGGGTCGGCCTAGTGCCCGCGACAGGAAACGGTGCAAAACGCAACGTGGTCACACCTCAATTTCGCAGTGAAAAATGACCCTTTTTTGGCAAAGTGCCTAGGTAGTTTGTTTACCCTAGCTCTGCCGGCACCTAGGGAAACCCACCAAACACACACATTTCTGAAAAGTAGACACCCGGGGGCTTCCAGGGAGGTATGGCTGGCATGAATCCCCCAAAGTTTCCTTACCCAGAATCCCCTGCAAACCTCAATTTTAGCTGAAAAAATCATACCTCCCTGGAATCCCCCGGGTGTCTACTTTTCAGAAATGTGTGGGTTTCGTAGGTTTCCCTAGGTGGCCGCCAAGCCCCGGGCCAAAACGTCATGGGACCCCCTTGCAAAACCAGGTCGTTTTGTGATAGGCCATTTTGAGGTCGCCTCAATACGTTGTGGGGCCCTGCCTGTCGTGGGTACTTGGGCCTCCCACCCGAGTGAGGCACCATTTTTATCGGGAGACCTGGGGGACGCTGGGTGGTAGGAAATTTGTGTCAGCCCAGTGATGCCACAACTTTACCACACAAAAATGTGTGAAAAAAGGGATTTTTTCAGCAAAATGTCAGGTTTGCAGGGGATTCTGGGTAAGAAAACGTTGGGGGATCCACGCAAGCCATACCTCCCTGGAATCCCCCAGGTGTCTACTTTTCAGAAATGTGGGGGTTTGGTAGGTTTCCCTAGGTGGCCGCCGAGCCCCGGGCCAAAACGTCAGGGGACCCCCCTTGCAAAACTAGGTTGTTTTGTGATAGGCCATTTTGAGGTCGCCTCAATACGTTGTGGGGCCTTGCCTGTCGCGGGTACTTGGGCCTCCCACCCGAGTGAGGCACCATTTTTATTGGGAGACCTGGGGGGACGCTGGGTGGTAGGAAATTTGTGTCAGCCCGGTGATGCCACAACTTTACCACACAAAAATGTGTGAAAAAAGGGATTTTTTCAGCAAAATGTCAGGTTTGCAGGGGATTCTGGGTAAGAAAACATTGGGGGATCCACGCAAGCCATACCTCCCTGGAATCCCCCGGGTGTGTACTTTTCAGAAATGTGTGGGTTTGGTAGGTTTCCTAGGTGGCCGCCGAGCCCCGGGCCAAAACGTCATGGGACCCCCTTGCAAAACCAGGTCGTTTTGTGATAGACCATTTTGAGGTCGCCTCAATACGTTGTGGGCCCTTGCCTGTCGCGGGTACTTGGGCCTCCCACCCGAGTGAGGCACCATTTTTATCGAGAGACCTGGGGGGACGCTGGGTGGTAGGAAATTTGTGTCATCCCGGTGATGCCACAACTTTACCACACAAAAATGTGTGAAAAAAGGGATTTTTTCAGCAAAATGTCAGGTTTGCAGGGGATTCTGGGTAAGAAAACGTTGGGGGATCCACGCAAGCCATACCTCCCTGGAATCCCCCAGGTGTATGCTTTTCAGAAATGTGTGGGTTTGGTAGGTTTCCCTAGGTGGCCGCCGAGCCCCGGGCCAAAAACCCAGGTGACCCCCCTTGCAAAACCAGGTCATTTTGAGATAATGTGTTTATTTCTGCAGCGTCAACATTTTGGCACAATATTGCAAGGAAAATGTGACAGACATTTTGAGGTTTGCAGGACATTGTGGGTACCATAACTTGTTGGGATCCACAAGAGAGATATCACCATGTACTCCCATGGGTGTTTCGTTTACGACAATATCTACAGTTGGTAGGTTATTCTTAGACGGAATGTACACCTTGGCAGACAGACTAAAAAGACAAAGATTACTGCACAGCCATCTATTCCTCAAGCACACACACATACTGGTTGGATTTGGCACGAGGGCAAGTGATGGTTCAGTATATACAATTTTATTAACAAGAGATTTCACAAAAATGAAATGCACTGTCAATAAGTGAAAGGACAAAAAACTGAACCAGTGGCTCGCAGCTCATGAGCTGTAAAGCCACGTCAAGGCCCCAACCGCTTTACAGGCCATTCACACACCTTTCATACGTGATACACACAAGACCATTCACACCACCAGGCACGAAACAAACACATTACAACATTCACAAAAAGGGACAAGGTACACCCTGCTTGAGAAAGACAAACAAAATATTACTGCACAGCCATCTAATCCTCCACACACACATACTGGTTGGATTTGGCATGAGGGTGAGTGATGGTTCAGTATATACAATTGTATTAACAAGTGATTTCACAAAAATGAAATGCACTGTTAATAATTGAAAGGACGAGAAACTGAACCATTGACTCACAGCTCGTGAGCTGTAAAGCCACGACAAGGCACCAACCTCTTGACAGGCCATTCATACACCTTTCATACGTGTGACAAATACAAAACCATTCACACCACCAGCCGCGGGCCCATCACATTACAACACTCACACCAGCAGACAGCGCCATTCAAGGGCCCATCACTTTCACATGCCTACATTCCTAACACAGCAACCACACAAGCTGATGGATTGCGTGGAGTGTCGCTCGGCTAGCAGTGTGTGTAGTGACCAGCAGCAAGTCACTACTTACACACTGCCAGCCGAGCGCCACTCCACGCACACCGCCAGCCAAGTGCCACTCCACGCACACCGCCAGCCAAGTGCCACTCCACGCACACCGCCAGCCAAGTGCCACTACACGCACACCGCCAGCCAAGCGCCACTCCACGCACACCGCCAGCCAAGCGCCACTCCACGCACACCGCCAGCCAAGCGCCACTCCACGCACACTGCCAGCCTAGTGCCACTCCACGCACACTGCCAGCCAAGCGCCACTCCACGCACACCGCCAGCCAAGCGCCACTCCACGCACACCGCCAGCCAAGAGCCACTCCACGCACACCGCCAGCCAAGCGCCACTCCACGCACACCGCCAGCCAAGAGCCACTCCACGCACACCGCCAGCCAAGGGCCACTCCACGCACACAGCCAGCCAAGCACCAGCCTACACACACCACCATCACATTTAGGATTTTTTTATACAAAAAAGAAAACACAAACAAATTGCAAATAGATACAAATCTACTAACACAAAATCAGAAACTAAATACATTGCACTAATGCCAACCTTGAAACAGAACAACAATTCTTAAACATTACAGACCAGGCAGTTCACTTTACCACTCATGGTTGCTCCCAATAATTCTTTTGCTTGTGGTACGCTCTATAACAAGCAGGCACACACAGCCCAGGGTTAGAAGGACACTCAGGGCAGTACATACGAGTCTCCTTCCGCGTACCTCTTCGCCAACAGACTCTACATCTCCTAGTGGGAAAGTCTTTTGAGGGTGTAGGAGGAATGTGATCAGGAAAGTGGCGATCTTTCAATCGAGCCACATCCTCCACCACTCCAACTCTAGGAACACTTGCCTGTTCCACAACAACAAGGCTGCCTATGACAGACTGCTGAAACTGAACAAAAGTCAACTTTGACGCAGGAGAGCACTCCTTGAACACAACAAAAGCATTGAAAGTTGCTAAATTGAAGAGATGGATGGCCAACTTCTTATACCAAATGTAAGCCTTACGAATAGCAGTGTAAGGTTCCAACCTCTGATCTACTCTATCAACACCACCCATGTGCTTATTGTAGTCTAAAATGCACACAGGTTTGCGCACTTCAGCAATCTGACCCCAAACAGCCACAGGTGAAGTACTCTCATCATGGATGGTAGTCAGCATGTACACATCCCTCCTGTCCACAAATTTCACAGCTAGCAGTTCCTCACTACGCAAGGCACTGCACTGTCCCCTCTGAAGTTTTTTGCAAACAAGCTCTTTTGGATAACCTTTACGGTTAGAGCGGATTGTGCCACAAGCAAAAGTGTCCACTTTGAACAATTCCTTAAACAATTGCACAGCAGTGTAAAAGTTATCAAGGTACAAATGGTGGCCTCTGTTAAACAGTCCTCTAGCAAGATCCCACACAATTTTCTCTGAAACTCCAAAAGTGGACGGACAACCAGGGGGTCAATAGTGGAATCCCTACCAGTGTACACACGCAAATTAAAAACATATCCTGTCCTACTCTCAGACAACATATACAGCTTAATTCCATAGCGTGCCCTCTTGCTAGGAATGTACTGCCTAAAAACCAAACGGCCCTTGAACAGGACCAAAGACTCATCAACAGATATTTCTTTCCCTGGAGTATAGATCTCTGTAAATCGATCTACAAATTGATCAAGAACAGGCCAAATCTTAAAAAGACGGTCACATTCAGGGTGATCTCGTGGCAACGCCAAACCATTATCAACAAAATGCAGCATCCGAAGCAAAAGTAAATACCGATCACGAGTCATAACTGCAGGAAATATGGCCGTTGCCATCAAGGGACTGGTAGACCAATATGAACCCATGGACGGCTTCCTTATCAAACCCATCAAAAAAGTAAAACCCAAAAACTTCTTCATCTCTTCCAGATTTGTGGGACTCCACCGGGTAGCTCTAGAATGGGGCCTAAGTCTGGCACTGTTGTCCCTCAAAAACTGTTCAGCATACAAATTAGTCTGCTCAACAATCTCACCCAAAAATACATGATCCATAAACAACTGAAAATACTGTATAGGCAAATAATGTTCACAATCCACTCTACACCCTGCATAACCACTAAAGGCAGGCAACACCGGCTGCACCATGTTTGGATCAACCCAGAGTCCAGCACTTCCAGTAGGAAGCCTAGCAGCCCCAGGCTGCAATCCAGATGCCTCTTGCAACATCGGCACAGTAGTATCCTCCTCTAAAACAGGCACTTCATCTGCACTGAGAGTACCTTCATCATCCGATGATTCCATGTGGAGAGAAAACTCACTGCCTGAATCTTCCCCTCCCTCCTCTCCCTCAGACGCACTGTCAGTCTCATAATCCTGCTCAGAGGAAGATTCAAGAAGCAAACCAACCACCTGCTGAGCAGTCATTCTACGGCTAGCCATAATGCTTACTAATAAAGGTTATGTGTCAAACAAGTCAACAACAACAAACCCTTTGTAAAAAAAGAAATAAACAAAATGTAGCTTTATCACAAAGACCTATATACTCCAACACTATACCACTCACGTGACAGAAGCAGCTAGACTCACCACCACCTACTCTGCACAGACACAGTAAGGATCAACAATATCCCACTAAAAAAGAAGAAAAAAAAATTACACATAAGACAATGCAAAACATCGCAAAGAATTTCATGCTCTGAACACTAACAAATATGCTGCCATTATGACACCACTTACAAAAAAATTAATTCATGCATGACAATAATACTCATTTGGAGTACACACAACAAAAATATTTTTCTTACCAAATAAATGCAATTACGCAAAACTGCAGAACAACCACTGCCGAAACCGCAAACAGGAATCAAAAGCTTTACACTAGAATAAAAAGGAGAAAAAAAACATTACAGTCACATATGCAAATAATGCACCAGTCCACACACAATCCACCAGCCAAGCTAAGGGGTAGGTGGGCCAAAGAGTATAAATAAAATATTCACCCCCGTAAAAGGGGAGCAACCCTTGCCCTTCTGGCCACTCCCCAACACAAAAATTAAAAAAACCCTGATGTCTAGTGGCTTCTGCCCTCCTTGGGGGCAGATGGGCCTAAAAACATACTGCTATTCTGCCACCCAAGGGGTCACTCTCCACAAATAAATGCCTGGTGGACTAGTGGGAAGATACCTTTATCTTCCGCACACGATCTCTCACTACTCAACTCTACTCTCAACTCTATTCACAACTGGATGTTAGCTCACCAACTCATTCTGAATCCCGCCAAAACTGAATTCCTCCTCCTCTCTACCTCTCTCTCACCTCCTCCTGTTCAATCTTGGATGGATCAGATGAACCTACTCAACAACAAACCCATCATTGTCGACAGCGCTAAATCCCTAGGTGTCATTCTTGACAAAAGACTCAACCAAATCTCCCACATCAACTCTATTGCTAAGAACGCACGTTACCAGTTGCGCCTTCTATGGGGGATCCGTCGGTTCTTCCCGGAGAAAGACTTAAAAACCTTGGTACAATCTCTGGTTCTCTCAAGACTGGATTATTGCAATTCTCTTCTGACGGGCCTACCCAAATCACACCTCTCCCCTCTCAAATCCATCCTCCATTCAGCAGCTCGCTTCATTTCAGGGTCTAAACGAAGCGACCACGTCACTCCTATCCTGTCCTCTCTTCGATGGCTTTCGATCGAGGCAAGATCTATTTACAAAACTGCATGCATCACACACAAAGCCTTACACACCTCCTCCCCTCGTTACCTGGTGAATAAATTGAAATTGTCCGGTGGCTCTCGCCCTTCTCGCAATGCGAAAAAGCTTCTGCTTGAGCCCCCCCCATCTTCAAAAGGGAAAGATCGATGGCGCAATCCTTCTCAGGCAATGCGGTGAGAATCTGGAACTCGCTTCCCCCATTGCTCCGTGCCACCTCCTCTACCCGGATCTTCAAAGCTGACCTCAAATCTCTTCTCTTCCAAAGACACTTTCAGAACTAATACTTTCACTCTCAGCCCCTCTAGGAAGTTCGCTCTTCATTGTAAATTTGTACTTTTTCCTGTACATTCCTCACCCTTGCGTGCTGTGCTGGATTTGTGTACCCTTCATTTAATTCACGCCCTCTCTACTCCCTCAAGGAAGTTCTTCCACTATAGGAAATTCTGTACTCCATGCCTATAGAAGGGCCTTCCCAGTGTGTTCTGAGTGACTGCCACTTATTGCAGTATTATACCTCTATTTGTATTTTGTATCTCATGTATCATGCACAATTGTCACTTTTTCCTCATGTAATGTAACGCTTGCTTTTGTATTATGCTCACTTGTAACCTTCTCATCATGTAATGTTACTGTTCCTATTGTGAAGCGCTCTGACACCTTCGGGTAAAGCCCCGCGCTATATAAAAAACTGCCCCCCCAGGGGGCAGAGCACCAAAAACATAAGGCCCCAAAAGGGGAGCGACCCTTGCCCAAGGGGCCGCTCCCCAAAACAGTATTTTCCATTTTTTTAACAATTCCCTGGCGTCTAGTGGGCATTCCTGCTGCACGATCGCATGATCGTGCAGCAGGAATGCACAAAGAGGCATCGAGGGAAAGGAAAGGGTTTTCCTTTCCCTCGATGCCTCTTCTGTTTCAAATCCCCCTCCCCGGAGCCAAAACTAACCTTATTCCCCGACGCGCTGGAAGCAAATGGCTTCCAGCTCGTCGGGGAACAAAGGGAACCCTCAATGACGCCAGCGCGCCTGCGCGCTGACGTCATTGAGGGGGGCGGGGGAGGCAGGGGAAGACCTTCCCCTGCCTTCCCCCAAAAAACCCGACGATCGGATTCCCACGGGGGAGCGCCAGCGCTTCCCCCGTGGGTGGTCTTATGACGAGCTGGACTCGTCATGAGCACACGACCACTGTGTGCCATGACGAGTCCAGCTCGTCATGAGCATCGAAGGGGTTAAGAAAAGAAATGCAGCAACATAGCTGCAAAGGTTTCAAATTGCTATGAGGGACGGTTTCAAACCTGCCTTAACACCATTCACGTGGATCTGTAAGTGAGGAAATGCACCGTCTTTTCACTTTTTGAAGCAAAAGTTTGGAGTGATATTTGGCGCTGCACCCACATGCACGGTCTGGTTACTGGCGCACATAGCCTTGGTTGCAGCGCACATAGACCTTACACTGCCGCACACAGAGGAAAAGAATTAGAGGGAACATTGCATGTCATCAGGCCACCGGTTGGACAGGGTGTCTATGTGTCTCCCAAATGATCACACATATGTCTCTGTTACATAACAACATCCTCATACCTTTATGAGCCTATATGGGCCTTGATTTATCATTGTTTATTTACAGTGCACTGGTCACATGTAAGGAGCTAACTGAAGGAGACAAACAAGCATGGCTATTGTCTGATGTGTGTAGCTTGACATTTTAATCTGCCTGCACTCAGCAAATAATGCCCAAGTAAGGTGGAAGGAGGATAGCCAATTAACCAAGCCATTCTCTATAAATCGTGGAGTGAGACAGGGATGTGTCCTAGCGCCCACCCTATTCTCACTCTTCATTAATGGGGTAGTAGGATTCCTTGATAGAGATGGGTGTGATGCTTCAAAAGTTGGGGAGAGAAGAGTGCCTGCACTTCTCTTTGCTGATGACATGCTATTAATATCACAGACCTCACAAGGCCTCCAACAGTTATTAAATGATTTTATACTTTTTATTAATGAGCGTGGCCGGGAATTAAATGAGGCTAAAACAAAATATATGAATTTTTCAGAAGGGATCACAAAGCCAGCTAATAGACGTATGTACGTAGGGAACAGTACTCTGGAACTAGTTTCTGTCTTTGATTACTTGGGCATCTGTTTAACTTCAAACCTGTCTTAGGCACCCCATATTGAGAAGACACAGTTGTCATTATTCCACAAGACTGCTCACATAATCAAGATTCATAAAAATACAGTGTCCAGGAAAGTGGCCCCAGCGTTAGAAATCTATATTATCAAAGCCTTAGGGGGTGTATTATATGGGGCTGAACAATGGAGTAGCAGGAACACGGATTGTCCTTCGATCATATAACACTGTTTTATAAGGTCACTCTTTAACCTACCAACCAGCATCTTGTCCATCTTGACAAATGAGGTGACAAAGCCGGTGGGCACCCTGACCCAGGAATTTATGAACTTTAAATCTTTTCCATTGTTTGAGGAAACCATTGATGAAATTGTTCCACCCCTTGCCCATAAATTATTTCTCCAATTCATACAAGTCCCTTCCCATCAAACAGTTTTGTAACAAGTGGCGTAGTAATGTTCCTTTTGATGATAAATGCCCAGCATGTGAAGAAAGCTTTGAATCCATAGTTCATCTGCTATTTTTTTGTCCTTGCTATAAGACCTTGAGGGGGAAGTGGATAATCCCCTTGTGTAGGCTCATCGGCCCTGGTCACTATCTTGATGTATTAAGAATTTTATCAACTGACACTCGTAGAGTAATAGTCTTCGCTTTGGACAAATTTTGGCAAGCTTTATCGATCAAACGCTCCAAATTATTGTATAAAATCCTTTTATTGTATTTTTATCTCTATATATGGAAGAATCGTATCCTTTTTATGGCTTTTATCTTTGTATGTTCTTAACTCATTCTCTTTTTTATGTACTTTTTAAGATCTTTGTGATCGAAATAAAAGTTATGATGATGATGATGTGTGTAGCATGGTAAAGTACACATATGAACTTGAGAAGGCCCCAGCACTGTGATACTATGCAGAGTGTGGGCTATCTATTTGGACTGTTCACATAGGCTTCAAAAGCCAGGCACCCTTGCACCATGTTGCAAGCTAGGCTGGTCTTGTACCTTGTCTGCACTTTGTGCACCTCATGTGATGTGCCTGCTATTATCTGAATACACTGCAACACGGCATACATGTATCCATCATGAGGGCATTTCAACTGTGCCTCATGATACAAGTCCAAAGTACAGACAGTGCCAGGCATTTGTGAAGACAATGTACTGTGCTTCATATGTACACAGTGTAGATGTTCAGCATTCACAGAGATATATACCATGTTTTTGTCTTGTAGGTGGACCAAACCCTTACACCATTGCTAATGTGGCGACATTCCGAGATCGCAATGCTACAGGTGAGTGTCACCGCACTGTTTCTGTGATCTGTAAAGATTGTGTGTGTTTGCTGAAATGGGTTGCAGTGAGATGTGCAAGGAGCATCATCAGTCTGCGGAAACAAGCTTCATCTTACATGTAGATTTGTTACAGAAGTAGGACAAAGTTGCATGTGCAAAAGCAGGGCCAAATTGCCATATGGAATGATTAGCAATGTATGCAGGCCTACATGATGGATGCCTCTTAATATGCTGTGCTGTTGTTGTGGCAGCAATGGAGTGGATACTTATGGCACATATACTATCACATGCTCCAAAACCTACTTATGGGGTTTAGTTAAAATGTCTCTCACCGGTACTATGGACCAAATTTGCCAACATGTTACCCCAAGTATGTGACACAAATGTTGCATCGTATCGGCTGTGAACTCTCTGACACATTATGGTTACCCAAGTCATATTTTTGCCAGAACAAAGGTGTAGCTGGAGTGTAACACATATCCCAGACCAAACTTTCAATAGTCAACAGCACATCAGATGTTGACATGTGCACAATGGTCATTTAACCAATATATGTGTTCTCATATTGTGTGTTCACATCATACCAAGCACATGCCTGCCGATTACTGTCCTCTACCCTACCAGCATTGATACAGGCTAAATTATTGAAGGCATGTCAGACATTCATGCCACTCAAACAGCATATTGTTTGGTCTCTCATACATGTACCTGTAGTACAGCATCTAGCCAAAGTGTAGACTCAAATTGACTTGGGTGAGCATGTGAGCAGGCTCCCCATACCAAAACATGATTCCATCCTAGTATAGATGCTTCATATGTATAAGTAAGGTGGCATAGTTAACATGTATTATTCCAGATAGCATGACCAGTGGTCAAGTCACATATCCCCATTTGTTGCAGTGAGTGCATAAGTTCATTGTCCATGCCAATGACTTACTTAGGTTCATCCCTTAGCCAACATTTATTATGATATGTTGCAACTGTCATACTGCATCATGGGTACCATCGCATCCCTCAGAGTAATGCACATCAGTGACATGTGAGATGGGGTGACAGAGGAGAGATAGGTAATATGGCATGGGGCACAAAGGAAGTTGTGATTCAACTCAATGTCGTCATGGAATTGGAGAGATGACTCCTATCTGCCTGTCTGCTGCACATTGCTACTGTGTGCATACACATGGTAATTTAGGGAACTATTGGGCGTGGCAGGTCCACACTGTCTGTAATGAATCCTACACCAGTGCAGACTGAAAAGGTGTGAGAGTATGTGGGACATGTCACCATCAGGCCTGGGCGTAGGTCACGGAGTTTTGCTACGCGGATCTCTGCGAAGTTACAAAAAAACTCAGCGGAGTTCCGCAAGTGGTGGAGTGCAGTGCGAACTGCTGTTCGTGCTGATCTTCCTGATGCTCAGTAGAAATTCTACCTGAGTGGCAGCTCGCAATCGCTAACTTACCGTTCGCGAGCGGGGAAAAAAACTCCTCTGCACTACGCGTAGCTGAGTTTTCCTCACTCTCTGAGCACCGCGGAGCGCGAAGTGCAGAAAACTCTGCAAACTTCGCGAACGGAGCGGAGTTCACCGCCCAGGCCTAGTCACAATCAACACATGGCAATGCTGTAACATGCCTGACTCCTGCCCCATAGACCCAATAGCCTGTAATAGACATGGTTACAGAACCTTGCAGGGTTCTGTGAGACATAAGGTCAATGTGTAAAGTACCACAGGCATGTATGCACTGTGTTGTCAGCATACAGGCCCTTCCACATTCCTCCAAATTCTGCAGTTGCCCATATTTTTTCCCCATGATTTCTCTCCATTCAACAATTTCTTGCCAATTACCAGAAATATATAGCTATAAACACTCACAAATCTGTGCTATACAGCATGCATGTACACACTCATCACATGAACTAAGTATGCATTGTGTGTATATGCCATAACAGTGAAGTATTGAAGAGGCACAATACGTGTACTTGCAACATTACTCATTTCAGTTAGCTGATTGGCCATATATTGTACCCTATGGAATGTTGCATGTCAGTCCCCAAGAAGCACATAGATGGACTATGTGTACCATTCCATTTGTACAGAACAGCATAAATCCAATTCTGACTTCATATGCACATAAGTAAATGGTAAAGAGGCCAGTCACTGCCCTTTCCTGTACATGCAAGGCCAAAACCTGGGTTATTTACCATTGCTATCTTAGGGGAAGTACATGCTTATCATGATGGTTGGTCATTATACGTTACATAGATGTAATTGTTGTTGGCCTGGCATGCCACTTGTGCTGCTAGTAGTGATTAATTAATGCAAATTGGGTCATTTGTGACAAAAAGACTTGGTCTGATTCATGTGTCTGCCCCCTCTCCAACAGCCAACATGACCCCAGAGGAAGCAAAGACAAAGTGGAGCCGCCTGGAGTGGTACTGGCACATCCGCTATGTTGCAAAGCACTTCAGGTGCATAGGGGACAATTATGATTGTGCTAGGGCAGAAAGTTGCAGGAAGTCACCACCTTGGGGACAGGAAGCTTCCAAAGGGCCAAGCAGCAGCCAACCAGTGAAGCATTTACATGGTGGGGTTTCAGGACCTGTTGCAGGACCCTCCACAACCCCAATTACAGGACCATCCACTGCCCCACTTTCTGAACCCTCCACAGCCCCACCAGCAGTGGCACCACAGCCGGGTGCCACACACTCACAGCAGGTACCGGAGATTGAGCAACAGTTGTTGAAGGACCAGCAAGAAAATGCCTTGAAGTTGACAGGACTGCAGTTGCAAGTTACAACACTAATGAAGATGGTGGAGACTTTGCAAAAGACTGTGAACCAGATAGAGTCCAAGATCTAGGCCCTCCCATTTTATTATCATATTTTTTATAGAAAAGACTGTTAGCATTGGTTCAGATAGGGGTTAGCATAGTGGTAGGTTAGGGCTGTTTTAGTGTTTTTAAAGATTGTACTATTTAGCTGTTTTTAGGTGCAGATATGGGTGAGTAGATTGTTAAGTGGGTGGGGGATTAATGTTAAGTATGTGTATACAAAAATATATATAAATATATATATACATATATATGTATCTATATATATATATTCACTGAAAAAACCATAGGTTTCAGGGGCGTTATAGTTAGTTGGACATTTCACTCGTACAAAACCATAGAAATTCCCCCGTTATAGTTAGTTCAGCTAACTATAACTCGCGCCCCCGCAATGCACTACTGATGACGTCACATATTACATCACTTATGACATGGTCAGTGACATCACTGATGACATCTCAAATGACATCACTGATGACATCACTGATGACATCATCCTTGTGATAGAGTGGCAGACCTCCTCTCACCCTAATATAACCTTTGATACACACACTCAAAAATACAAACTAACATTTTCAAAACAATGGACATACCAATACCAGTTACAGCACACCTATTCAGTAATTCCAAGATCTACACACACATCCACTCATTCACCAACAGTCCCTATACAGTCACTCATACATGTAGTCACTCATCATATGTACTCATACACCTATACATCCTGTTACACACCGCCACTCATCCAGAGTTACTCACATACATAGTCACACATGCAAACAAAGTATCAAACATCCATTTACTTGCATATACAGTTATACACACACTACCACACTTACTTCTACAGAAACTTACACATACTTACTCTCTTAAACAATCACTTATAGAAACACCTACTTATTTGTACAGGAACTCTTCCAATCTCTCACTCTCACATATACTCACTTATATACACCAATACTCACATATACTAGTTTAAAACATATGTAGTTACTCATAAAGACACTATTGAGACAGTCATTCACTCACTAACACACCCATACACATACTCATCCACCTATACAGTCCTGCACACATGCTGTCTTCAACACATACAAACAGTGAGTCACTCATTCATGCATCTATGCACTAAGTAATACCCCCACCGAACACTACAGACACTCAGACACTCATACTGATAATCAAAAAACCAACTAATAACCCATATAGACACTCATGTAGCTACTCACCAACCCATGCAGCCACTTATACACAAAGTGAGAGACTGATACGGATATTTTCATATTTAAACATTACTCACTAACCCATGTATTCACTAAGATACACTTAGTCAGTTATACAATCAATTTTACAAAAAAAATCATCCATTTAGACACTTATATACCCATTTATTCTTCCATCGACCTTGAGATATACATATATAAAACATATTTAATTTTCAGAAAAACACACATTCACTGGATGATGTCATCAGTGATGTCATCAGTGATGTCATTTGAGATGTCATGAGTGATGTCATGAGTGATGTCACTGACCATGTCATGAGTGATGTAATATGTGACGTCATCAGCAGTGCATTGCGGGCGCGTGAGTTATAGTTAGCTGAACTAACTATAACGGGGGAATTTCTATGGTTTTGTATGAGTGAAATGTCCAACTAACTATAACGCCCCTGAAACCTATGGTTTTTTCAGTGAATTTCTAAGGTTTTTTAAATGCTAATTTCTAACTATAACGTGCCTGAAACCTATGGTTTTTTCAGTGAATTTCTAAGGTTTTTTAAATGCTAATTTCTAACTATAACGTGCTTGAAACCTATGGTTTTTACAGTGAATATATATATATTTATTATACTATGTATACATGTGAAAATGTCTCGGTCCCCTGTTTGCCTCGGTGGCACGGAAAAAATGGGTGGAACTGACGTCAGCACGCCGACGAGGTCCTCTTATGGCTCCGATGACGTCATACGGTGTCGCGAGCGGAGCCCTGCTCGTTGACGTGGGAGAGCTAGGAAAGAATTTCCGTGGAATGCTGGTGCAGGGGATATTCACCTAAGTGTTCAGGCTAGTCCTTTGGGAGCAACTGTTTATGTTGCCACTCCAGAAACCGAAACCAGTGATCCGAGGGCAGAGGCCCTGCAGATGGCACACGAGGTGGGGTGCCCAGTCGTGTGCACCGGCGGGCAGCGAAGTGACAAGCACCACAACCCACAAAAAAGGTAACGAGGGCACTGAATAACACAGGATCTTCTCTTTGTATCTGGCAGGAACAACGAAGTTAAAATGCCCTAGTACCAAAATGTAGAATTAGTGCTACAACGGTCTTCAAGAGGACCTGCGATTCCACTTCTGCCTCCCGTACCCTGGAGGCGGCACCTGGGTCACGCGGTACGGTCATACTGCGGTGGGACGCACACTCGTTGACCTCTCATGGCACTGCTCCACACTTCAGGGAGGACGCTTTCCATTAGCTATGTTTTCTGATGACATGTCGCGCCGGCCCCGTCCAACAACAGAAGTCCTTTAGATCCAAACAGACTCTTCCACTCTCTCACCGGAAGTGAAACCAGGCCACGCGGACACTTTCACAATACAACAGCCGGAAATGCACTTTTCGGTAAAAAAAACACATTCCTTCCTCCTAATTAATCAAATAAACGTCTCACTGAAGAACAGGGGTCAGCTTCGATCGGTAAACAGCCGTTACAATGACTTTTTTACTTTGCGATACCATTACAACGCATGCATTACCACGCATGCGTTGTACATCACGAAGTCATTACTACGCATTTTTAGAACGCATGGTCATTTACCACGCATGCCTTTACAACAAATTTTGTTGTAAAGGTATGTATGGTAAATGACCATGCGTTCTAAAAAACATGTAGACGATCCATGTCGTTGTAAGGAAACAGAGGCTGTTCCGTTTCCTCACAACGACGTGCACCGCCCCTCAGAGATGACGTGAAGCAGGAACCACGAGGAGAGAGGAACCATGAGGAGTGAGAGGTAAGGGGGATTGGGCATGGGGTGGGGGTTTCTTTTCTAGGGTTTAGGGTAGTGCAGTGGTGTTTGGGTGGTGTAGGGGGTCGTGCTGGGGGTAGTGTTTTAGGGTTTAGGGTAGTGCAGTAGTGTAGGGGTTCGTGCTGGGGGTAGTGTTTTAGGGTTTAGGGTAGTGCAGTGGTGTATGGGTAGTGTAGGGGGTCGTGCTGGGGTAGTGTTTTAGGGTTTAGGGTAGTGCAGTGGTGTTTGAGTAGTGTAGGGGGTCATGCTGGTGGTAGTGTTTTAGGGTTTAGGGTAGTGCAGTGGTGTTTGGGTAGTGTAGGGGGTCGTGCTGGGGGTAGATTTAGTGTTTAGGGTAGTGCAGTGGTGTTTGGGTAGTGTAGGGAGTCGTGCTGGGGGTAGTGTTTTAGGGTTTAGGGTAGTGCAATGGTGTTTGTGTAGTGTAGGGGGTTGTGCTGGGGTTAGTGTTTTAGGGTTTATGTTAGTGCAGTGGTGTTTGGGTAGTGTAGGGGGTAGTGCTGGGGTAGTGTTTTAGGGTTTAGGGCAGTGCAGTGGTGTTTGTGTAGTGAAGGGGGTCATGCTGTGGGTAGTGTTTTAGGGTTTAGGGTAGTGCAGTTGTGTTTGTGTAGTGTAGGGGGTCGTGTTTTAGGGTATAGGGTAGTGCAGTGGTGTTTGGGTAGTGTAGGGGGTCATGCTGGGGTTAGTGTTTTAGGGTTTAGGGTAGTGCAGTGGTGTTTGGGTAGTGTAGGGGGTCGTGCTGGGGGTAGTGTTTTAGGGTTTAGGGTAGTGCAGTGGTGTTTGTGTAGTGTGGGAGGTCATGCTGGGGGTATATTTAGGGTTTAGTGTAGTGCAGTGGTGTTTGGGTAGTGTAGGGAGTCGTGCTGGGGGTAGTGTTTTAGGGTTTAGGGTAGTGCAGTGGTGTTTGGGTAGTGTAGGGAGTCGTGCTGGTGGTAGTGTTTTAGGGTTTAGGGTAGTGCAGTTATGTTTGGGTAGTGTAGGGTGTCGTGCTGGGGGTAGTGTTTTAGGGTTCAGGGTAGTCAGTGGTGTTTGGATAGTGGAGGGGGTAGTGTTTTAGGGTTTAGGGTAGTGCGCCCAACCAGCCACAATATCCGTGGACAAAGGGGATCCTGACTCTTTGGAACGCTCCGTCAATTGAATAATTTGGGTCAAGGGCCCTACCACGTCCAAGACCTATCAATTCCTTTCTTGGGATCCCTCATATACTTGGAGAAAAAGGTACATAGTTTCTCATCAATTTCAGGCGTGTGTGCCACCTTCCCCTTCAGTGAGGGCCTGGGGAATTCTCCCCTCATCCTATTCCTGACCTCCCTTTCAAGGGGTTGATGGATTTTCCCCACCACATACTCTGCCATTTTGGCATCAGGTGTCCACTCTGCCGACCTAGGATGGTAAATTTGGGTAGGCTCGAACATGTCCGAGTGGACCCCGTCCCCAACCGGGGACTGAGAGGAGTGGGACTCTGGACGCCAGGGACGCCCCGAATCCTTATCCTCATCGGAGGAGAAATCGTCTTCCGATACACCCTCTCCCTCAAAGGGAAACCCGCCGTCGGGGTCTACAATAGTGGTGACAGTGTCGCAATTTTCTCCGGGCCCCTCCTCCTCCCGGCAGGGTGCATGTTTTAGCGTTCGCGCACTCTTGAGGAAGGTCTCCGTAAGTTTATCAAATCCTTCCAAGTGCCCCGCGTTATGCTTAACGGCCCTTTTATTCCCCATCTGGGAGCTACTTGGACCCGCCATCACCAGATCTGGGTCACTGAACACCCCAGGGATGCTTTTCGCCATCTTATCAACCTGATCCCTAAGAGGAGCCAGCGCCCTAGAAATAGCCAGAGAGAGGGCTTGGTCCACTGCTGGAGGGAGAAGTTGGGGGGCCATTCCTCCTCCACTTCCTGGAAGGAGGAGTAAAAATGGTCTTCTGGAGAAGACATGATAGCAGAGGGTGTGAGCACAGAACAAATGCCCTTAAAATCTTTAAGACAGCCCCCTCGCCGGTGCTCCAACAGCTGGGCTTTCCCCGAAGCTGTTATAAGAATAGACTGAGGCGCAATACCAATTACCACCACCAGGTGGCGCTGGTCACTAACGTGGCCGTGTGGGGAAATCACCGCGTAGCGGTGTCAAAATTAGGCGAGGGTTGGTCGGGAATCAAGCGGACACTAAAGGAGTGACCGAATTCCCAAACGCGCGTAAAGACCAGCGGGAGCGCTCGACGGAACTGCCTCGCTCGGACCAGACGCGCCTGACAGGATCTCACCGCGCGCAGAGCACACAGCGGGAGAAACTGTGAGGGGGAGAACGCGCTCGGGCAAGAGCCTGCTGCGCAGGGAATATGAAACAATACCAAGGCAATAATGCTAATAACGTGCACAAGAAACCGCTATACAAACAGCAACAACGTCAGATTAAGACAAGAATGTAAGGAATGCACTTAAGTGACGAGCAGTGAAGAAAGAGGAAGCGGAAGGGACGTCACGATATTATATACGATGGACTGTGATATGATTGGACTATAGTTGCCTTGGAGACTACCCCCTAATGGTTCATGGGTTGTGTAGTCTTTTGTTTAATGATTGTTGTGTTACGTTTTCTTTGAACTGCTATGCAAATAAAGTGAGGAAAGATATGCATAATCCTCGCCTCCGTCCTGCCTTAGAATTCATTAAACTTTATTTGATCTGATTTAGAAACATAGATCATAAAAGTGTACATAAAAACAGTAAATCCTCTTTCCTAATACAATACAGTGAGAATTAATTAAAACCAGTAGGTAAAAACGGGTGTTACAAAGCCCGGTTCAGATCAACTTCAGGTTAACAGAATCGTAAAGTTCAATGTTTCGCAAGATCAATCTCATGTACTTCGTGCAAAATACGCAATAAGGGGTCCAAGTAAGATGTAACGCTCCAATACCTGACCAGTTTGCACTATATAAAACTGCAGAAAAACTAAAAATAAAAAGTGTTTTGCACACTTCTGTCATTGGGCTATATGTGGGCTACATCTGGGTGATATTTGTGCTACATTTGGGCTCTTTTTTCTCTGGTGGCCATCTTGGGAGACTTATTTGTTATGAAGTTTCCTAATTTCGTCATTTACTGCAGTCTCCTCAGTAGGAAATGCTTTCAGTTTTTTACTTTGATTCCATCAAGAAGGCATTCAGATGTGTCACACATTTGCCATAAATTCAGAATGTTAGCACTCTAGTTGTTCATTAGATCACTGTAGTAAAGCTACTGCTCACCAGGGAGTTAACTGGAAGTCTACTGCTGGTATTGAAAGTGATTGTTTCAGTCTGCAGGTCAGAATTTTCTAATGAAATAGAAGAGGATTTGAGATGTCACTTAAAACATGCCCTAAATTTTCTTTCTGCAGCACTAACCATAATTTCTATGGCAAAATGAACCCCCTCATTTTGTTCCTTTTTAAATTAAATGTTTTAAGTGTTACCAGTTTATTCCAATCAACTTTTGTCATAAGTAAGACTGTTAACGCTCTAGTTGTTCTTTAGAACACTCTGGGAAGCTGCAGTAGAACACATAGGCATTAACTGACAGGCTGCTCCTGTTGAAATATAACAGGAAGATATTTGAGATCTGACTTAAAACATGTCCTAATTTTTCTTTCTACAGCACTAACCATAATTTCTATGGCAAAATGAACCCCCTCATTTTGTTCCGTTTTAAGTGTTTCCAGTTTATTCCAATCAAGATGGCTTCAGGTGTGCCATACTTTTGTCATAAGTAAGGCTGTTAGCACACTAGTTGTTCTTTAGAACACTCTGGGAAGCTGCAGTAGAACACAAAGGCATCAACTGACAGGCTGCTCCTGTTGAAATATAACAGGAAGATATTTGAGATCTCACTTAAAACATGTCCTAATTTTTCTTGCTACAGCACTAACCATAATTTCTATGGCAAAATGAACCCCCTCATTTTGTTCCTTTTTAAATTAAATGTTTTAAGTGTTACCAGTTTATTCCAATCAAGATGGCTTCAGGTGTGCCATACTTTTGTCATAAGTAAGACTGTTAGCTCTCTAGTTGTTCTTTAGAACACTTTGGGAAGCTGCAGTAGAACACAAAGGCATCAACTGACAGGCTGCTCCTGTTGAAATATAACAGGAAGATATTTGAGATCTCACTTAAAACATTTCCTAATTTTTCTTTCTACAGCACTAACCATAATTTCTATGACAAAATGAACCCCCTCATTTTGTTCCTTTGTAAATTAAATGTTTTAAGAGTTACCAGTTTATTCCAATCAAGATGGCTTCAGGTGTGCCATAATTTTGTCATAAGTAAGACTGTTAGCGCTCTAGTTGTTCTTTAGAACACTCTGGGAAGCTGCAGTAGAACACAAAGGCATCAACTGACAGGCTGCTCCTGTTGAAATATAACTGGAAAATATTTGAGATCACACTTGAAACATGTCCTAATTTTTCTTTCTACAGCACTAACCATAATTTCTATGACAAAATTAATCCCATCATTTTGTTCCTTTTTAAATTAAATGTTTTAAGTGTTACCAGTTTATTCCAATCAAGATGGCTTCAGGTGTGCCATACTTTTGTCATAAGTAAGGCTGTTAGCACTCTAGTTGTTCTTTAGAACACTCTGGGAAGCTGCAGTAGAACACAAAGGAATCAACTGACAGTCTCTGCCCTTGTTGGATGTACATGTTTTACTGAGAATGTCAGACTTCATTCTCACATGACTGAGAAAGATAATGTGAATTTACAGAAAATATGCTCTCATTTTAGCTTCTGGAGCACCTTCCAAAACTGTATGGGACAAGCATGTGAAAATAGTTTTATCTCAAACATGATTCATGATATCCCAGCAGAAGGTTTTTCACAGGGTAAAATCACCTTAGAACACACCACAATTCCTGAAATTAGTATGGTACCATCAATAAATGAATTCTAATGTAACTAAAGTCTGTTATCACCCTTTATAGTTCTCCTTTTGGTAACCCTCAAAATCTTCGATTCACTACAATGCATTTCAATGGGGTACTATCATTTATATTGGTCCCAAGATGGCTGCCAGCAATTCCAGGATGAAGTGCTGACAGCCAATCAGATCTCACGATGACATGTGTGGTTAGGTTCCGCCCAGATATATATGTGTTTTCTTTTTCAAAGTTCTCAGGAACTACTGAACGGATTTACACCATTTAACCAAAAGGCACGACTCTGAACCAAGGGCTACCTTTTTGCCAAATTTGGTGTAATTCCGTTCAGCAGTTCGGGCTGTAGCTGCAACTAAAGGTTCCTATGGAAAATTGCATGGGGAAAACACGTTTTGGGACCCCCCTTTTTTCTCGGCCCTCACTTGACGAATCACCCCGAAACTTTCAAGATAGGAGCGGACCGGAGCGGGCCATAAGTTTTGAAAATTTCGCAAAGATTCGTCAACCTGCGCCAAAGTTATTGGGAATAGAATGTTGCGGATTTCCTATGGAACATAGGTCCTAACTATAACTATCTACTGGCGACCGCCAGTAGATAATATATATATATATATATCCACCACCACGCTTACACTGTCAAGTAAGCAACGAGCCACACCGATCCAAGGTTCTCAGATTAGATTTATTCACGGGCACAAAAAAGACGCGTTTCGAGCTCAACAGCTCTTGGTCACATGACATTTACCCTGAGTACACATTTTTTTATAACTTTAGCTAGCGTCTCATATGACGCAGACATAGAAAAAAGACTATATACACACCCAAATCACCAATACTAAAAAAGTGTAAAACATATATACCACACCTTTGTACAAAACAAAATCATCGTGCGTTTGACCTTATGTGTTTTGCAAACCAAATTAATTTTATACATTTTCACTAAATTTTCATAATATGAATGTCATCATTTTCAGACCAATTCAAGATTAAATATGTTTAGTTAGAAAGACCCTACTTCATAATTCTCCACACAAGTCATTATTGGTATAGTACCTCGTATATATGTATCACATTGCATAAATTTCTATTTAATTGTTTTAACGCTTTGCAGAAATAGAATGTTTTCTTTCTCATAGATTCAACATATAATCATGGTTTAGTACCTTCTATAACATGATATCCTAATTCACTAGCTTTAAATAATACTAGATGATAGAGAGCGGTTGTTCAAAAAAAAACATCCGGTTCCCCGTGCTCATACTTTCTATATTTAGCTGTGAAGAAGGTGATCAGGTAAATCCATAATGGATCTGTAAAAGAACAAAATCAACAATTCAGTTAGTAACATATTCTATACATTTTATACAGATAGTGTATTCAATATTCACAATTCCTAAGAATATGGGTGGAGTTGAAGTGTGCAATCATAAAGAAACACACTCAAATTCTAAAAATAATTTGTCATTGTATCTAATATTCTCACACCTAACTTTGATTCTCAAATTAGCAAAACACATGTCAAATAAGGGATACAAAAAAGAAACAATAAGGGATGGGTTTAAACAGTGAATATTTACAGTGAATTTAAAATGATTTCTTCATATAATGTGTAAACTCCAGTTCCTGAATTCATTATTTGTAAAAGGCAGAATTACAGATGCACATGCATCTCCTCATCATTATTCATTCCAAATGGAGAAACACTCCCTGCTTGCAAGATAAACCTAGATTCGGATCTCCTAAGCGATTGGACTCGATTGCCTCCTCTTGGGTTCTTGGGGATAGTATCTAAGGCAAAATATTTGGCAACGGTCCAATCCCCATTATGTGCCTGGTTAAAATGCCTAGCAGTACTGTAACTAAAATCTTTGTTCGTGATGGCTCGCCAATGCTCTAAGATCCTCTTCTTCACGGGAAATGTGGTGGATCCAATGTACCACTTGCCACAAGGGCAAGTGATTACATAGATGACAAAGTCCGTCCCACAACTGATGTTTTTCCTTATGACCCACTGTCTATTGGTTCTCTGTAATTTTACTTCACTGACATTCTGGCTGTTACTACACGCTTTACATTTTCCACACTTGTGGAAACCACCAGTTTTTTCAAGCCAGGTGGATTTACGAGATTCCATATGACTTCTAACTAACATGTCTTTAAGAGAGGGGCCCTTTCTGTATGTTATGGACGGATGGCATCCCAATTTTTCTCTCAACATTTGATCCTGTGTGAGAATATCCCACCTTCTCTTAATTATTCTATGAAACAGTGCAGATTGAGTACTGTACGTTGTGATTAACCTGATTGGTGATCCCTCTCCACTCTGTTTGATTTTTGGTGCTTGGTAAAGGACTTCATTTCTCTTAATGGAGTCAGCTCTATTTTCACCTATTTTCAACATTTTTGGTGAATAACCTCTGGCTCGAAATCTAGCTTTCATCTCTTTTTTGTTCCTTTGATAATTAACCTCAGAGCTACAGTTTATTTTAGCTCTTAAGAATTCACTGAATGGAATACTCCATCTAAAATTGGGGGGATGGCAGCTAGCTGAGTGTAGTATGGAATTACCCGCTGTTGTTTTCCTAAAAAGATCTGTTGTCAACTGGTTGTTCTCAATTGTCAATCGAATGTCAAGAAAGTCTACTGTTTGTTGGCTATGATGCATCGTAAATTTAAGATTAACAGTATTTTGATTCAGTACATCGACAAACTGTAAAAGTTCTGCTTCTCCGCCCTCCCATACAAAAAAGACATCGTCGATGTACCTTAGCCATATGTTCACTTTACTTGTCCAATGTTCCATGTGATCACTCCAGAGCACCTGCTTCTCCCACCAGCCCACCAAGAGATTGGCATAGCTGGGAGCGAAGCAGGTGCCCATCGATGTGCCCTGTATCTGTTTATATAGTTGTCCATTAAACAAAAACACATTTTCAGTCAAACATATCTCTATCATTTGTAACAACATGTTTGTGTGTGATAGTAGATGCAAACTTCTTGTTTTTAAAAAATGTTCACAGGCCTTGAGACCGTCTCTGTGTCTGATGTTAGTATAAAGACTTTCGACGTCCAAGCATACTAACCATTGATCATCATTCCAATGTAAATTTTCAATTTTTTGCAAAACATTCTTCGTATCTCTCACATACGAGGTTAAATCCTTCACATATCCAGACAGAAAATGGTCAACATAAACAGATACTTTCTCAAAAAGACTATTTTTTGATGAGATTATTGGACGCCCTGGTGGATGTAGTGGGTCCTTGTGTACCTTGGGGAGTAGATAGAGAGTAGGAATTGTTGGTGTACTATTTTTCAAGAATTGCTGCTCATCCCAATTTAATAGGTTGTCATCAGACCACTTTTTTAACAGATTATTAAATCTATCATGTAATCCCACTAAATAGGATTTATCCACTCTCGTATAACATACAGTATCACTAAGTTGCCTCATAGCCTCATGTATGTAGTCTTTTTTATCCCACAGAATGATGTTCCCGCCCTTGTCTGAGGGTTTAATTATAATGCTTTCATCATTCTGTAATGATGATATGGCATTCCTCTGTGCCTTTGTTATATTTGAGTTATCAACTGGCTTATTTAATAGCTGTAAAATATCTTGATTCACAGCTTCGTGGAAGATGTCTATGTTGTCCCTGGCAATTTGTGAGATATACTTGGATTTGGCTCTAAACGCTGTCATGCTAGGCGCTGTTTGTTCAACACCTAGGCTGGATAGAAAAGAAATATTACTGGAATCTGAAGGGTCTACAACTTGAGTACCCTGAATTTCAGGTGTTTCTTCAAGTGCTTAGAGTGTCATAAGAATGTTTAAGTCTTCAATGCATAATGACGTTGTTTGTCTGCTATCTTGTGTAGTGCGCTCACTCTTCTTTCTAAAATTGTGTATTTTGTAAAGTTTGAGTTTGCGTGTAAACAGATAAAGGTCAATGCGTGTTTGTGTATAATTAAGCGGTATGTCAGGACAAAATGTGAGACCCAATTTAAGTACTTCTTCTTCAATGTCAGTTAAATGTCTTTTGGATAGATTCATTACCGTTAATTGTTGTACGGCCATTACTTCTCCTTCCTGGGCTGGCCCCTTGTTCCCATGTCAGTGTTGCTGTTTTTGTTTGCGGCGATTTCTCCTTCTTTCGCTTTTGTTTTGCCTCCTCTGCCTCTGCCCTTTGTTCTCCCTCTTATTGACTGTTCGTTCATTTCCTGTAGGAGGCGCAGTTCCTCGGAAAAAGACACAATTTCAGAGGGGTTTGAGGTGTTGCTATCAATAGAGCCCATGTCAGAGCTGAGGCTAGTACCAGACTCCCATCTTCCTCTGTCTGCTGCTCCCAGTGCTCGATCTTTATTGAGGTTGGAGTGGAGTTTGTCAAATTGCCTAGCGAATGTCAGAATTCTTCCGCATCGATAATCTCTCTCATCTCTTTCAAATTTACGTTGTTTACGTTCTATAATTTCTTTTTCAAAAATCTTGATTCTGTCATTGATTCCTGTCAGAGTTTTTTTCACTTCATTTTGGTCTGACTCTTTTGCCATTTCATCCAATAATTGTTGTATCTGTTCAACTAAATCCTTATGTTCTTCCCATGCGTTTTTTATTAGGATCTGCAGCATGGTCTTTGAACAGGACGTAGTGTTTTCCATCCATGCTTTCAATACTTGCTGTTTAGGATTATTTAATGTAGGCACAATGAATATTCGGAGTCCTCTTGGGATACGATCGACCTCTAGATAGTTCTGAAGAGAGGTCGCCTCCCACCATCGGCTCAGCTCTTTCTTCCGTAATTTTTCTAAAAGGTTTCCTTTTTGTTTCAAATTTGATGTCATTTGCGATTGGGGAGTGTTCAATCCCTCTCGATTACTCTCCATTGTAGTTTCTTTTTTTATATTAAACTAGCAGATTCCTCTCTGCCTTTCAGGAACTCCATTGCCCACAATGCACTCTGATCGTAAGATCTTCCACCTTTTGGATCGCGTTGTAATTTCCAATATCCAACGAACCCTGGCAGCTAGCTACACCATCTATCGACTTGTATATGTTTTCCAAACGGAAATACCTTGAATGTTTTCACAGAGCTGATTCTTCCGAGTCGGTCGCACGATGAGTCATGTATGCTGCCGGCGGGCGTTCGAGGTTGATTTCAAAAATCAAATTGCAGTTCAATGGTGCTAAAAAACGCCCTTCCATCCAGGTTGGGGCTCGTTTTAGAGCGGGCGCTCCGCTCAATTATATCCACCACCACACTTACACTGTCAAGTAAGCAACGAGCCACACCGATCCAAGGTTCTCAGATTAGATTTATTCACGGGCACAAAAAAGACGCGTTTCGAGCTCAACAGCTCTTGGTCACATGACCTTTACCCTGAGTACACATTTTTTTATAACTTTAGCTAGCGACTCACATGACGCAGACATAGAAAAAAGACTATATACACACCCAAATCACCAATACTAAAAAAGTGTAAAACATATATACCACACCTTTGTACAAAACAAAATCATCGTGCGTTTGACCTTATGTGTTTTGCAAACCAAATTAATTTTATACATTTTCACTAAATTTTCGTAATATGAATGTCATCATTATCAGACCAATTCAAGATTAAATAGGTTTAGTTAGAAAGACCCTACTTCATAAATATATATATATTCACTGAAAAAACCACAGGTTTCAGGGACGTTATAGGTAGTTGGACATTTCACTTGTACAAAACCAGAGAAATTCGGCCGTTATAGTTAGTTGAGCTAACTATAACTCGCGCCCCCTGCAATGCACTGCTGATGACGTCACATATTACATCACTCATGACATGGTCAGTGACATCACTGATGACATCTCAAATGACATCACTGATGACATTTTTCAGTGAATTTTTAAGGTTTTTTAAATGCTAATTTCTAACTATAACGTCCCTGAAACCTATGGTTTTTTCAGTGAATTTCAAAAGTTTTTTAAAAGCTAATTTCTAACTATAACATCCCTAAAACCTGTGTTTTTTTCAGTGAATTTCTAAGGTTTTTTAAATGCTAATTTCTAACTATAACATCCCTAAAAGCTGTGTTTTTTTCAGTGAATTTGAAAGGTTTTTTAATGCTAATATCTAAGTATAATGTCCCAAAAATACTTTTTCTTATTTTTTAATATTTTGTAAAAATAATGTGATGTTTTCTCTTTTCTAAAATATAAATTTGTAATTTCTTTTTTTTTTTTTTTAAAGTGGATTTGCGGACCCATCGTGTACCAATCATGGTGGTTGCGCGGATCCCAAAATTTTGCCGCCATATTGGTTAAGTCATGTACGATGCATGTTTGGTAAGCGACGGGTGCGCAAATCTCGGCCACGCGTAACGTCACATACGTATTTCCGGGGGTCGCGCCAGGTGCGCGAATCCACCGTAAAAATGTTTGTTTTAAAAGTATATGTATATAACTTTATTATGTATATTGTAGCAAGAGATTATTTAATGTAAATATAAATATCATATATTTGTAATTGTAATAAAGATATATCATTGTTAAATCTTTTTTTCGGGAATCGCGTCGGGTGCGCGCTGTTTGCGCGCCGGGTGCACAAATCCCATGTGACTTCAAAAGAAACAATTTCATTGGTTAAGAACCTTTTGATTCTAGAACTTGAAGGACCCCACCCATTTTTTTCATTCCTTCAAGAGCATCTCAGAAGACACACCTGGGGCATATTAGCAAGACCCACGTTAAAATTATCGCCGTTTTAGCGGCAGGAAACTGCCGCTAAAACGGCGATAATGGGCTTGCTAATATGCGTTATAGAATTCCAATAGAAGCCCAGGTTAGATGTGCAGGACATCTAACCTGGGCTTCTATTGGAATTCCATAACGCATATTAGCAAGCCCATTATCGCCGTTTTAGCGGCAGTTTCCTGCCGCTTAAACAGCGATAATTTTAACGTGGGTCTTGCTAATATGCCCCACCTATTGTTTTCTGATCCTCTTCTTTGCCTTTTTTTGGTGTTTTTTTTCACTGATTTAAAACTGGCAGCTGGAAATGATCCACAGCAGATTCCACCTGAAGTGGAAGAAGACCTGGAGGAACCTGTGAAGAAAGATTTGAAAGTATTTTGTGGGCATTTTTCTCGATACCACCAGGGGAAAAGAAGGTCAATGCCCGAAAAGTAACCTGCATCATTTGTGGGAATGTTCTCTCATGAGGTTCAGATAAAGAATATTCCTGCGGGACATCGTCGATGTTGAAACATTTGCAGACTATCCTTCCTCTGCGTCTCGCAAGAGAACAGCATCGATGGGAAGAAGAAAAGCGGAGAACGGAGTACAACACTGCTGGACCAAGCACATCATCTGGTTCTAGCACGACTAGCACTCCAAACATCATCCCTGAGTTTGCTAGGGTGGAGCAGCGTTGTGTGAAATGTCACAAAATTCTATGTTTTGGTGAGCAGTCACTGGATGCCATCTTCGTTGCTATTAGGAACCACTATTGTTATTTTTTTTTTCATGCAATGAGTTCCTAATTGCATAATTTTTTGATCATTTTCGCTGTTCGTTCTGTTTAGTTTTTCATTTTTTTTTAAAAATACACAAAAAAAAGTAAAAAAGTAAAAAAATACAAAACAAATAAAACAAAAAAAGAAGAAAAAAATGGTTCTTTTCAGAACCGCCTATATGGTTTGAAAAAGAAAAACTTGTAAGTGTTATATGAATTGTGGTAAGTGGAATATATGGAGAAGTGTACAGGTAGTGTATATATGATTGAAGGAGTGCATGGGTAATGCCTGGGTGATTGCAAGAGTGTAGGACTAATGTCTGGGTGATTGCAGGAGTGCATGGCTAGTGCCTGAGTGATTGCATGAGTGCAACGGTAGTGCCTGGGTGATTGGAGTAGTGCAAGGGCAGTGCGTGGTGATTTTGTAAGTGCATGGGTTACGCCTGGGTGATTGCATGAGTGCAGAGGTAATGTGTGGGTGATTGGAGGAGTGCATGGGTACTGCCTGAGTGATTGCATGAGTGCAAGGGTAGTGCCTGGGTGATTGCAAGAGCGCAGGAGTAATGTCTGGGTGATTGCAGGAGTGCATGGGTAGTGCCTGGGTGATTGCATGAGTGCAGAGGTAATATGTGGGTGATTGGAGGAGAGCATGGGTAATGCCTGAGTGATTACATGAGTACAAGGGTAGTGCCTGGGTGATTGGAGTAGTGCAAGGGTAGTGTGTGGTGATTTTGTAAGTGCATGGGTAACACCTGGGTGACTGTATGAGTGCAGAGGTAATGTGTGGGTGATTGGAGGAGTGTGTGGGTAATGCCTGGGTGATTGCATGAATGCATGGGTAGTGCCTGGGTGATTGGAAGAGTGCATGGGTACTGCCTGAGTGATTGAAGAAACACATGGGTAATGCCTGAGTGATTGCATGAGTGCATGGGTAGTGCCTGGGTGATTGGAGAAGTGCATGGCTAATGCCTGGGTGATTCCATAAGTGTAGGAGTAATGTCTGGATGATTGAAGGAGTGAATGGGCAATGCCTGGGTGATTGCAAGACTGTAGGAGTAATGTCTGGGTGCTTGCAGGAGTGCATGCGTACTGCCTGAGTAAATAAAGGAGTGCATTGGTAATGCCTGGGTGATTTTGTAAGTGCATGGGAAATGCCTGGATGATTTTGTAAGTGCATGGCTAATGCCTGGGTGATTCCATGAGTGCAGATGTAATGTCTGGGTGATTGGAGGACTGCATGGGTAATGCCTGAGTGATTGAAGGAGTACATGGGTAATGCCTGGGTGATTGTAGCAGTGCATGGGTACTGCCTGGGTGATTGGAGGAGTGCATGGGTACTGCCTGAGTGATTGAAGTAGTGCATGGCTAATGCATGGGTGATTCCATAAGTGTAGGAGTAATATCTGGATGATTGCAGGAGTGCATGGGTAATGCCTGGGTGATTGCAAGAGTGCAGGAGTAATGTCAGGGTGATTGGAGGAGTTCATGGGTGCTGCCTAAGTGATTGAAGGAGTGCATAAGTAATGTCTGGGTAATTCCATGAGTGCATGGGTAGTGCCTGAATGATTGGAAAACTGTATGGGTAATACCTGGGTGATTCCATAAGTGTAGGAGTAATATCTGGATGATTAAAGGACTGCATGGGTAGTGCCTGGGTTATTGCATGAGTGTATGCGTAGTGCCTGGTTGATTGGAGGAGTGTATGGGTACTGCCTGAGTGATTGAAGAAACGCATGGGTAATGCTTGAGAGATTGCATGAGTGCATGGGTAGTCCCTGGGTGATTTGAGAAGTGCATTGCTAATGCCTGGGTGATCCCAAAAGTGTAGGAGTAATGTCTGGATGATTGAAGGAGTGCATGGGTAATACCTGGGTGATAGCAAGAGTGTAGGAGTAATGTCTGGGTGTTTACAGGAGTGCATGGGTACTGCCTAAGTGATTAAAGGTGTGCATTGGTAATGCCTGGGTGATTTTGTGAGAGCATGGGTAATGCCTGGTTGATTTTGTAAGTGCATGGGTAATGCCTGGGTGATTGCATGAGTGCAGAGGTAATGTCTGGGTGATTGGAGGAGTGCATGGATAATGCCTGAGTGATTGAAGAAATGCATGGGTAATGTCTGAGTGATTGCATGAGTGCAATGGTAGTGCCTGGGTGATTGGAGAAGTGCATGGCTAATGCCTGGGTGATTCCATAAGTGTAGGAGTAATGTCTGGATGATTGAAAGAGTGCATGGGTAATACTTGGGTGATTGCAAGAGTATAGGAGTAATGTCTGGGTGATTGCAGGAGTGCCTGGGTACTGCCAGAGTGATTAAAGGTATGGATTGGTAGTGCCTGGGTGATTTTGTAAGTGTATGGGTAATGCTTGAGTGATTGAAGGAGTGCATGGGTAATGCCTGGGTGATTGGAGCAGTGCATGGGTAGTGCCTGGATGATTGGAGGAGTGTATGGGTACTGCCTGAGTAATTGAAGTAGTGCATGGCTAATGCCTGGGTGATTCCATAAGTGTAGGAGTAATATCTGAATGATTGAAGGACTGCATGGGTAGTGCCTGGGTTATTGCATGAGTGTATGGGTAGTGCCTGGGTGATTGGAGGAGTGTATGGGTACATTATAAAATTCAATCCATATACTCCTCCTTTCCCTCGGTTGATAATCATCTTAACTACAATCAAGAGGATATTGGTCTGCTAGCTCGGGGACACTCTCTAGAGGTTTTCTCCCCTATTAATCAGGAATCTCTCCAGGCTATTTTAACACTGGTCAAGAGCGGATCGCCATGCGATCCGGCTCCCCTACATATTTTGAAGCAGGCAATCAATATAGTTGCGCCAACTATTATTGATTTGATTAATGCCTCGCTCTCTGGGGGTATAGTCCCCCACCAGTGGAAAAAGGCCATGGTAAAATCCCTCCTGAAGAAATCTAATCTGGACCCGGACTGTTTGAGCAACTACCGCCCTATCTCGCTTCTCCCAGGGATTAGCAAGATTGCAGAAAAGTATGTAAACTCCATCCTCTCTAACTACCTTGAATCTTATAAACTCCTCCACCCCTCTCAAACAGGCTTTCGACCGCGCCTAGGTACTGAAGCTGCGCTATTATCAGTAGCCGAGGAATCCAGAAAAATCCTTGACGCAGGAGGATCCGCTGCTGTGATCCTCCTAGATCTGAGTGCAGCTTTCGATACGGTTAACCATCAAATCTTGGTTCACCGCCTCAGAGATCTTGGGGTAACCGGTACTGCCCTGCTGTGGCTGCAGTCCTTCTTGGAGGAAAGATCTTTCCAGGTTTTTCAGGGCGGGGCAGTCTCAAAAGTCTGCCTCTCCGTTGCGGAGTTCCTCAGGGATCATCCTTGAGACCCACGCTTTTTAATGCCTATATGGCCCCGTTGGCGGATATTGTACTTCCTTTTGGGGTCCACATAGTTACTTATGCTGATGACACTCAGCTGGTTGTGGCTCTGAACAGTTCCGACCAGGGGTCCAAGGGCCTTCGTCCTTGCCTCGAGGAAATCGCCAAGTGGATGAACCTTTCCCATTTGAAATTGAATGGTGACAAGACTGAGTTCATGGTTCTTGGAGATCATATAAATTTTAAAGCTAGTACTATGTGGCCAGCCAGCATGGGCCCACCACCTGCCCCTAAGACTGAAATAAAGAGTCTGGGAGTCTGGTTGGATCAGGACCTTAGTTTCAAAGTTCAGGCTAGGAAGGTTGCAGCCTCGTGTTACGGCATTCTTAGAATGCTCCGTAAAGTGCTTCCTCTTCTTCCCTTCCGGGCCAGAAAACTGATGGTCCAGGCACTTGTTTTGTCACGGATGGACTATGGTAACGCCCTATATTTAGGTGCGCCAAGTTCTGTAACTGCAAAGCTTCAGATTGTGCAGAACTGTGCTGCAAGAACGCTCATGGGGATTCCGTCCCGTCAGTCGGCAAGGCCCGCTTTGCGGTCCCTTCATTGGCTTCCCATTCAGGAGAGAATCCGCTTCAAGGCCCTGTGTATTGCTCACAGGTCGCTTGGAGGGAATGGTCCTCCAATCAATCTTTCTTTGATTCAGCCCTATCGAGCTAATAGGCATCTGCGTTCAGATGATCTTTCCTTAGCAGTTGTTCCCAGAATCAAAAAGGCCAGAAGTGGCGGACGGTTATTTTCCTTTAATGCCGCCAGGCTCTGGAATACACTCCCTCTGCCCCTTCGGAAGGAACCTAATCATCTGGCCTTCCGCAAACTCCTAAAGACGTGGCTTTTCCCCTAGGTGTCCCTTTCACCTCTATGAATCGTTCAGCGCTGGGATGCCTTCGGGTAGCTACGCGCTTTATAAGTGTCATTTCATTCATTTCATACTGCCCGAGTGATTGAAGAAACGCATGGGTAATGCTTCAGTGATTGCATAAGTGCATGGGTAGTGCCTGGGTGATTGGAGAAGTGCATTGCTAATGCCTGGGTGATCCCATAAGTTTAGGAGTAATGTCTGGATGATTGAAGGAGTGCACGGGTAATACCTGGGTGATTGCAAAAGTGTAGGAGTAATGTCTGGGTGTTTGCAGGAGTGCATGGGTACTACCTGAGTGATTAAAGGTGTGCATTGGTAATGCCTGGGTGAATTTGTAAGAGCATGGGTAATGCCTGGGTGATTTTGTAAGTGCATGGGTAATGCCTGGGTGATTGCATGAGTGCAGAGGTAATGTCTGGGTGATTGGAGGAGTGCCTGAGTAATGCCTGGGTTATTGCATGAGTGAAGGAGTAATGTATGGGTGATTGGAGGAGTGCATGGGTACTGCCTAAGTGATTGGAGGAGTGCATGGGTAGTGGCTGGGTTATTTCATGAGTGCATGGGTTGTGCCTGGGTTATTGCAGGAGTGCATGAGCAGTGCCTGGGTGATTGGAGGAGTGCATTGGTAATGCCTGGGTAATTGTATGAGTGCAGAGGTAATGTCTGGGTGATTGGAGGAGTGCATGGCTAATGTCTGGGTAATTGGACGAGTGCATGGGTACTGCTTGAGTGATTGAAGGAGTGCATGGGTAATGCTTGAGTGATTGCATGAGTGCTGGGGTAATGTTTAGGTGATTGGAGGAGTGTATGGGTAATGCTTGGGTGCATGGAAGACTGCATGGGTAGTGCCTGGGTGCATAGAGGAGTGCATGGGTAGTTTCTGGGTGATTGGAGGAGGGCGTAAGAAGTACCTGGGTGATTGCATGAGTGTACAGGTAGTGTCTGGAGGATTGGAAGACTGTATGGGTAGTGCTTGAGTGATTGTATAAATGCAGCAGAAGTGTGTGAGTGCATGTATGAGTGCATGGCTAGTGCCTGAGTGATTGCATGAGTGCATGGGTAGTGCCTGGGTGATTGGAGGAATGCTTGAAAAAATGGATGACTGCAATAAAAATGACTGTAAACATTACTTCATATTATTATGCTTATTACAATATTTCATCTTACCTTCTTTATTGAAGTAGATACCAAACTCAGTGAGACTATTTTACAGTAGTTTTATTGTAAACTGAATTTAAAATCTTTTCAAGCTTTAGTATTACTTTCTGTAAAAAATAACGAGAAAAACTGTTATTGCTTATGATATCATAGTTTTAAGAACACAACATAATTTTAGAATTACATAACATATTCAGTTTCCCTTTTTGCTGTTCCCAGATTCTACTGAATTTCACCATTCACAGTGATTTCAATGTAGATCATCATATAACAGCGGGAAAAAATACAATCAATGAGATTGTAAAAAAAAAAAAATCTGCGTTGAACATATTTACAACAAGTTCAACTCTCTGTTTACCTATCTACAGTTTCTAAATTATATTTTTCCACTACAATAATTTATTTATTTCTCTGAAATACATTTCTGAAATATACATTCTCATTTACATCGCATATAATATAAAGATCAAATATATAAACTATTTCTTTCAAACACAATTTTGCAAATGCAATAACAATTAGCTCAAACAATAATCCAAACAGTAATTCTTCACATCTTCCCAATAGGCCGAATAATGTTTCCAAATCAGTTTCCATTGAAAATATCCAAAATAAACTCATTTATTTGTGTTTACATCTTCCCAATAGGCCGAATTATGTTTTCAAAACTTTGGCATCAAAAATATCAGATATGAATCTCGTAATTCGAAAGGCAACCTGCATTTGAATTGCAAATGGGCATCATTGCAATGTGTCCATCCTTTATTGCCCTTTAAATACACAGATGTTGTAGTAGGTCCATCATGGAAAATAATAGCCATAGCCTTAAAAGTTCTTCCTGAAATTGATAGTTGACTTGCCACAAAATTTTTTATTTTTGTTTCCAATTTTCTTCCATTTGCTCTACAACATTGTAGCATTAAAATGACATATTTTCCAAATCTTTCTATATATAACGTTGACAACATTTCTGATTTACAATGAGAGCATTTCATATCTTGATTAGCTGTTTTTACTAATTTGTTAAAAGATACTGATTTGCAATCTGGTATCGTCAAGTATATGAATCGTTCAGTGTCTATTCCAGTGGTGGAAGAAAATGAACACTCTTCACATTTATGATCTGTAACATAGTCCAAATAAATTTCCAATTTCTATTCCTTCATCTTCCAATACACCAAGCATAAACATAAGAAATTCTTGTGCATCTTGTTGTATATTGAGTGTAAATTGTGAAGAACCAGTACATATATCCAAAAGATGCCGAATGCTTGAAGCAGTATGGATTTTACTTCTATCAGTTACCAACTTTTGAAAAGCATTATGTAGTAAAGAACAGAATCTTTTTTCTCGATTTTCCATAATTTCAAGATGAAGATCTTCCAGATAAAACACAACATTCACAATCGCATTAGCGTAGCAGTTGATACCTGAATTATTTTCTAACTGGTATCCTACAATATCATCAACAGAGTCCATTTTAATTTTCTTTGCACCTTCATAGTTCTCTTGAATTGCTTTCTTTTCTTGAATCTCAGTACAATGTTTGTCATATTTCCATTTTGGACACACTACACGTTACTCATATACAGGTTATTCACCTAAGTTAGGAGCATAAAGTCCTCTTAAGCGATTGTACTCTCTTACACAATTTGCATCAGCACTAATCTTTTTCTCATCAAAATCAATCAAATACAAACCAGACAATGGTCTTACTCGAGACAATGCAACGTATGCCATGCCCTGTCTACACTTAAACCTTGAGATTTATGAATGGTCACTGCATATGCTAAAGAAAGAGGAAACTGTTTTCTATGAACATACAACTCTTTACAAGCAAGAAACGAACAGTACACCATCCAATTTGTTTTACCTCTTCAATCTGATCAAATTTAATCTTCAAAAATTCAATTCATCCTCTGTTCTGATAATTAACAAAATCAACAACTTTTCCCATTGCTCCGTTTACTAAACCTTTTTCTACATCCAAATTACGTCGTAAAATTACCTGACAGTTTTCACATACATATAAAGTCTTTTCAAAACCAGCAGTCTTAGACACCGACTTTTCCAAAGAATCCAATTTTGACTGTAATTTCCCTGAGAGAAGAATAGTAACTCCTTTGTGTTCCATTTTATCAATGGCTTCCATTTTCACTATTGGTTGTTTTTCCAGTTTCAAAAGTTCATGAATGAATGTAGAACACTCTTGCAGTGTTGGCATTAGGCAAACTATAGACTTCTTTTCTCCAATTTTTTTGTACATTATTTCAGGTGCAATGTTTTCATTTGGAAACAAATTCATTAGTAGCCGACTTTGTAAAACTTCTTTACCATGTTGTGTCAAAACTCTAATTCTTATATCTTGAAGAATGTTTCCATAGTGTTCATCACTTGCTTGTTGCATATTCTTAATAAGTTCTTTATATTCAAAATGAGACCAAATGTTTACATTTCCATTACTTCCCAAAGATTTCCTAGTATCTTCATGGACAAGAGTTTTAAAAACTGGTTGCCCTTTCACAGGAGTCAGTTGTAGTAGATCGCCAAATACAATTACATGTTTCCTCCAAATAAAACATCATATCCTGTTTTTAAAATCTGTTGCATTCTTAAATGTACAAAGGCAAGCATTAAGTTTGAGACCATGCTCACCTCATCAATGATTAGAAGTTGCATTTTCTTTAGTACTCTTGAGACTTTATACAAGCTTCTCCAGATAGTTTATGATATTCCAACTTATTTTCATGTTCTACTGGTAGCATGAGTAAACGATGTAATGTAATCCCTTTAATGTTGTATGCCGCTAACCCAGTTGGAGCTGTTACAACACAAGATACATGTGATTCAGTGGTTTTCTGTAGATAAATGGTCAAAACTTTAATTAACTTTTTCCTGTTCCAGCTTGACCACTGATATACACTTGAATAGGTTTAAGTGATGTGCAGTTGCACTCTTTTTTTATGCAGTAAACCATGCTGTATCTGTTGTGTCACTTGCTGATATATTTCTTTTTGTTCAAAATTTAGTTGGTCTTCCAAGTTTCCCAACTCAATTATATCCTGTTGTGCTTGTTGCATTGCCGTTTCTACTTCATTCATGGCTATTGCTGCTTCATCAAGAATTGGTTGTCCTAATGGATCTTAACTTAGAGGAGCAGAACTTTGAATAGCTTGAGAAATGTCTCTAGCTATTTCAGCTGCAATAGTAGTTTCTTGTTCAATCTCTTCATTTAACATTTGTAGATAATTTGGAAAAATTGTGCATTGAATACTATCTTTACATGCATTAAAAGAATCTTCATAGCAGTCAAAATTTCCAAGTAATTCCATTTCAGTACGCCAAGGCTTGAAGAGTTGCAGAAGTGCTAAATAGAAAAATTCCCTTTTATCTGGAGTATCACAAGTGAGTTTTCTGTGAATAATAAGATTTCCTTTGGCATGTTTTACCAAGCATCCATCACATCCAATTACTGCATATTTTTCTTCATTTATATTTTCTGTAACATTTCTCTTAAAACTAGAATGTTGTAGTACTTCATAGAGACATATGTTTTCCAGATGTGGACTTCTTTTGGGATAGTACATATCCAACATATTTGTTTTTACAATATATGTACTTTGTGGTTCATTCAATGTTAAGTATTCAATTTCTTGTACAGATTTCAAAACTCGATTTCGTGTTGCAGTAAGACCTAGACTTACCCAAATGATTCCTCTTGACTTTGAATATAAACTTGCAGAGGTCAACCGATCCGAACATTCGTAGGATCCAATCTCTCGATGGGAAAGAATCTTCAAACTAAAGCTGTACAATTTGTTACTAAGAGTCTTCTCTTGTGAAATTTCTTCCCACATTTCTTTCAACTCCGTCTTTTCAGATTTGGTTACATATGATGTAACATATGAGCAACAGCAATCGAATTATCTGCAACATACTGGATATCCATGTTTGCATTCCACATTGTCAAAATCACTGGATTGTAGTCATTAATATACTTTGAATCTTCACTTCTTTTTATGTTGTGAGTATTCTTTGGAAATTTTCAAGTTATAGTAAGTGTTACTGCTGACATGAAACTGTTGACTCCTCCTTTTGAAATTACTGGACGTGGGAATCCAAAACGACATATTTGTATAAACTTTTGCCTTTGACGTGTATTTTCATCGACAATATTATCCACATCGATGACTTTGAAACCATAAAACTTGTTGTCTTAAGCTGTTTTCTCCTCCTTTTTTTGGAATGGCACAGGTAACATAGTCTTCAATGAAAGACAAAACAGTTTCATCAGAATCGGTTCCAAATTTAGGTGCATTCTTGATCCATAATAGCATGTGTATATGAGGAGCACCACTGGCTTGGTACTCCTTTCTCCAAAAGAAATCAATAACTTCTCCAAGAGGGGGATTATTTTTATTGCAGATAAAAGACATCATAGCTTGAAACCTATGATTAAAATATCTGCACACATTTACAGGATCCAAAGAACAGAGTTCTCCAGCTGTCTTCAATTCAATGTTTTTTTACATTTGTGCTTCTCGTAGAAATTCCAGTAAATTGTCCCATGCGTATTCAGCACAGCTAAGCGTAACAAACCACGTAGGGGTTCCTAAGTTCCTTAACATACATTTAAGTTCTCCGTGACAACGATACCAATACTCATTAGTACCACGTTGACACGCCATCAAATTAATTAACTGAGATTCTAAATGATCGTCTCTTTGTTGAACTTTGTCCAAAAATTCCTTTGCAGAAATATGTGTAAGATGAACTCCTGTTTTTAATATGTGGTTCACTGTATAGGAAAGTCCAGACAAGTCACTTTCAAACAGAAGATGAAATAAATATGGAATACACTGTCGAAATCTTGGATCTTCTGAGTACAATCTTGTTGTACGATATTCTGAAGCTGGAATCTGTACTGGTCGTTCATCATATCGTCCACCTTTTCCAATGGGGAAGAGCTGTGGAAAACAACGAGCTTCTAAACTTTTTTCCCATACACTCATGGGAGTTCCCTTCGCTTTATTCAATTGGAATAATTCAATAGTGTTTCCTATCACTTCTTTTGATTGTAGAGGATGTATACTATAATGTTCATAAATTTCTTCTCTCCTCGAGTTGTCCACTTTTTCTATTTGGCCAGTTGAAATTTCTCTTTCATCTTCTATAGATAATTCTTGTTCTTCCACATATACATTTTTATAAAAAATATTGTTTTGTACAAGATATAATGTAGCCTTTTGAAGTTTGCTGACATCTACTAACTCTTGCCATATTTTCCAACTCTTTGTTGGTACACCATTAACTAGAATAACTACAGGTTCACTTTCCTCTCTCTCTATACCAACAGTTTCAATATTTTTCTTAAAATCTAAAAATAAATACACAACTCTCCCTTTTAAACCTCTTTGTAAATCTGTTGGAGGCAGCTTACCTGTTTTAGGCTCCATACGAACTATAGCCTGAAACGGTTGCACAGATTGAACAAGAATGGACTCATAAGTATTTAAATCTACCAGTTCCGGAGGAATAGCTACCAACTCTATGTTGTTATGTACAGCTCTAGCTGGCATTTTGTTCTCTTCTAACTTGTTGTAACAATATTTACAAATACATTGATCATTACCCAACTCAATCAATCAATCAATCAATAAAAACTTTATTCGGTTTTTTACAAACATAAAAGTATACACTAGCAGCATAACATTCCATAAAATAAGCGTCAGAATCATACAATATACAATACATTTCTGTAACCTATAATTCGCAACCATAAAAATACAAGATAAAAATCAGTCTTAAAATTAATAAAATCAACTATTCCATTATTGAGGCACACAAACCTTCTAGTATGTCTCACACAATACTTCTATCCATTAATAACCCATTCTCCCTATAGCATTAAAGAATCTAAATTTCATCAGTGCTCTTTACATTTAAGAAACTCTTTCACTTTGTTTATATATTTCCCAATAGCACAGGCTATATCTAGGTTCTTCATTTCCACTAAAAGGTTTACAGCTTGCAACCTATTTTTAATTTCATATTTTTAAAAAATCGGGCCTAAAATCTCTCTTTGTATATCTAAAATCTTAAAACAGTCTAATAATATATGTAAAATATCGCAGGTAGTACCTAAAGTGCAGGTGCATTTTCCATTGCTATTTATCATTAAGATTTTTACCCCATTGTTCGCATAACAGGAATTTAGCCCAATTCTCAATCTTAACACTTCGCGTCTTAACAGGCAGCTAGGTAACCTGTCAATATAGGGGTAATGTAAATCATTGTAAAGCATGTAAAGCAACTGAACTTTTCCGTAAGAGGTATTCTTGATCATGGGTTCGGGACACTTCTATTCCCAATGGCCTAAGTTCTTTCTTATCTATCTTTAGGTCTAAGTACTGGGGGCACAACTTTAGCTTTAAAACACCATATGCTTGAATAATTGAGGCTCTGGTCTCTCTTGCCCAGGTCAACTCACTATTGGCAATTTCATTTTTGCACCACTGTGAGATTTTTGGTCCTCACCTGATCCTAACCGCTGCCAGAAACGCAATAATGCCATGCAAGCGGTTATACCCCATGAGGTGATTCCCAATTCTAATCTTACTGCTTGTACCATGGACGATCTAGGCAGCGAGAACAAACATTTAAGGATATTTCCCTCTTCTTTGTCCCATCCCTTTTTTCCAGTTAAATAGAGTACCTCTGCACCATACAAAAATTGTGGGGGGACCATTGCTAAATAGGCCTTTAATACCGGTCTATCAGACATTTCTCCAAAAACACTATTACATCTTTTTAGCCCCTTTACAGAGGCTGATGCCCTTATTTTTAATGCATCAAGATGGGTATACCACTGCAGGCTATTCGTAAACCACATTCCCAGATATCTATATTCTGTTACTTTTTCCAGCATTTCCATGCCCAGATACCAGGAAAGCTTTGTTTTTCTTCTTCCAAAACATAGGATTTTGGTCTTCTCCATGATTACCACCAATTTTTTAGTTTGGCAGTATTCTGTAAACATGTTTAATTTCCTTTGTAGGCCAATCTCCGGCTGGTCCATGATTACCAGATCGTCTGCATATAATAAACAGGAGCTATGGTTTCCTCCTAATTTCGGGCTTGCCCCTCTAACCTCTCTAAGTTTTCGGGGCAGATCAGCTATAAATAGGGAAAAAAGCAAGGGGGCAAGTACGCACCCTTGTCTCAAACCATTACCGATCTGAATCCTCCGGGACAATCCTCCTTTCTCATCCAAGATTATCTGGGCCCAATTTTCTGTATGCAGGGCTTGAATCAAGGCCAATAAATCTCCTTGGATATTATACCCTAGCAAGGTTTCCCACAGCTGCTCCCTGTCCACCAGATCAAATGCTGCGCGGAGGTCCACAGAGCAGCAGAACAAATTGCCCCTCTGCTCGATCGACTTCCGTGCGATGGCCCAGAGAGCAAAACAATGATCAATCGTCGAATGTCCGACTTTAAATCCACCCTGTTTTGGCGGCACTATCTGTTTTTCAACTGTCCATTCTTTAAGTAATCCCAGGATTACTTTAGCAAATACTTTTTCTCCTATATCCAGGAGGTTTATTAAACGGTAGTTTTTAGGAGAATTTACATCGCCTTTTTTATGTATATGTCTTACAATAGCCCCTTTCCAACTATCTGGCATAGCCCCTGTTTTAAGAATCCCCTGGTACATATTCGAAAAAAACTCAGAACACCACTCCAGATTTCTTTTTATAATAACAGCCGGCAAGTTATCTGGGCCGGCGGCTCGAGTTAGGTTTAATCTGTATATTATCTTCCTAATATGGCTTGGGGAGAAATGCTCTTTTACTTCTTCCCTTACACCTGGCCATATGATGGTCTTTATTTCCTCCACCCTTGGCCACTTCCCATAAATTTCTTCCAAGTAATCCACCCACTTATCCTCCGGCACCGAGCACTGCAAGGTCCCTAAAACTTTACCAGTGCTCTCTTGTACTAGTTTCCAGAAGCCTCTCACATTTTTTCTTCAATTACCTCTAATAGCCTCACCCAGCATCTGTCCTTATAGGTTCTTTTTTTATCTCTAATGGTTGTTTTATAATTTAACCTTAATTTCTGAAGATTAAGTAGCAATTCGTCATCATGTCTACCTCTTAGGCTTCTTTCCTTTTGCCTAATGCTGGCTTTTGCTTTACGGCAATCCTCGTCAAACCATGGCTTGTTATTGGTAAGTAGTTTTCCCTTGCTTGCTAACCCAGTTTTAGCACCTTTAATTTTTATCCTAAGGCATTCTACCAATTGTCTTATCATACCTTCGTACCCAACTCAAAACGATCTTCCACCAACAAATAAGCACCAAATTGCTCCCACTTATCATTGTGTTCCTTTTCACTTTTTAAATACACATCAACATTCCTAGTTTGACTTCTATAGTGAGTACGTCGACAACAAATACAAACATAGTTCGGTTTTTCACAAGAAACTATCTTAAACTTTGTAATTTCTTCTGCAAACTTCTCAGTAGTACTATCTTCCACCTCTTCTTCAACACCTACACTTATCAAACTCTCACTTTCTCTACACTCCTCTTGAGGACCAAAGAAACGAAACTCTATATCATCAGAAACTTTTTTTTACATCCAATACAGAACCATGCAAAGGAGCTGTGTTTATTTCACTTAAAGATAATGCAGGACTTTTTACATAGTACAATCTTCTTACTAACTTCCGCATTTCTGAGTGATGTACTGCTAACATTCTTAAATGATGAAAAGTACTTCAACACACTTTTCTAGAAAGACAAGCCAGAGAATGACCCTGCAAGTTAGTATATTTTCTCACTTTACAAGGATCTAGTCCTTGCAACATCTTAATCTTTTGTTTAACACTTTTTTTACCATAATCTCGTAAGAAATTTCGTAATATATCAATAGATTCCTGTCGTATACTACAAGTACTACTACAATCCCACTTATACACTGGAGCTTGTGTAAGTCTCCCTTGAACTTCTTCAGCTATTACTTGTTCCACATTTCTAGGAACCATCTTTTCTTTTTCAATTGGACAACCGTTTTTAACCTCATAAGAATGACCACTGGTATCAACTGCATGAACTAATGTATTTTGTTGAAAATAGCTTTCTTCATTAAAAAAAGGTTCAGTACTAGAAGTGTGCTTCCAATCACCCGATTTGTTTTTCAAAAGTTAGTTCTATTAACCAGTCTTTTTCTTTTACTTTTCTCCTTCATAAAGTGCATTGTTTTATTCAATGTCTTCATTCTCTTCAATACTAATATAAACAATCTTCTTTTCAATTCAAAAGCCTTTTCGACTACACTTTCAATCTGTTGTTTTTTCTTGTAAAATGCTGATCTTCTTTTATATTTTTTGCAATCTTTCAATAAATTTTGTAGTACTCTACATTTATACATTCTCGTCCTAATGTCTTTATATTCTTTCATCCTTCTTTCAATATAGATTGTTTTCCCATAACCTGATTTTCCATTAATTTGTCCTTTTTTCGTTTCCTTCTGATTGGTTGTACAACTTTTCTTTCTCTTTTCCCCATTTTGAAAATTCATTACATTCTTTAAAAGTCTTTTAACGAATTCTTTAGTTCTCTTACCAGACGTTTTGTTTCTTCAATGTCACATGTTGTACTTCATCTAATTTCTGCTTTTCTCTCTCCTTTAAATAGTACTGTTTTTTTTGTTGTCTTTTCTTTTGCACTTTTCTTGTCATACTGAATTTTTCTTAATAATTATGGAGAATATCTGAAAAAAAAGAAAAGTTTAAATAGTTGTGTTAAATAATTTACTATTATTAAAATAATGATATACAAATATTCTTATGTATAAATAAATATTTTTAATGCACTCCAAACCTATATCAGGCACTGCATAATTACTACAATTAGAAGAAATCACAAGCTATACAACAGAATCACAGAGCACAACTAAAGGATTTCTCTACTGCTACCCAAATCAAACCTAAAGTGCAGTCTGTCAACTTTTAAGGCCTGCATAATGTTGTGATTGGGGTATGTCTCTACTTGCACGTGTATTCTCATATGTGTCATACATTTGAAGATGCTTTACATATAAAACAGAAGTATACATATATTTGTATGCTTTTTGTATATATAGTACACTAGCAAAAACCACAGACTCATACATGCATGGTTTCAAAAAGATAATGAAACTTACAGCACAAACATGTGAAGGGTTGCTACTTTGTTTTTACCTATACTCAATACCTAACTATTACTCCTTTCTATATCTTTCTTCTTTTTTTCTACACCTCTCTTCTCTGTTTCTTCACCCCTGTTCTCTTTCTGCACTTTTCTTCACTCTTTCTACACCCCTCTTGAATGTTTATGTACTACTTGTATCTGTTTCTACAACTCTCTTGCCTCTTTGTGCACCCCTCTTGCCTCTGTGTGCACCTCTGTTGCTTCTTTCTGCACTTTTCTTGCTTCTTTCTGCACCTCTCTTGCTTCTTTCTGCATCCCTGTTGCCTCTTTCTGTACTCCTGTTACCTCTTTCTGCACCCTTCTTCCATCTTTGTGCATCTCTGTTGCCTCTTTCTGCACCAGTCTTACCTTTGTGTATCTCTGTTGCTTCCTTCTCAACTTTTCTTGCTTCTTTCTGCAAATCTGTTGCTTTTCTCTGTACCCCTGTTATATCTTTCTGCACCCTTCTTCCCTCTTTGTGCACCTCTGTTGCCTCTTTCTGCACCCCTCTTTCTGTACCTCTCTTATCTCTTTCTACACCTCTCTTGCTTCTTTCTGCACTTCTCTTGCTCTTTCTCTATCCCACTTCCCTCTTTCTGCACCTCTCTTACTTTTTTCTCCACTACTCTTGCTTCTTTCTGCACTTCTGTTACCCTTTCTGCACCCCTCTTACCTCTTTCTACATCCTTCTTCCCTCTTTCTGCACTTATCTTGCCTTTTTCTGCACCCCTGTTCCCTTTTTCTGCACTTCTCTTGCCTATTTCTGCAACTGTCTTGCCTCTTCCTGCAGTTGTCTTGTCTTCTTCTGCACCTCTGTTGCTTCTTTCTACACATCTCTTGCAAATGTCTACACCTCTCTTGGCTCCTTCTGCACCCCTCTTGCCTTCTTCTACACCTCTGTTGGTTCCTTCTGCATTGCTCTTGGATCTTTCTGCATTTCTTTTGCCTGTTTGTGCACTTCTCTTGCCTCCTTCTGCACCTCTGTTGCTTCTGTCTGCACTTCTCTTGCTTCTTACTTATTTATTTTGACTATGTTCAATACTTAACTACTAGAAAAATGGTAAAGCAGCAGCAGCAGAAAAGTAATGTTGAACATATGTTAGGTGACAAATTAGTGATTATGATACTTTGCAAGACTCTCTGGAAAACTTCACTTGAAGTGCACTAAATAAATCTAAGTGTCTATTTGAAATATGATGTGCACTCTCTCAACTTTTAACGTCTTCATAGTCTTCTGTTTAAGATATGTCTGAACTTGTACATATATTGTGATATGTCTTCTACATCTGAACATAGTACACATATAAAACACAACTAAACAACTATTTGTATGTTTCTTTGATATATGATACCACTAACAGAAAGTACAGACATATGCATGCATGTTTTTAAGAACATTGTGAGACTTACACCAGAGACATACGAAAGGTTGCTGCTATATCTTTCACTAGGCCCAACACCCTATGTAGTTATAGTGCCTGAGTGAATACTAGGGGTGGGCAGAATTTGCGTAGTCGCGGTACGCAAAGCTCCGCGAAACGGTTAAAAATCTCCGCGAGCACGCAAAAGTTCCTCGAACACGCGGAATTGCTTGTTCCGCCCGTTCGCAATGCTTTTTTCCTGTTCGCAAATGCTGTTTGCGTGCTCGGGGAGAAATATCTCGCGAACACGCATTTTGAAAGCGCGAACAAGCAAACAATTCCGCGAAGCTGCGGATCGCGGAATTTTTGGCAATTCCGCGTTCTCCGCGGAACGCGAAATTACCCAAATTCCGCAAATTCCGCGAGCGGAACGGAATTTACTGCCCAGGCCTAGTGAATACATGAGTGTAGGGGTAGTGTCTATGAAATTAGAGGACTGCATGAGTACTACCTGAGTGATTAAAGAACTGCATAGGTAATGCTTGCGTGATTCCATAACTGCATGGGTAGTGCCTGGGAGATTGGAGGAGTGCATGGGTACTGCCTGAGTGATTGAAGAACTGCATAGGTAATACCTGGGTGATTAGATGAGTGCAAAGACAATGCCAGCATGATTAGACTAATACACAGATGCTGCCTTGGTACATCGAAGAATGCATGGATAGTGCTTGACTGATTGGAACAATGCATAGAAAGTACCTCGGTGATTCCATAGTGCAAGAGTTCTGCCTGGGTCATTACATAAGTGCATGTGTAGTGGCTGGATGATTGAAGCACTGCTTTCATAATGCCTGTCTGATTGAATATATGACGTTACAACGCAAACAATTACAACACATGCCTTTACAATGCAGTTTTTATATCGCAGCGTCCATTACAACGCATGATTTTACAACCCATGCCATCACAAATCATTAGAAACTACATTTACAACGCATTCCATTACAACGCATACCATTACAACGCATACCATAACAATGCATAATACTTTTAGAGCAAGAGTAGGGTAAGTGTTTGATAGTGTAGGGGTAAAAATTACTATTCCCACTCCAGTGAGTGCAACAGTAGGGTAAGTGTTGGATAGTGTAGAGGTAAAAATTACTATTCCCACTCCAGGGAGTGCAACAGTAGAGTAAGTGTTGGATAGTGTAGGGGAAAAAACTATCCCCATGCACCCCAAAACCCATACTCACCCTAAAACTAAAAAATCCCCATTAGTTACCTTATAATGTGTTGTAATGGCATACATTTTTTTACTTACAGTATTTGTTGTAATGGCATGCGTTGTAGTGACATGCGTTGTAATGGCATGCGTTGTAATGGCATGCGATGTAAAGGCAGCTGCATTGTAATGTCTGCGTTGTAAAGGTAGTGCGTTGTAACAACTGCATTGTAATGGTTGTTTCCCGTCTGATTGCATGAGTGCAGGGATAATGCCTAGGTGATTGCATGAGTGTAGGGATAATGCCTGGGTAATTGCATGAGTGCAGAGGTAGTATCTAAGCGAATGCATGACTGCAGAGATAGTGCCTGTGTGATTCTATGAGAACGAGAGTAGTGCCTTGGTGATTGCAGGTGTAGTAAGGTAGTGCCTGGGTGACTGCATAAGTGCATAGGTAGTGCCTCAGTGATTTTATGGGTATATAGGTACTGGCTGAGTGATTGAATGAGTGCATAGATACTGACAGGGTGATTGGAGGAGTGCAAGGGTAGTGCCTGAGTGATAGAACCAGTGTATAGCTAATACATTGGTGATTGCATGAGTTCAGGGGTAATATCTGGTGGACTACATGAGTACATAGAAAGTACCTGGGTGGTTTTATAAGTGCATCAATACTATCTAGGTGATTAGAGTACTATTGTGGTACTACCTCAGTGATTGGAGGACTGTAAAGGTACTGCCTGGGTGATTTTATAAATGCATGGGCACTGGTTAAATGTTTGGACGAGTGCATAGATCCTGAGAGGCTGATTGGAGGAGTGTAAGGGTAGTGCCTGGGTGATTGAACCACTGTATAGCTAATGCACTGGTGATTGCATGAGTGCAGAGGTAATGTCTGAGGGATTACAGGAGTACATAGGTAATGTCTGGGTGATTCATGAGTTAAGGGATAACATCTGGCACATTATAAGAGTACATAGGAAGTACCTGGGTGATTTTATAAGTGCATCGATACTGCCTAGGTGATTAGAGTACTATTGTGGTAGTGTCTCAGTGATTGGAGGAGTGTAAAAGTAGTGCCTGGGTGATTTTATAAGTGCATGGGCACTGGCTAAGTGATTGGACGAGTGCATAGATCGTGAAAAGGTAATTGGAAGAGTGCAAGGGTATTGCCTGGGTGATTGAACTAATGTGTAGCTAATGCATTGGTGATTGCATGAGTTCAGAGGTAATATCTGGGGACTACAGGAGTACATAGAAAGTGCCTGGGTGATTTTATAAGTGCATTGTTACTGGCTGGGTGATAGGAGTAATACTGTGGTAGTGCCTCAGTGATTGGAAGAGTGTAGAGGTAGTGCCTGGGTGATTTTATAAGTGCATTGGCACTGGCTAAGTGATTGGAGGAGTGCATAGATGCTGAGAGGGTGATTGGAGGAGTGCAAGGGTATTGCCTGGGTGATTGATCCAGTGTATAGCTAATGCATTGGTGATTGCATAATTGCAGGAGTTTTGTCAGGGGGATTAGAGGAGTACATAGGTAATGCCTGGTGATTCTATGATTGCAAGGGTAATATCTGAGAGATTACAGGAGTACATAGGAAGTGCATGGGTGATTTTATAAGTGCATGTGTACTGCCTGGGTGATTGGAGTAGTACTGCAGTAGTACCTGAGTGATTGGAGAAGTGCAACATCCTGAGTAGTAGCAGAATACAGGGGTAGTGCTTATGAAATTAGAGGACTGCCTGAGTGATTGAAGAAGTGCATAGGTAATACTTGGGTGATTGCATGAGTGCATGCATAGTGACTAGGTGATTGCAAGAGCGCATGGGTACTCTCTGAGTGATTGAAAAACGGCATACATAATACCTGGGTGATTGCATGAGTGCTAAAATAATGCCTGTGTGATTAGAGCAATGCACAGATGGTGCCTTCGTACATCAAGGAATGCATGGGTACTGCCTGACTAATTGCAACAATGCATAGGTAGTACCTAGATGATAGCATGAGTGCAAAGGTTGTGCCTGGATGATTGGAAAACTGCATGGGTAGTGCTTAGTTGATTACATGAGTGCAGAGGAACTGGCTCAGTGCATCTATCAAAGCATCGGTAGTGGCTCAGTGAATGTATCAGTGCATCTGTACTGCCTGGGTGATTTGAGGAGTGCAGAGATAGTGCCTGACTGATTGCATAAGTGGCGGAGTAGTGCCTGACTGATTGAAGAACTGTACATATAGTGGCTTAGTGCATGGATTAGTGCATGGGTAGTGCCTGGGCCATTGCAGACTTACAGATGAGACATCTCTTCATGTTGCTGCTTTATATTTGACTACACCCAACATCCTAAGTAGTAAAAGAATACTGAAATAGCAACACAAAAGTGTGGTTTTCAGCATGGTGTACACTTTTCTAGTACAGGTTCACCATTCTCTAACTGATCAGGGTATTGGGCATACCCAAATAGAAAACATCAAACCAACGCATAGCTCTGCTATAAATCTTACCATATTCATAAAGGAATGTGTGCATGTGTCTCTACCTTTTACTAGTACTACCATTTATAATAGAAACATACATAAAAAATATATCTCTCTTTTATACATGTAGCATCTTGAGATGCATAACACATATGAGAATACATATGCAACTAGGAAATTCATCAATCACACGACCATGCAGGCCATAAAACTTGACACACTACTCAACATTTTGAACAGACACCTAGATTTATGTGGCATACATCAAATAAAGTTTTACATAGACTCTTTTAAACTACCATAATCAGTAATTCCTCACCCAACATATATTAAACATCACTTTTCTGCTCCTGCTACATAGCCATCCTGCTACTACCTCTCAGATGTACAGCCTACCAAAATACAAAGCAACATCCCTTCACATATCTCTATTGTAAGTCAACCCATATTTAAAAAAGCATGGATGCATGAGTCTCTACATTTCCCTAGTACCATCATATATAAAAGAAACATATAAATAGATATATACCTGTATTTTGTACATACATAACACATATAAAAATACATCTGCAAATACAAGCATACCTCAGTCACAAGATAATGCACACCTTAACACTTATAAAGCTGCACTTTTCATTTCAAGTAGAGATCTAAAAACATATGGTATATTTCAAGCACTTCAGTGCACAGGTAGTGCCTGGGTGATTGGAGGAGTGCAAGGGTAGTGTCTAGGTGATTTTATATGTGCATGCGTAGTGGCTGGGTGATTTTATAAGTGCATGGGCACTGGCTAAATGTTTGGACAAGTGCATAGATTCTGAGAGGCTGATTGGAGGAGTGTAAGGGTAGTGCCTGGGTGATTAAACCACTGTATAGCTAATGCACTGGTGATTGCATGTGCAGAGGTAATGTCTAAGGGATTGCAGGAGTACATAGGTAATGTCTGGGTGACTCATGAGTTAAGGGATAATATCTGGGCATTATAAGAGTACATAGGAAGTACCTGGGTGATTTTATAAGTGCATCGATACTGCCTAGGTGATTAGAGCACTATTGTGGTAGTACCTCAGTGATTGGATGAGTGTAAAAGTAGTGCCTGGGTGATTTTATAAGTGCATGGGCACTGGCTAACTGATTGGACGAGTGCATAGATCGTGACAAGGTAATTGGAGGAGTGCAAGAGTATTGCCTGGGTGATTGAACCAGTGTGCAGCTAATGCATTGGTGATTGCATGAGTTCAGAGGTAATATCTGGGGACTACAGGAGTACATAGAAAGTGCCTGGGTGATTTTATAAGTGCATTGGTACTGCCTGGGTGATAGGAGTAATACTGTGGTAGTGCCTCAGTGATTGGCAGAGTGTAGAGGTAGTGCCTGGGTGATTTTATAAGTGCATTGGCACTGGCTAAGTGATTGGAGGAGTGCATAGATGCTGAGAGGCTGATTGGAGGAGTGCAAGGGTATTGCCTGGGTGATTGAACCAGTGTATAGCTAATGCATAGGTGATTGCATAATTGCAGGATTTATGTCTGGGGGATTAGAGGAGTACATAGGTAATGCCTGGTGATTCTATGATTGCAAGGGTAATATCTGAGTGATTACAGGAGTACATAGGAAGTGCCCGGGTGATTTTATAAGTGCATGTGTACTGTTTGGGTGATTGGAGTAGTACTGCAGTAGTGCCTGAGTGATTGGAGAAGTGCAACATCCTGAGTAGTAGCAGAATACAGAGGTAGTGCTTATGAAATTTGAGGACTGCCTGAGTGATTGAAGAAGTGCATAGGTAATACTTGGGTAATTGCATGAGTGCATGCATAGAGCCTAGGTGATTGCAAGAGCGCATGGGTACTCTCTGAGTGATTGAAAAATGGCATACGTAATACCTGGATGATTGCATGAGTGCTAAAATAATGCCTCTGTGATTAGAGCAATGCACAGATGGTGCCTTCGTACATCAAGGAATGCATGGGTACTGCCTGACTAATTGCAACAATGCATAGGTAGTACCTAGATGATTGCATGAGTGCAAAGGCTGTGCCTGGATGATTGGAAAACTGCATGGGTAGTGCTTAGTTGATTACATGAGTGCAGAGTAACTGGCTGAGTGCATCTATCAAAGCATCGGTAGTGGCTCAGTGAATGTATCAGTGCATCTGTACTGCCTGGGTGATTGGAGGAGTGCAGAGATAATGTCTAAGGGATTGCAGGAGTACATAGGTAATGTCTGGGTGATTCATGAGTTAAGGGATACTATCTGGGCATTATAAGAGTACATAGGAAGTACCTGGGTGATTTTATAGGTGCATTGATACTGCCTAGGTGACTAGAGTACTATTGTGGTAGTACCTCAGTGATTGGAAGCGTGTAAAAGTAGTGCCTGGGTGATTGAACCAGTGTGTAGCTAAAGCACTGGTGATTGCATGAGTTCAGAGGTAATATCTGGGGACTACAGGAGTACATAGAAAGTGCCTGGGTGATTTTATAAGTGCATTGGTACTGCCTGGGTGATAGGAGTAATACTGTGGTAGTGCCTCAGTGATTGGAAGAGTGTAGAGGTAGTGCCTGGGTGATTTTATAAGTGCATTGGCACTGGCTAAGTGATTGGAGGAGTGCATAGATGCTGAGAGGCTGATTGGAGGAGTGCAAGGGTATTGCCTGGGTGATTGAACCAGTGTATAGCTAATGCATTGGTGATTGCATGATTGCAGGAGTTATGTCTGGGAGATTAGAGGAGTACATAGGTAATGCCTGGTGATTCTGATTGCAAGGTTAATATCTGAGAGATTACAGGAGTACATAGGAAGTGCCTGGGTGATTTTATAAGTGCATGTGTACTGCCTGGGTGATTGGAGTAGTACTGCAGTAGTACCTGAGTATTTCGATAAGTGCAACATCCTGAGTAGTAGCAGAATACAGGGGTAGTGCTTATGAAATTAGAGGACTGCCTGAGTGATTGAAGAAGTGTCTAGGTAATACTTGGGTGATTGCATGAGTGCATGCATAGTGCCTAGGTGATTGCAAGAGCGCATGGGTACTCTCTGAGTGATTGAAAAACGGCATACGTAATACCTGGATGATTGCATGAGTGCTAAAATAATGCCTGTGTGATTAGAGCAATGCACAGAGGGTGCCTTCGTACATCAAGGAATGCATGGGTACTGTCTGACTAATTGCAACAATGGATAGGTAGTACCTAGATGATTGCATGAGTGCAAAGGTTGTGCCTGGTTGATTGAAAAACTGCATGGGTAGTGCTTAGTTGATTACATGAGTGCAGAGGAACTGGCTGAGTGCATCTATCAAAGCATCGGTAGTGGCTCAGTGAATGTATCAGCGCATCTGTACTGCCTGGGTGATTGAAGGAGTGCAGAGATAGTGCCTGACTGATTGCATAAGTGGCGGAGTAGTGCCTGACTGATTGAAGAACTGTACATATAGTGGCTTAGTGCATGGATTAGTGCAAGGGTAGTGCCTAGGTCATTGCAGACTTACAGCTGAGACATCTCTTCATGTTGCTGCTTTATATTTGACTACACTCAACATCCTAAGTAGTAGAATAATACTGAAATAGCAACACAAAAGTGTGGTTTACAACATGGTGTACACTCTTCTAGTACAGGTTCACCATTCTCTAACTGCTCAGGGTATTACCCAAATAAAAAACTTCAAACCAACGCATAGCTCTGTTATAAATCTTACCATATTTATAAAGGCATGTATGCATGTGTCTCTACCTTTTACTAGTACTACCATATATAATAGAAACATACATAAAAAAATATATCTCTCTTTTATACATGTAGCATCTTGAGATGCATAACACATATGAGAATACATATGCAACTAGGAAATTCATCAATCACACGACCATGCAGACCATAAAACTTGACACACTACTCAACATTTTGAACAGACACCTAGATTTATGTGGCATACATCAAATAAAGTTTTACATAGACTCTTTTAAACCACAATAATCAGTAATTTCTCACCCAACATATATTAAACATCCCTTTACTGCTCAAGCTACATAACCATCCTGCTACTACTACTCAGATGTACAGCCTACCAAAATACAAAGCAACATCCCTTCACATATCTCTATTGTAAGTCAACCCATATTTAAAAAAGCATGGATGCATGAGTCTCTACATTTCCCTAGTACCATCACATATAAAAGAAACATAGAAATAGATATTTACCTGTATTTTATACATCAACCATCTTGACATACATAACACATATAAAAATACATCTGCAAATACAAGCATACCTCAGTCACAAGATAATGCACACCTTAACACTTATAAAGCTGCACTTTTCATGTCAAGTAGAGATCTAAAAACATATGGTATATTTCAAGCACTTCAGTGCACAGGTAGTGCCTGGGTGATTGGAGGAGTGCAAGGGTAGTGTCTAGGTGATTTTATATGTGCATGGGTAGTGGCTGGGTGATTTTATAAGTGCATGAGTACTGGCTGAGTGATTACATAAGTACAACAGAAGTGCGTCCGTGATTGAAAGAGTACAAGGATAGTGCCAGGGTGATTAAAGCACTGTATAGCTAATGCATTGGTAATTACATGAGTACAGGGGTAACGTCTCAGGGATTAAAGGAATACACAGGTAATGCCTGGGTGATTGCATGACTACAGGGGTAATATCTGGGGATTTACATGACTACATAGGAAGTGACTGGGTGATTTTATAAGTGCATGGGTACTTCTTGGGTGATTACAGGACTACTGAGGTAGTGCCTGAGTGAATAGATAAGTTCAAAGGTAGTGCCTGGGTGATTTCATAACAGCATGACTACTGGCTCAGTGATTACATAAGTACAAGGGTAGTGCCTCCATGATAGAAGGAGTGCAACATTAGTGCCTGGGTGATCATATAAGTGCATGAGTAGTGACTACATGATTCAAAGAGTGCATGGGTAATACCTTAGTCATTGCATGAGTGCAGCAGTAATGTCTGAGTTATTACAGCAGTGCATATGTAGTGCCTGGATCATTTGAAGACCTCATGGGTCGTACTTAGTTTTTTTTAGAACTGCATGAGTGTTGCGCCTAGCCAAATATAAAGCAGCAGACTATTACATGACTCAACCATAAGTCTCCCCATATTGTTAAAAGCAATCATACATATGTCTCTACCTTTTCAAATCATCATCATATCTAAAACAAATGTATAAACAATATTTCTGGAATATAGTGAAACCTACAACTGAAACATGTAATAGATCTGCCTCAGTGATTGCATAACTCCATGGGTAGTGCTTGGGTGATTTTATGAGTGCAAGGGTAGTCACTGGGTAATTGCAGGAGAAGATGGATAGTGACTGGCTAATTGCATAAGTGCACACATAGAGGTTGAGTGCATGGATAAGTGTTTAAATAGCACATGAAGGCATAGATGAGTCATGGAGTAGTGCCTAGGTGAATAGATAAGTGCAACAGTACGGCCTGGGTGATTGTACGACTGCAAGGCTAGTGCCTGGGTTATTACATAAGTTCATAGGTAGACTCTGCATGATTCTATGACTGCAGGGGTAGTACATAAGTAGTGCCTGGGTGAGTCCATGACTACAGGGGTAATATCTGGAGGATTACTGGAGTACATACCAAGTGAGTGGGTGATTTTATAAGTGCATGAGTACTGCTTGGGTGATTGCAGGAGTACTGAGAGAATGCCTCAGTGATTGGAGGAGTGCAAATATAGTGCCTGGGTGATTTTAAAGTGCATGGGTACTGGCTAAATGTTTGGACGAGTGCATAGATTCTGAGAGGCTGATTGGAGGAGTGTAAGGGTAGTGCCTGGGTGATTGAACCACTGTATAGCTAATGTACTGGTGATTGCAAGAGTGCAGAAGTAATGTCTAAGGGATTGCAGGAGTACATAGGTAATGTCTGGGTGATTCATGAGTTATGGGATAATATCTGGGCATTATAAGAGTACATAGGAAGTATCTGGGTGATTTTATAAGTGCATCGATACTGCCTAGGTGATTAGAGCACTATTGTGGTAGTGCCTCAGTGATTGGAGGAGTGTAAAAGTAGTGCTGGGTGATTGTATAACTGCATGGGCACTTGCTAAGTCATTGGACGAGTGCATAGATGGTGAAAAGGTAATTGGAGGAGTGCAAGGGTATTGCCTGGGTGATTGAACTAATGTGTAGCTAATGCACTGGTGATTGCATGAGTTCAGAGGTAATATCTGGGGACTACAGGAGTACATAGAAAGTGCCTGGGTGATTTTATAAGTGCATTGGTACTGCCTGGGTGATAAGAGTAATACTGTGGTAGTGCCTCAGTGATTGGAAGAGTGTAGAGGTTGTGCCTGGGTGATTTTATAATTGCATTGGCACTGGCTAAGTGATTGGAAGAGTTTATAGATCCTGAGTAATTGGAGGAGTGCAAGGGTATTGTCTGGGTGATTGAACCAGTGTATAGCTAATGCATTGGTGATTGCATGATTGCAGAAGTTATGTCTGGGGGATTAGAGGAGTACATAGGTAATGCCTGGTGATTCCATGATTGCAGGGGTAATATCTGGGAAATTACAGGAGTACATAGGAAGTGCCTAGGTAATTGTCTAAGTGTATGGGTGATTGAAGTAGTACTGCAGTAGGGCCTGAGTGATTGGAGGAGTGCAAGGGTAGTGCCTGGGTGATTGAATCATTGTATAGCTAATGCATTGGTGATTACATGAGTGCAAAGATAATGTTTGGGGGATTAAGGAGTACATGCATAATGCCTGGGTGTTTGCATAAGTTGAGGGATAATATCTGGGGGATTACAAGAGTACACAGGAACTGCCTGGGTGATTTTATAAGTGCATGGGTACTGCCTGGGACATTGGAGTAGTACTGTGGTAGTGCCTGAATGAGTGAAAAAAGTGCAACATCCTGAAAGCATGCTTGCATATGTCTCTACCACAACACTATGCACACCTCAAAAATTCACAGAACAAACTTCAAATTTAAAGCAAACACCAAAGGTTATGTGGCATATTTCAACTGTACCTCTCTAGAGACATAAAAAGTAGCATAGTCAATAATACCTGATCTCAACATCTTTTAAACCACACTATTATGATGCTTCTTCACCATTCTACTACTACTCACAGTGTTGAGCCTACCACATAAAAAGCAACAACACCTCTTTGTTATACATCATGCACCTTCAAATGTATAAGACATATGAAAATACATATACAAGTAGAGACATACTTGTGACAGAAGTCCATGGACACCTTAAAACTTAACAGACTCCACTTCAAATTTAAACAAACACCTAAAATGCGGTATACTACAAATGTACATATCCACACACTAAAACAAACTACCATAATCACTAATCCATCTTCCTATATACACATATTACTATACAAAATCTATTTCAAACAACATTTAACTACAATAAAACAAACTACAATACACATCTCTACATTTAATAATGTATTTCAAACATCACAGTTCTTGAATAATTTTTAAAGTTGAAAAATAAAGCTAATACATAATACACCTCAGAAATATATAACTCACCTTCCAAATTGATTTGTAGAATATGAAATATCAGAAACTCATAAAAGATTTTCTTATGCACACAATCAATGTAATGCGCCTCTCTCAATAAGGCAAAACCAGTAATGGCAAACTTTCCCTCTCTTTCTCCACACAAATAAATGTAAGTAACAAATCACATTGCCTCCTACATATTTTCAAATTGTAAAACACATTTCTATTGGTTGGCCATATTAACCTTAACCAACTGACTTCTAAAAGTGCCCAAATTGACTCTGACATTTTTTGGAGTCGCGATTCCACCGTGCACCAACGTGATGGAGCCACGAATCCATACGGGAGTTAAAAAATATATTATAAATAAAGATACCACAATTTTTTAATAACACACCACTTCTAAAGATAGTACTGACTTGGGAAATCTTACTTTAATAACATATTACTTATATATGAATTACAATTCCACATTTTAAAACCTCAGACAACATTCAACCCTTCCCCCTTTCTGCCTAATGCCAGTTTCCATAGCAACAGTTCATGGAACATTGAAGTGAACTAACAGGTCACAAGCTCACCATATCTTCAAGTTCAGCACACAAGCTTACAAATGCAAACAGCAGGTGTGGTTGACATTTGCAAAATATGACCTTATCCTATCTACTGTACCTTTCAAATAATTTTTACTAACCAATAAGAAACATGCTTTTTAAAGAAAGTAACATGCACCCTATTTTTGAGTGTACAATCTTCTTAAACAGCCAATCAATTCTCTACTTTTTAAAAAACAGCATGTTCTCCACCATTTTAGATACATCTCACTCTACCAACTGACTACCTGAGCTACAGATATCTTTTGATTACTTCCAGACATCCCTTCAAGATGCTTACAGTGTGGATTGTTGGACACAGTTATGTTTTCTAGTGCAAAAGGTATGCTGAACGCAGAGGTATTGACAAAGACCTAGCTTTGCAAAATGTGGATATTAAATGGATTGCACAGAGAGGATTAAAGTGGCACCAATTGATGCCTTTGGTTAAAACCTTTTTGCATGTCCAACCCCCTGACTTCATGATTGTGCACTGTGGTGGCAATGACCTAGGCACATTGATGGGGGTAGGTCTGGAAATGCTCATGAAGCACACCTTTGCACAATTGATGTTGCTTTTACCTCAAACTGTCTTTGTTTACTCTAATATATGCCAAAGACAGAAATGGAAGTGGTCAAATCAATTCTGTCCACAGATTGAGAAAGCTAGGAAAAATGTCAATAAAGCTGTTTCTGCATATCTCAGCGATCATAGAATGGGGTCCATCTACAATAACAATCTACGGTTTGATATGGATGACATCTACAGAAGTGATGGAGTACACTTCACAGATCAAGGAAACAGAGTCTTTCTCAACAACCTAAAGCTCTGCATCCACACTTACATGTAGCTACAACAAACTCAATGAACACAAGGGCTCTTTTTAGAGCCACCCTTTAACATAGTAGTGAATATAATTTTTTTTTCACATACATTTTTTTTTAAATTGTGGATTCGCGCACCCGACACAAATCTGCAAAAGTAGGAATTCAATATACTACAACACAATACACTCTTCAAGTTTAACTATCTATCAATTGTAATCTTGTAATTAACTTTAATCACAGTACCTCTTTAAAACAACTTCACAAATACAACACTACCTTCTAAATTATATACTACTAAATTATTTATTTAAGGTAGTGGTTGTAGCTGGTGGGTGTAACCATGGTTCACACACAATTGGTCAGGACACAAATTTAGAGTTGTGGCACAAACCAAAACGGTGGTTTCACCTAGAGACCACCTGTTCCAAAGTCAGCGTAGGCATGTGTGAATGGTTTTTGTGCTCTCTTTGTTCATATGAGTTTGTGAGGTGAATATTTCACAGATTTTGTTCTTCGCATCATATAAGCGGAAAAAAGGGAAGGGTGCTCGTATACGGTAGTCTTTTCTTGTTTATTTTAGAGCATGTGCAAGGACAAAGAACAGCCGACACGTGTTTCGCCCAGGGGCCAGCAGGCCAGGGCTTTCTCAAGGCTGGATTACGACAAAAGAAGTGACAAGGTATGAAAGGACGACAAGTAGTATGGTGGTGAGCGGAGAGAACGAGAAAGTAGTAAGTCAGATACAGGAGAAAAAGAGAAAGAGGCAAAGTGGAAACATGGACACATTAAAGAGGGTAAAGGTTTAGTGAAGAGTGGGAGAGAAATTTGGGAAGATGAAAAAGTGTGGAGGGTAAAGGTTTGGTGAAAAGTGAAAGAGAAATTCAAGTGACACCCAATAGAAGAAATGGTATTTGAAAATATAATTAGAAGGAGAAAAATTGGACGAAAACAAAGACATATTAAGGTCATATCTCATTAAAGCACATGTAAGTAACAAGTGATCACATGAAGAGAAGTCGAAATTCAAAAATCAAAGACATTGAAGCGAGAGTACAACAAAGTTAAACACCCCTCAATTAGGTACATGAACACAAAACCATCTTTAGCTCCTGTCCAGTTATGCCATAATAGACCAAGGCAAACATTTGAGTTGCGTACATTCTTGTCACAAATGTACAGACATCCGAATACAGCATCTAACCAACCATGGCATGAGTGCATTAGGAGCAGCGTGGCGCCTAGCAAAAAGGCTCGGTTTCAAACAGTCATGGCCTACATAATAATGAATGTGTTTTCACAGACATGGCCCACATAATAATGAATCTATTTTCACATGATGAAGGACATTAGAAACCATCCTTACAAAATGGACCAGGACATTCCTTTGAACGGTATTGGTTTAACACAGTGGAAAGCGGGAAATATCAACTCACCAGGACAATCTTTGTGGGTAGGTTGTCTCAAGATCTGTGAAGTTAAAAGATCAGGGTGTAAGTGAGAGAGGGGCCAGAATTTGGTCCGCAAAGACAGCCACACACCAGAGTAGAGAGCGCGATTGCGCAGCAGGAAATGGCAAGAAACATCGTATAACAGTTGAGCTAAAAAAAAGTCTGTATTGGGGATGACCATCAGGTTTTGAAGCGCGATTGTACAATAGGGGAAGGAGGTGCAAAGTGTAAGGGCGTCGCCTGGAAATGTTTAAGTGTGGTGTAACAAAGAGGCAAAAATGGCATGTCAGCTCGGCCCAATGGAAAGTCTAAAGACAAGATCGCGTGCAAGTGTTGCAAACAAGTAGAGCCTCGTCAAGTGATGGGCGGGGAGTAAAGAGAGGGGTCTGATTCGGTGTACTGTATAAAATTATGTTTGAGTCAGAAGCGCAGTCCGCGAAGGGTAGAAAGTGTATAGCTGAGAGGAAGGAAGGGATGATGAAAATAACTAGGTCGCAAAAGTGTATGACCTAATGATAGGTAAATGCAAGGACTAGATTACGTTGACCAAGAGCGGTGAAGGCGCCCTCACTACCAGAGGATGACAGGGGTACAAAACTTACTTGTGGGTACCGATACGCTAGCATGAAGGTCTTCTGCACGGTGAGTAGTCTCTGCGGTCTCAAAGTGCTGCAGCAGTTCATGCGGCACGAGAGCGCCGGAAAAAGATGAGCAGTGACGGCCAGGCGCCGTAAAAGTGTCCAATCATGGTGTCTGCTTCAGCGGTTCGAGACAGCAGGATGTAATAAAGATATATAATTACAAAAAGGCCGTAAAGTTGAAAAGGCCAAGTTTGAATAGTGAATAAAATCAATTAGTTTACAGATTGATTAGGAAGGATTTGGAAGGAAGAGAAAAAACAAAAGAAACAGCTTGTGTTGCACAGAAATGAGATGACGTGAGTTCATCTAGCTGACGTGGCACTAAACCGGCGATGGCGATGGCGTACAATTGCCTGGGCGACTGTCTGAAAGGACTGAAACCTGGGGCGCCAGGTAGATAAAACAGAAATTATGAGTAAAAGTAATAGTCGGTGCTGATCTGGAGAGACAAAGCGAAAAGTACTAGTAAGAGGGGATCTTGAAAGAAAAAGAGGCAACTCTGTATGATATAGTGAGATGGCGTAAGTTCATCAAACTGATGCGGCACTGCAGAGTGCGAAGGCATCGATTGCCTGGTCCAGAGATAGGCGACTGTCTGAAGAAATGAAGCCTGGGAGACAAGGTGGAAAAAACCAGAGATATGGGAGAAAGTTTGGAACATTCACAAGTTAAAGAACTATAGGCGATTATCAAGCCATTCATTTGTATAGCCAATAGTGCATTTCCGCATCTTTATTAAGTCCGGTGTTAACAGTGTCCATGCGTAAAATGAGTTTGCTCTCCTTTTGTCTCATCCGGAGTTCTCGATTACCACCTCTAGGTTGTTGCTTCACATGTTCTAATCCAAAGAATTTGAAAGTCTTATTGTGCGGGTGATGCTCCTGGAAATGTTCCGTTAGGGGTGGTCCTGTTTCTGGTTTGTGAATATTCCGGTAATGTTCTAGAATTCTGGTTTTCAGTGGTCTAATGGTGCTGCCTATGTGGATTTTATTACATGGACAGAGGATGATGTAAATTACATAGTTCGAGTTGCAATTCATCCAATCTTTAATTATTGTTGTGTATTTGCCTGGCACAGTAAATTCCTTCTGTTTATTAATGCCTAGTTTGCAGGCATTACAGTCGTGGCAGGTGTAAAAACCTTTGGGCCTGGACATGAAGTGTGCCTCTGGTCTTTTGCTTTTGTCATTGAATTCCGATGGACAAAGCATCTGTCTCAAGTTTCTTGCTCTCCTGAAGCCCATTTGTGGGAAGGTTTGGATCTGATCTTTAAGGGTCATGTTGCTTGTCAGGAGGTACCAGTGCTTTAGTAGAATTTTGCGAATATGATAGTGTCCATTGTGGTAGTCTGTTAGGAATCGGATTTTATTGGTTCTTTGTGTTTCGTCTTTCTCAGGTCTAGGTTGTAAGAGTTCCTGGCGTGAAATCTGCGTGCAGTTGGATGCCGCTGTTTCCAATTGTGAACGTATGTAGCCTCTTTGTTCCAATCTGTTTGTTAGGTCCATCGCTTTCTCTGTGTAGATGTCAATAGAGCTGCAGTTGCGTCGTAATCTCCGAAATTCCCCCTTGGGGATATTTTTGATTGTTGTTTTGGGGTGACAGCTGTCTGCTCTCAGGATTGAGTGGCTGCTGTGGGTTTCCGAAAAGCCTTCATGTGTAGTTTCCCATCTTGTACATAGATTGTTATGTCCAGGAAATCTATCTCTGAGGCCGACGAGTGCGATGTCGTTTTGATATTCCATTTGTTTTCGTTGATTTTATTTAGGAAAAGCTGTAAACTCTCGTGTGATCCCTGCCAGCTGCATAGGATGTCATCTATAAAGCGTCCCCATTATAGAATCTTGGAGGTGTATTCTGAAATAGCCAGTATCTTTCCACTTCTCCCATGAATATACAGGCATATGGTGGGGCAAATTTGGCCCCCATGGCACTGCCTTGTAGTTGAAGATAATATTCTGAGTTGAATGAGAACAAGTTGTTTGTTAGGCAGAAGAAAAGCATCTCAAGTAGCATTTGATTCAATTCAAAGAAATGCGCTGGTTTGGTTGATAGTGCCTTTTTTACGGCATTCATGCCATCTTCATGTTTAATGGAGGTGTATAGGCTTACCACGTCAATGGTTGTGAGTATGCAGTCTGAGTCCCAGGGTATGTTGTCCAGTTTGAGCAAGATATCTTTGGTGTCTCTTATGAATGATGGCAGATCTTTCATATGTGGTTGTAGGTGGAAGTCAATGAATTCTCCTACTTTTGAACAGATGGAGTTGATCCCTGCTATGATTGGTCTACCAGGGGGTGGGTAACTGTTCTTATGTATTTTTGGTAGTAGATATAATGTGGCCATCGTGGGGTGCTCAATATACAGATTGTTGCGTTCTTCCAGAGTAAGCAAGTTATTCTGATACCAATTGTCAAGTTTCTTTTGTAGTTCCGCAAGGATTAGTTTGGTAGGATTGGTTTCCAATTGTCTGTAGCAGTCTGGATCACTTAGTTGTCTCTTTGCTTCCGTGATGTAATCATCTGGGTGCATTAGGACGACATTACCCCCTTTGTCTGCTTCTTTTATGATTATATGCTGATTGCGTTGAAGTTCTTTTAGTGCACAAATCTCAGGGTTCTTCAAATTTCTAGGGAGGAAGTGTCTCTTTTTTTGGTATTTGTAAAATTCCCTGGACAAATCATTTGTGACTGCTGTATGGAATAGGTCAATGGTATTGCCCGGTGGTAACTGTGGACAAAAAATTGATTGTGTTTTGGCATTAGTATCCATCGTATAGTTTGTTGCAATACCTAATTCCTGGGCGACCGTGAGTGGGGTTGAATGGCCAGTATCAGGGTCATTCAATAATGTTGTGGTAAGATGGACATTCTCCAGGTCTTGGACAGTGGCGATCGCAGGTCTAACTTCTTTCCGTCCTGGTGGTTTATCATAAAAGAACAACGTGAGTTTGAGCTTCCTTGTCAACTTGAACAAATCGATCATAGTCTTGGTTAGGTCCCAGAAGGTAGTTGAGCAAAAACTCAGGCCCTTGTTCAAAATCATTTCTTGCGGCTGTGTGTGTGGGGCCCCAGAAATGTTAATCATTAGGTTGTTTGATTTTTGAGATCTATTTCTTATTTCCTTCTGGCTCGTGTTGTCACCCCCACAGTCCGGTTTGGCGTTGGAATATTTGGGGTGCTTTCTGGTCGGGTTCTTGTATCTGTTGTGGTTTGATTTCGGAAACCTAGGCGATGTCGTCGTTCTTCTAAAAAATCAACTCCTACTCTTGTTGTTGTGGCTGTGATCTCGTTTCATGGTGATTCTGCTTTGGAGCTTGAGATTGTATCTGATATGTGTCTTGTAGGTGTACCCGCTCCTCCTCACGTGATGAGATCGTAGCGTATTGGGTGTCACTTGAATTTCTCTTCCACTTTTCACCAAACCTTTACCCTCCACACTTTTTCATCTTCCCAAATTTCTCTCCCACTCTTCACTAAACCTTTACCCTCTTTAATGTGTCCATGTTTCCACTTTCCCTCTTTCTCTTTTTCTTCTGTATCTGACTTACTACTTTCTCGTTCTCTCTGCTCACCACCATACTACTTGTCATCCTTTCATACCTTGTCACTTCCTTTCTCGTAATTCACCCTTGAGAAAGCCCTGGCCTGCTGGCCCCTGGGCAAAACACGTGTCAGCTGTTCTTTGTCCTTGCACATGCTCTAAAATAAACAAGAAAAGACTACTGTATACAAGCACTTATCCCTTTTTCCGCTTATATGATGCGAAAAACAAAATCTGTGAAATATTCACCTCCCAAACTCATCTGAACAAAGAGAGCACAAAAACCAATCACACATGCCTATATATTTAAGGTGAATTCGCGAATCCTACGCGACGTTACACGGGGGCCGCGCTGAGAGCCGCATTGGGGTCGCGACTCCAAACTCAAAAGAAAAAAAAACGCCCCACTACCATTATTCGGTATTCGCCCCGGGGACCCCATCCCCCGGGGCCTGCCACCAATTATTTTTGATTAAAAATGTATGGAGGGGGACCGCGTGGTCCCCCTCCTAAGGCCAATAATGGCCCCTGGGACCCCATCCCCCGGGGCATTGCCTCTTTTAAATTTTTCTTTTTTTTAATACTACGGAAGGGGGGCAACGTGGCCCCCCTTCCCAGGGCCACTTTTGGCCCCAGGGACCCCATCCCCTGGGGCCCGGCCTTATTTATATATATATATATATTTTTTTAATTACAAAAGGGAGGGGGGCTGCGTTGCCCCCCTTCCCTGGGCCACTTCTAGCCCCGGGGACCCCATGCCCCAGGGCCTGGCCTCAGCATTGGGGACCATGGGGGGAGCCCCAATGCCCCCACAGTCCCTGTCGGCTCCCCGCCTCCTGCGAGAACCGGCATTGCTTTTGGGCAAGGGGAGCTGCTAACATGCAGCTCCCCTTGCCCAAAAGCAATTCTGCTTTGCTTCATGGAAGTGAGCAGTGTTTGCTATGGCAGGGCGGGAGCCATGCTCCCGCCCACTGCCATAGCAAACGGCAATGTTCCAGGGGTGGGCACCCCGGGACATTGCAGGAGCTGGCCCTGGGGGGTGGCGGTCCCCAGGGCCATGGAGGGCTCCAGGAGGGGGGCCGCGCGGCCCCCCTCCCATCATGTTTAAAGCCCCGGCAAGGTGGTGATCCCTGGGGCTTTGGGGGGCCCACGAGGCCCCCCTCAATAATCAACAAAGCCCCGGGGAGGTGGTGGTCCCCGGGGCTTGGGGGGGCCTGCGAGTTCCCCCAAAAATAAATATTGAAAGCCCCGGGGAGGTGGCAGTCCCCGGGGCTTGGGGGGCCTGCAAGGCCCCCCCCACAAAGATAAAAAAACCCCCGGGAGGTGGCGGTCCCTGGGGCTTGGGGGGCCCACGAGGCCCCCCCCCACAAAGATAAAAATGCCCCGGGGAGGTGGCGGTCCCCGGGACTGCGGGGGGGCTCCGTGCCCCCCGCATATCATTATCTAAGCCCCAGGGAAGCAGCGGTCCCCGGGGCTGCAGGGGCCCCCACGGGCCCCTGCAAATTATTTGAGCATTGCTCCGGGACCTGGCCCACCCGGGGGCTTATAGAAAATGAAGCGCGGGAGACTGTGCTTTGGTTTTTTTTTAATTTACTCTGCGGGATTCGCGTAGCCAGCGCCAAAAAAACTAAAAGAAAATGCTTTTTTTGGCCCTGGGGGCAGCCCTAGGGGGTCAGGGTGTCTCTACCCTGACCCCTTTCCTACATTAACAACCTTTTTTTTACCTTTTTGATGTAACTCGATTCAACCGAGTCACAAAATGGCTGCCAACACATTCTGGTTTGGAGGGTTGGCAGCCAATTAGAATGAAGCTCGTGCTCGGGAGGGTTCGCGGCTCCTCCTCGGTGCTCAGATATATAATTTTTTATTTTTTTTATTTCTCAGCAACTACTGAACGGATTTACACCACTTAAAAAAAAAGGTTGCTTTCTGGACCAATACCTACCTTTTTGCCAAATTTGGTGTAATTCCGTTCAGCAGTTCGGGCTGTAGCCGTGTCTAAACTTCTTATGGAAATGAACATGGAGAAAACGCATTTTGGGACCCCCCTTTTTTTTTGGCCCCCGCTTGACGAATCACCCCGAAACTTTAACGACAGGAGCTGACCTGAGTGAACCATTAGTTTTGAAAATTTTGCAAAGATTCGTCAAACGATGCCAAAGATATTGGCAAAAGAAAAAACGCTTTTTGAATAGAAACAAGGTCCTAACTATAGCTACCTACTGGCGACTGCCAGTAGGTAATATATATATATATATATATATATATATATATATATATATATATATATAGCTGCAGGCTTGCCCAACACTTTATCCACGAAATAAGGCAAGAGTGGACCCAAAATACGTTTTGATGATTTTTATTCAGCAATCACCATGTCGCCATGACGCGTTTCGTCCGGTAAAACGGCCTTGATCACATGTCAGCGCCAAAGGCGGGATTACTTCTTTTTAAAGTGCAAGTGTCATGTGATAGCAGCTATAGACATGGTAAACATACTACACTGGAAAAACATATCAAAGCATAAATGCATTAATGATATATAAATTGTATAAAATTCATCCAGGGTAAAAAACATCATGGTAAAATACGTATATTCAAATCCTATTATTAAAAGAGGGAAAGATAAAAGTATAAATACTGATATTCACATCCTGGCTATAAAACTATGCCTTAAGGAACTGCTATTTAAAAAGAATTTTTTTCTAAATAAGTGCATTATGTAAACCCCCCCAAAAAAAAATATCCTAATGTGCCAGTCCTATATTATATACCTATTTGTGCAAATAGTGCAATATAAGTGCAAAAATACAAACTATGTGCAAATAGTTGCTAGCAGTCACCCGGAAAGGACTAATGCCGTTTCCACTTCTATGGAACCCATGAATTATAGACAAAGTATTTGTGGATATCAAAAGATGGCTATATAGAGGTAGGAGTTAATGTTGCCATGCTGGGAGTGTTAAATGGTTGATTCCCACAAACGAATTATATAAAATGATATAAAACCATTTCAACCTAAAACCCCAATAAATTAACTAAAAACTCATGAAATAAACATTGATATCACGATGATGGTTGCTAAAATAATGTTCTCATATTCTGTGGTAATCCTTGCAAGATGGTTAAAATTACAATGGATTCCTCATAGTTACACAGATATAAAAGGCATCTAGAGACATGTTACTGATTCCAAAGATCTAACAGAATACTGGGACAGACAAGATAATTACAATATAGTTACAAAATAATTGGCCTAAATAAGTAATCACAGGTATGTATGCATATCTTCACTGGTATTTAAACCCCCTGGCTGCTTAGTGTCAAGTTCTATAATATATCTAGTTTCCAAGCGCCTAAGTTTGGTCTCCCTGTTTCCTCCTCTTTTGGCAACTGGCACTGAGTCTAAGACATAATATTTGAAGTGTTTGAGGCTGCTTTCATGTATGTCCTTAAAGTGCCTTGCCACAGGGTAGCTTGGATCATAGTTGACAATGGCACGTGTATGTTGAAGAATTCTTTTATGGACTGCCAGTTTAGTGCTGCCTATGTAGAGCAAATTACAGCTACATACTAATGCATACACAGCAAATTCAGTTTTGCAGGACAAATACTTTTTGATAGGGTGGATTTTTTGGCTAAAAGGTGTTTGATACGACTTGGTGTTTATACCATATTGGCAAGCCTTACAGGTGGAACATTTAAAGAAGCCCGTATATATATTTGTTTAGGTTTTAATGTTTAGGTAGTTTGGTATAACAGCAGTTTATGTTATGTTTATCTCATGTGCAAATGTGTTTTAAGAGGTGTGGGGGTTGATATTTAACCTGTCTGTTGTAGTATATATGTAGAGTAGGATAAGTTAAGGTTAGGAAGGTTAGGTTAGGTTTTAGTTAGGCTAGTATAGGTAAGTTAGAATAGGATAGTATAGGCATAGTTTAGATAGGTATACTTAGTTTAGGTTTTAGATTTTAAGATTAGTAGTATGTGAAATAAAATCTGTTTTGCACTTTCACAACTGCTTACTCATTTCCTGTGTGGCATTTGTGACATCAGCTTTGGTTGGGGTAAGCACATGCTGTAGGAGTTCCTGTCAGTGTTTGTATACAGGTTACTAGGTGGAGCACCTAAGGAGTAGAGCATTTCAATTTAGCAATGGAATCACTTAAGGGATCTTCTAAACTTGACTGCTCACTGTCATTGGCACTCTTGCTGTGAATGGACACAAAGCCCAAAACAGGTATTAATCAAAGGTATCGCTGTGTGTGTACGTGATGCTACATATATTGTATGTATGTTAGAGTCAAACTGTTGTGACTCATCTAGGATGTTTTTGGTGCCACACTGATGGTAGCCACTTACACACTCTCCCTAGCACAATTTATTTGTTGCATCACTGTTGGTTGCTAGCTAGTATGCATAGAAGTATCACCCACCTGGGCGGGTAAACACCTTCTGTCTTACATTGACTGATTGACATTTGTCGCACTTCATACATGTGACCTTGGGTGGGACTTGCTAGTTTAGTAGCAGATAGGGAACACATAAACTATTCAGCATGCACTGTGCATATTTACCACTTGGTGGCACAAACACATTTCCCTTTAGATGTTATGTAGTGTATTAAGAATTTGCACATCCACCATGGTCTACTTACTGCAATCACGACTAAGAATACAACATGCTGAATCTGGAAAGTATTTCTATTCACATGTTAACCAAGGAGCAAGTGGCAGTCCTTGGGACTACAACCCCAACAATAGTTAGTGAGCCATTGGAGGTCCAGGCCATGTGGGATACGTCATGGGACATGTTGAGAAGAGGAGTGTTCCACTGAGGAGGAAGGTCAAGTTGCCATTAGGAAAGAAAGTCCACATAGACAGTCCACACATGGATGAGATCAATAGCTGGGCAAGAAAATGGAGGACAGTACCTGTTGAGAGGTACACTGGCATAGACATAAGCACAGGACACTGGAGAAACTGCACATGTGGCACAGAGATATGCTACGGGGCAGATTTCCTTTTCAAAAGCTAGTCAACATCTTTGTCCTCTGATGCGTGTGGTGCCTCACATGAGGGTGATGTTGATGGTGCTGGAGCTGTCAGAGGCACACCCACATCAGGGGCTAAAGATGTGGATCCCCTGTTCCCTGCAGCATTTCCTTGCACCAACAAGTAAAGCAGCAAAGTACTGAGAAGGACATGCTGATTTGCCAGCACAGCAGCAACATCTCGGTGGTAAGCACCCATTGTTGCCATGAAGAAGTCCTGCTTCGGCTCCATGGACTCCAGGATGTTACGTATTGCCCCCAGCTGGTTGGTAATTTTGCCAGTGCCACTTAAGCAGGACATTTGCTCATGCCTCTGCCTCATAATACCAGAAATGCCAGCCAGGGAACAGTCCAAGCCATGGAGCGGAGGGTAGGTGCCTCTTACAGCCTCCAAGGTATCCTTATTCAGACTGAAGCACCTACAGATTCTCTCCAGGGTACCTGCCATGGTCTGATCCCAGCCCGTACCTCATTTACCAGCTCCCACTGCATCCTTCCACACAATATTGGAAGACTATTTGAGGGTCCTCGGAGGCCTGTGCTGGGGGTGGGCTGGCAGGTGGGTTTGGTGTGTGAGAGGCAGATTAACTAGAGACCCCCACAATGCTATTGTGACTGCAGATGGTGTTTGGATGGAGTCTAGGATTCCCTGAAGGGTGTCTTGATCGAGGCTTGGCAGTCTGTTATCCTCTGCAGGATCCACTTCCAGGACATGCAGCTGGTCAGAAGTTGGTGTTTCATCCTCTGGAATGGAAAAGATTTATGTTGATGGAGATCCATGTAAGTTGCTCACATGAATCAAACGGTTGACAATCATGGTCTCATTTACAAGTTTATGGCATAGGGCAGCATTGCAAGTCTCCTGCTGCGCTGTCCTACATCAAACAGAAAAGTATCTATGAGATACTGTGCATTCCTGTCCTTTTCCACAGCACTGGGGCACAAATGTCTGCCATGCAACAACACAGGCACCCTTGCATCATAGTGCAAGGGTGCCTGCATTGTAGGGATGAATGTTTTTGTGCAGGAAGGGGCTCCTTCCTGACCACAAACAAGATATGGTTGCAATTTCCTCTTTCTGTTTGTGCTGCTGAATACACCACACATAGGCAGTGTAGAAAAAGGATGTTATTTCTCCTTATTGCACCTCCCCTACACCTCCCCTGGGGAGGCAATATATATTGACGCATTCCCTGGTTTCCAGCTTGTTTCAAATCTGGAAATGTCTAAAATACCTTGGCTGTTACCTGGGAATACCCACCATGAGGTCTATGGCACGCCTCCCCATCGTAGTGTTGAAGGAAGTGGCCCGCTAGGGCCACTCGGGTTTTCTCACAACCACCTGCTATGCCTTCCCAAGAATGAAGAGTCGGTCAGACAGTAGAGAATACAAACTTACATGCTTTATTGGAAATGCTCTGCAGAGAAGTCCATCATGACCTGCACCCTAAGATGTCTGCCGAGGGACTAACTTCCCAACGGTCCACAGTGAGTAATCATTCTTCCCCAAAAGCCTTCAACCCTGCCCACCATGGAAAACTACCGGCCGGGGCAGAACATGAACAAAGGAGGCTCAGGGAGATGAGCTACCACCTGCAAGATGTGTACAAGTTATCAGAAACCCAAGGCCACTGCACTGGGTCTCAGCATCTCCTAACGTGGGAGCAGAGCTAAACACTTAGATTGGTATGTGCAAACTGAATTGTCTCCTCATTTCAGGTCGGGAAACAGCCTTGGACAGAAAGAAAAAAACATTAGCGAAGTACAGTGTTCTACTGAGGCAAGCATTACGGGCCATGACGCCTAACTCGGGCACAGTCTAAGCAGCCTAGTAAGGATTGCAAGAAACAAAATGGAGTCACATTCGCCAACTGAAGCCTGCACATTACACGGATAACTCAGTGGGTTGCATAACGTAAATACAATTGGCATCTATTTAGCCACACATTGCTAACCTACTATTACGTGAAAGGAATATATTGCAAGGACGGGAATTTAAAACGTAACAGACCCTCCAATTAGCATGGGTGGCTAAATGCTTTATTGCTATCCGGTAGGCTCTTTACAATTCTAAGGGAGAGGAAGAATAAACGAAGTCACTCATGTTACAGGGGAAAACAAGCAAGGCATGAACATTGAAGGCATCTAATATTCGAAGATGCCCTCATCTATAAGCATGATATCCTGAATTTCCTGCATCATCATCACAGAATATTTGTTATCGCTTCTTGGCAATGTAGGGATAGGGGCAAGTTTACTCATACAATAGGTGCAACAGGCTGGAAGGCAGTTAATGCACAAGCAACAGGTAAAGATGACTCCTGCAATTGCTATTAGGACAAGTAATATTTTCCAACCCCATGATGTCACTAGACCCCAGAGCCACCCCGTGAGGGACCATGAACCATTGTCCTGATGGATGTCTGAGGCGAGTCGGTGCAATTTCTGTATTGCGGAGTATACAGTAGGGCCCTATCAGGAATATACACACAGCAGCTGCTGCCGATGACTCGACAGGCTCCACCTCTGTCAGCCAGGATAACATCTAAAACCATCCGGTTTTGAAGAGAAACGAGCCTCGTAGCCTGAAGTTCGACTGTAATATTAGTCAGTATACCAGCAGTTGTATTAATAACTCCCTCAACTACCCTAGCAAGATGATGAATATTACGACTATTGAACATGGGACCCCAGAACGGCACAATGCCCTTCATTATGTCAGTAAATTGCTGCAACGAGGTATCTGTCTGATCAATATCGTCAGAATTGACAACCCTCTTCACTCGGTGTACCTGGAGATCCCTACGCTGTAGTCCATGATCCTTATGGTAATTGGGCAGTGCAATATAAACGGGAGGCAAGAGAAAAGAAACATAACACCGGCCAGACCACCCTCTCGGGAGCCATGTATGAGCCTGTTCCCCACAGATGAAGTATACATTCGGAGGTGTGAGTAAAGGTGGGCTGCTAGTAGTGTTCAGTCGGTATGTGTAATTACAATGACTCTGACCTACTGAAATGTTCCCTGTTCCTTCGACACAGAAACTAGCTGTTGAGTTGATCACAGGGACAGGCATAGCTTTGTCCTCAGTGATATTGCGTTCCTGGAAACATTTAAAGTATTCAGTGACATTAAATCCATGGAAATCTAGCATTTCATTTTGCAACCAAGTGACATTTTTGTGGGCTTCAAATTTATTTATACAAGCATCGGGGTGCAGGGTACCCTCCTTGCCATCTGGCCCGGGTGTATATCCCTGGTGTACCACTATATACTCCAACACTGCTTCATAGTCAGCTTGTACCATTTTCATAGCGTCAGCATGATAATGCATGTATACCATAGAGAGCAGTTGGAACCAGGCTTCACAGCTACCCAACTATGACAAGGGCAATGACACTAGCAAATCATTTTTATGCATAACTGAGGGAAGTAGCCCACACACCCAACAATTCGTGTCATTGGTAGTGCTGTGTACCTGATGTAGCATCTGATCGAAAGCATTGTGTGCCTAGTCTGTCTATGTCTCTCCTTATGTAGGCCCAATGTGACAAACGAGTGCTCTGCTGGAACCGGGGTAGTCCCTATCAAGGTGTGCACAGGATGTTGTTCCTCTAAGTACCAAACCACCCCAAAGACAACTAGCAAGGAAAGCAAAATTATGGCAACAAACACTACTTTACTCTTAGTGGACCAAGAGGACCAAACAGGATCATTTGGAGTAGGACGCGGAGCCGCAAAGGGCTGCTCCTCATCAGGGATAGGACGGCCAAAGGGAAACATTTGGACAACTTCAAGAACAATTTATAGGTGTCAAAAAGGGAAAGAAAATGTTACAGGCTAGAGCCACTTATTGCAACCACAGTACCAGGGGGCACAAGTCACCCAGTGTTCGTCTAGAGCCTTACTGGCAGGCTCCTATTGTTCATCAACGACGGTGCTATGAAGCACTCCCACGGGGGAGCTGCGCGATCGCAACCCTTGTAGAAAAACAAATCCTTCTTCTTTCAGGATAGGGCACCCTCCCTCCTGGGCCAATGCCCTCAGCTATCCTGTCCAGTCAGGGGAGTGCACCAGTGTTGTTCACCCTAGTCTAATACAGGCACCTTAGGCCCAGCACCTACGCCCTAAGCTCAAGTCCTTCCCTAACTCCTAGACTGTTCAGTTGGTGCACCGTCCTTTCTCCGGGGCCTCAATTTATATTTGGTAACCCCAGACACTTTTTCATCAACAAAAAGGGGCATAAACTCATGATCAAATGGGCATCGGGACTCAGATTCCAGCGTGTTAGAGACGGTGTTATCCGGGGCGGCCCTTATCTCTGGTGGGATCGTCTCAGACAGAACGGCATCACTTTCTTCATCTGTCTGCACCCACCTCATTCAGGCGTCAGAGAAGGGAATGAAGCCTGGCACCTTCTCACACTCCTGATTACCGATGCCTTTGTTGACCTAGCGGTCATACGGAAGCGGGAGAGGCACCCGTTTCACATGAGACGCATGAATCCAGTGCTTTCTGCCATCCACCTTGACAGCTGTTCTGGTGGCAAGTAGCATGATCACTGGCCCTTCCCACCTCAGCTCCAGGCTGTACTTCCGTTGGAAGTTCTTTATTAGCACGTACTCACTGGGCTGTATGCAATGCCCGGGCCCCTCTGGTACTGGCTGCAACGTGGCGTGTATCTGTTGATGAAGAGAACGAAAATCTTTAGACAATTCATACAGGTAGTCTACAAGTAGGGGGTACTCTATCTCAGAAAAGCGCTTGGGTCTGGGGACGCCCCACACATTAGCAGGGTGTCCAAAGACCACCTCGTAGGGGAACAACCCTGTTCTAGAATGGGCTGTCGCTCTGGTAGATAATAAAGCCAAGGGTAATGCATCTGGCCATTTTAGTCCTGTGCTTTCCAGAATTTTTGCCAACTTCAGCTTGAGAGTACCATTGTACTTCTCAACCAGGCCTGCTGACTGGGGGTGATTCCCTGCATGAAACTTCTGTTTAATATTCAAACCTGTGCACACCAATTCAATGACTTTTGCATTAAAGTGACTTCCGTTGTCACTCCAGATCACGCGTCGCAATCCATAGCGCGGGAAGTATTCTTTTAGAAGTGCCTTCGCCGTCGCCATAGCTGTATTCTCTTTAGTGGGGTAAGCCTCAATCCATTTACTGAATGCGCAGATCACTACTAGCACATACTTCAAGTTATTCACCTGTTCCATTTCGATGAAATCCATCTGGAGAACCTCGAAAGGGAAGGAAGGCGGTGCAAATTACCAGAAGGTGTAGGGGCACCTTTCCCAGGGTCATGTTTCAGACAAATGATGCAATGCTTGACTAGGTGCGTGGCTGCCTTGGCGATATTATCATTCTGCCATACTGGGTCCAGCAACTTGCATATTCCTTTAGCACTAATGTGTGCCAGGCCATGGGCCATAGTCACAACAGGGATCACATATGAATTAGGCAGCAACCACCGCTGCTTCCCTGACAAGTCAGTCCAACACCCATCCTCATCCAAGCGCCCTGTTCTCTCCTCCCACATTGCTAATTCATCCAAAGTTGCCTCACCCTGGATTTCCCTGACATTCTCCAATGTGTCCTCAAACATTCCATTGTCTGGGACCCACCTCGCAGGACCTCTTTGATTGAGCCGTCTACTTAGCTGTCTGGTCTGTGAAAGCGTTTCCCCTCCCCACATCATCTGTAATAGCCTTATGAGTGCTACATTTCACTATTGCTAACTTACTGGGAAGTGTCAGTGCAGACAGCAATCTATGTATCAATGGCCCGTTCTGAATCCGCAGTCCATGCGAAGTCAAGAACCCTCTCTCCGCCCAGAGGCGCCCAAAAGTATGGGCCACCCCAAAGGTGTACTGGCTGTCGGTGTAGATATTAACAGCCAGTCCCTCACTCAACTCGCAAGCCCTAAGGAGTGCAACCAACTCTGCAGCTTGGGCCGATTTGTGCAGGATACGGGATGTCTCAACTACAGTGTGTAACGTTGTTATTGCATAGGCTGCAGTGGTGGTGCCATCTGGTAACTTAAAACAAGAGCCATCGACATATAGCTCCCCTTGGGGTTCAGATAAGGGAACATCAGTCAGGTCTACACGTCCCTTCGTTTCTTCCTCAGTCCGAAATAAACAATCATGGACATCATTGCCCTTTTCTTCTGAAGGGAGGGGTAGTAACGTGGCCGGGTTCAGAGTAGCACATCTTTTGATGGTAATGTGCGGAGCAAACAGGGTCAGTTCATAACCAGTCAGACGCGCACTAGTAAGGTGCTGCGTCTTTGTCTTATTCAATAATGTATCCACAGCATGAGGTACCATGACTGTGAGGTCTGTGTCAAGAACGAGCCCTGCCGATTGTCTGATAGAAACCGCCACTGCCGCGGCAGCTCTCAGACAGCTCAGGAGCGCTCTGGCAACATTATCAAGCATGGCTGAGAAATAGGCGCAGGGTCTCTGCTTACCACCTAAACCCTGTGTTAGAACAGAAAGCGTGCAACCATCCACCTCATGCACGTAGAGTACGAAAGGCTTCTGGTAATCAGGAGTACCAAGCACAGGAGCAGAGCAAAGCGCAGTCTTTAGCTGCTCAAAAGCTTGCTGGCATGCAGGTGTCCAAGGCAAGGGTTCATGCACATCTTTTGCGGTCAGGTAAAGAAGGGGCTTTGTTAGTAGGGAGTAATTAGGGATCCAGTGCCGACAATACGATGTTATCCCTATAAACGTGCGTACCTCGCGTTGGGTTCTAGGAATAGACATGCTAGTGATGGTAGCTATGCGCTCAGGTGTTAGTCTGCGACCCTCCTTCGGCAGAAGATGACCTAAATAGGTGACCTCCTGTCAACAATATTGGAATTTGGAAAGGGACACCTTGTGTCCATGATGCGCCAGATGCAACAATAATTTAACAGTGGCGTCTTTGCAACCATACTCATTGTCCGAAGCAATAAGGAGGTCATCAACATACTGCAACAGCACATTACCAGGGGAAAGCTCCAAAGAATCCAATTGAGCTTTCAAGGCTTGGCTATAGATACTAGGGCTTTCAGCATAGCCTTGTGGAGCACAACAGAATCTAAAGCTCCGACCGGCTATTGCAAAGACAAACAGATATCGGCTATCTGTATGAATTGGTATGCTGAAGAAAGCATTTTTCAAGTCAATTACAGAGAAAAATGTCGCTGATGGGCGAATCATTGTTAAGATCGCTGTAATGTCTGGAACCACAGGGTATTGGGGAACTACGATCTTATTAATCTCTCGGAGGTCAATCACAAAGCGGTAGACATCAGTGTGGGTATCAGGGGAATCCAAGGGGGCCTTCTTAAGGATAGGAAGTATAGGGCTATCACACACATTCACCGTAGTCTCCTCAACCACACCAGACGCAATCAAATCCTGTATTATTTGTAATAGGGCCTTTTCACCTGCCTGGGATATCTTGTACTGGGGAATACGTGGCAATTTAGCATTGTCTCGGATCTGTATAGAGACAGGCGGGATCTGGAGTAACCCCACATCTGTGTCTCCTGTAGCCCATAACGTACGTGGTACATCTCTAAACTCAGCTGGGAGGGGGGCATATTTCGCAAAACACTGTTTGGGTCGAGCGACCTGCGGTCCAATAGTCATATAAACACCGTCTGGGGAACAGAAAATTGTCGCATGCAACTGTTTCAATAAATCGAGTCCTAACAAATTATCCCTGCAATTTGACATCAGTAAAAATGGTGAATCGACCGTAAAGGGGCCAATGGTCAAAGCAAGGGGCTTGGAAATGGGGCTAATGACCGGCACGCCTGAGAAAACCACCGAAACATTAATTTGGCCAGGCAGAGCTGCCCCTGAGACCAGTGAACGGGAAACAGAGCTATTCATAGCCCCTGTATCAACTAAAAAAAAATCAGTAGTACCCTGTAAATCAGCAGTGACATAAGGTCCATTCTGAACTATAGGCAATGGAACCGGTCCCTCGTCCTGTCCTCGGCTGTCCTAGCTGTGAGACAACCCCGTCACTGCGTCCATGTCATAATCGTCGTGGTAATACTGCTGCCCCTGGGATCATCAAAATAATTCCCGCTCTGCCTATTGTGTGACATATCTTCTGACTGCATTCTCCCTCTACCTCCTATTCCTCGCCCGCGTCCTCGAAAACCTCGACCCCTTGGGGCCTCACCCTTCTGTAACAACTCCGGACACTCATTCCACCAATGCCCCTCCTTTTTGCAGTACGCACATTGGTTGAGCCCAAGGGGCGCGTTTGACGCGCCACCTCTGCCAGACCGCTGCTGGGCCGAACCCAAACCTCTACCTCATCCATTTCCCCTTGCAACCTGCTGCATCAATACCCTCGTCTTCAAATCCTTTGACTTTTTCTCCACCCTTTCCTTGTCCTCATTCTTTCTATGTTCGTAATATTGCGCCATACTCAATATCACGGTTGGAGTTGAAAGTACTTTCCGAAGCCTGCAACCACGTTGCAAACTCGGGAAGTAGGTTAGTGACAAATCTGTTGACAAATAAATAAACACCACCCTCCTGCGACGGGTCCAGTCCGCTAAAATCTAAGAACACCCTTCAAATCTAGTAAAGAAATCCGACACACTTTCATCCTTCTTCTGGCGACACGCAGTCAACTTATCCCAATCCACTCTTTTTGGCGGGATAAGCGAATGCATGTATGTGATAATACGCCCTGGCAATGCAAGGAGCTCCGCTTTTGGCTTGTCGCGGGGCTTACGCTCCTTATCCCAAGCCCTAATCTCATCCCATGTTCCCCCCAACTCTAGTGCATGATCCTGCATATGGACTTGCCTCCATATGTCCACTGGTACCAACAAGCCGAAAAACAACTCTATATCCGCTAACGTCATTACTGTAGAGGAGGCCGCCTCCGTCAATTCCTTATAATATGCAGTAGGGTTTTTTCGGGGGTCTGGCAGCTGGCCTTTTAAGGATAGGACCTCACTCCTCTTCCAAGGAGTATAAATCCATTGCTCCTGAAACCGAGCGTCGACCCGTTGTCTAATCACAGCATTAGTGGAATCGGGCAGTTCTGGAATTTCAGGGTGGTAAATGGGATGAACCTCCCTCATGGGATGCTGTGTCCCCATCGTCGGTACCTTCTGGAGCAATCTACCTCAGTAACCCACTAGTGTTTTTATATTGCTAAAAACCTCATTGGGAGCCATACCTGCAGCATATACCCTATCCCGTATGTCATATTATTTGCGGTGCAATGCCCTGAAAACATTGTTCCCACACCTCTATCAGCATCGCTGACATGTGTTTAAGGGCATGCTGCTGTATAAACGGCTCATAATCTTTCATCACACTCCACACATCCTCCACACTATAGATCGGGTGCCGAGCCCACTGAGCTGCTTGGTTCGCCACCATTTTCTTTTACTCATCACCCACTGCAGATCACACCAATACTTTATCCATTCGATCTCGTGCCGCAGCCCAATTCACATCATGCACGCCACGTGCAGGAGTTTCGACATTCAACTGTGCCTGGTGTGCCACACTCACGGGGGAAGGAGCAGACGCAGAGACAGGTACCATCAGGTTGGGAGACAGGGTGGTAGGGGTGAGAGGGAGAGTAGCGGTCGATCCAGAGCCGACAGACTGGACCGGGGAAGTAACAGCACCCGTCCCGGTGCCTGGTGTGAGTAGAAGAGAAGCAACAGGGGCTGGGGCTGTAGCGGTAACGCCAGAAATGGGAATGCTAGAAGGGGCGGCACTAGGGGCCAATGACTGAGAGGCTGGGACTGCCGGGTATATCCGTTCAGGGGCATAGAGGAGGACGAGAATCCAATAGGTCTTCGACAAAATCATCACCTTCCACTCTAGTAACATAGCACTTATCTGTCTGTAACCAAACCTTTCTATCTGCACATTCTATACCTTTCTCTACCTTTCCTCTTTCATAAGCTACTGCTTTCTGTGTTATCGTTTGCGTCTGCCTCTTCCGGACCTCTTTCTCTGCCCTCATGCATCGCTGCTTTGCTTCCTTCTGCCATAGTCTCAGAGAATCAAACATCGACTGTCTGCTCCTTCTAGCAAACAACTTGTCCTGCAAGAAATTCAATTTCTGTTCATCAAACGAGCCAGTAAGCGGCCACTGTAACTCAGCATTGTCCCTCGTATATTTACACCACAATGTGCTAAACATAACAGGGCCAATACCATGTTTAACATGCATGTCAAAATTTGGAGTACCCTCCGGAGGTGCAGACTGGCTCTCTTCCAATCGAGCATCAGTAGAACGACATCGACATCCAAAACTAAAACAAGGCATCTTAATATAAGACACAGGCACAGTCCCTAATGGACTAGCATAACACCAGCAATCGACAGAAAAAGACAAAAATAAAATAACAAATATTAGTCACGGAGCCAAACAAAAACAGTCCGAAGACTGTGTCAAATCCAAGAAGACAGGCTGCAGCCCCAGACCTTTTCGCGCATTAGCCAAATTACCAGTTGGTCTGGCAGATTGTTCGCGGGCAGTCCCTGGAATTTTCAAGCACGGGCCAAATTCCCAAGTGGTCCGATGAACTGCTCGCAAACACTCTGTGCCTTTTCCAAGGGTCCGCAGACCCACCCAGTTCAAGACAAGGCAGTCCGGAGACCGCACCAAGACACAGCCCGTCGACTCATGTCGTTCAAGCAAGGCAGTTCAAAAACTGCAGACAAGACAGTCTGAAGACCGTATCAAGACACAGCCCACAGGCTCGTGCCATCCAAGAATGGCACCATTTTTCCCAAGAATCAAATCACTTACCTGGTGCACAAAGGTCGAGTCAAGCTATTCTCCACTGCCGACTCTTCGGACCAAACGGTCAACTCCAAGGTTTCGCCTTCTCAGGACCCAAGCTGGTGACCACTAGACGAGGGGGCGCCCGATCAGCCGGGCGGGGCAGCTGCGAGAACCAAGCTCGGTCTTGTGTGGGGTACCCCGATCCGCCCAACCGACCAAACGCACCACTGACCCTACAACCCGATTACGGTCGAATCGGATCACCTTGCGGAGTCCCTGTTCGGGCGCCAACTGAAGGAAGTGGCCTGCTAGGGCCACTCGGGTTTTCTCACAACCATCTGCTATGCCTTCCCAAGAATGAAGAGCCGGTCAGACAGTAGAGAATGCAAACTTACATGCTTTATTGGAAATGCTCTGCAGAGGAGTCCATCATGACCTGCACCCTAAGATGTCTGCCGAGGGACTAACTTCCCAACGGTCCACAGTGAGTAATAGTTTTTCCCCAAAAGCCTCCAACCCCGCCCACCATGGAAAACTACCGGCCGGGGCCGAACATGAACAAAGGAGGCTCAGGGAGATGAGCTACCACCTGCTAGATGGGTACATGTTATCAGAAACCCAAGGCCACTGCGCTGGGTCTCAGCGGCTCCTAACGTGGGAGCAGAACTACACACTTAGATTGGTATGTGAAAACTGAATTGTCTCCTCATTAGCAGGTCGGGAAACAGCCTTGGACAGAAAGAAAAAAACATTAGCAAAGTACAGTGTTCTGCTGAGGCAAGCATTACGGGCCATGAGGCCTAACTCGGGCACAGTCTAAGCAGCCAAGTGAGGATTGCAAGAAACAAAATGGAGTCGCATTCGCCAACTGAAGCCTGCACATTACACGGATACCTCAGTGGGTTGCATAACGTAAATACAATTGGCATCTATTTAGCCACACATTGCTAACCTACTATAACGTGAAAGGAATATATTGCAAGGACGGGAATTTAAAACCTAACAGTGTGAGGCAACACAGCAACTCGCTCAGCGTTGCCTCTCTCCATATCTACAAAGCCATGAAAAGCCACAGAAGGTGGTGATGTAAGTTAAGAACACACACAGTTGACTACATATTAGTGGATAGTGGTCACAGTGTAGCAACTCTTAATCAATGTCTATTTACCTCCCTTGCCCCATTCATACTTCCCCCCAACTTTGCCCCATCCAGTTGCATCACTCCTCATCATGTACTGCACCCATGAGCTCCTTCCATATTGACTCATTCTCCCTTCTTATCCCCAAGCATCCTCCCAATGAAAATGTACTCGCCTTATCCCAGGGCCTCTTGCACACCCTCATTGTTCTCCTGCATACACCCCCACCCCCCAAGGGGTGGGTAGGCCTGCATCTGACTCCCCACCCTCCACTCTCCTGCCCCAACGTACTCTTACAATCTGTCCTAAACATGGTGTTGCAAAGCCATCCTGTGCCCTGGGCACCCCCCAACTTTTTGCTGACTGGTACTGGTGGTAACTGACTCTGAATGACCCTGGACTCTGCCTAACCAGGCTCAGGGCCAGTGCTATGCTGAAGACACATGTAGAATACAGTGAAAACACCTAAAAACACTCAGGTACACTATGGGTTAGGGTACCCTTGTGATTGGCATGACCTCCCCTATAAGGCCCTAGTACATATAGGGCAGGGGGGTTGAAACTACCTTTAAGTCCCTAGTATAGAATAGGGCAGGGCAGTTTAGAGGCCAGACGCCTTTTCTGCACTTGAATGTGTGCACTGCTGGAGCCTGAGGTAAGTGTAAAAGCAGCCCTGTGTTGCAGGACTGCTTTTAAAATGCCAATTGTGCCCAAACTTGACTTTTGTGTTTGGGGCACTTAAAAAGGAATAAACTACAATGTTTGGGCATGGCAGGTATCCCTAAGGTTTCCCCTAGGTGTTCAATGTGTGGGGGGTCAGTACTTATAAGGAGGATCCTTACAAAAAGGTTTTTATATGCCCTTGGGCTAGTGAAATTGCACATTTCACTCCCTAAATCGACTTTTGTGCTAGGGGCACTGTGAAATGAGGATCTGCAATATTTTGATATATATTCAGAACCTCTAAGTCTTTCCTAGGTGTTCTAGTGGTGGGGGTCCTGTAGGTATAAGCAGGGTCCTTATAAAACCTGATTTATAGGCCCTGGTATTGGACAAATTGCCCAGTTAATTTTTCCATTGCAGATTAACATTGGAAAAGGTTATTAGTTAATAACTGGAGAAAGAAAAGACAAAAACTAGGATTAAAGGCCTCAGAAGAATGGTTATGATAAATCCAACAATATGGTATTGTTGAATTTCTTCTAAAAAGTACAGACAAGACGTTTTTGTCTGTAAGCCAAAATTCAACACTGTACTGCCCTGCCCTGATTGGTCAGAGATAAGTGGGTGAGCCTGGCTGCTTTGAAGAGGTGATAAATGACCCCTGGGGTTAGGAAGCCTCTCTGGGAGGAGAGGTTGCTGGGCATAGGAATGCCAAAGCCAGTGGGAGGGGCAGTAAATAATGCTCTTCAAAGGAAGGGGGAGAAAAGCTAAAGACATCAGTTTCATCTACAACTCTCCTCTTTGACCCAAAGCAGATGCTAGGCTTAAGAAAGGAATGAGCAGGTGCAAAGGGAGAGACTATGGAGATTAGCCATCCTAGGGGGCTGTTAAGCCAGCTCTTCTCCCTCTGCTGAAAATTCTGACATATTGAATTTTGGAAGAATACTGACTTCTGGGTTAGCATTTTGCCACACTTTGGAGGAAGTGGTCATGCTCTGGGGTGTTGCCCTGCACCTCATTGGACAGCAGTGCCCTCCTGCTTGATACCAGAGAACACTGAATAAGTATCTGAGAGGGGCGGTGCCTCTCAGATCTGCTCTTAAAAACCTAAGAGAATCAGAAGGGCTCACGCTGAAGAGTTTGATGTGCATTCACCAGGCCTGCACTCTGAAGATTGCGCCTTTTGCACCATCTGAAACTACAGCCCTGTGGATCAATCCTGCTTCAAAAGGACTAAAGAGTGGACTCCCTGCAAGCTACAGGTTAACAGAGCTCACCTGGACCATCATCACAAAGAATCCCCAGCCTGGAGTACTACCTGTGGATTTGTAAGGGTTTTGTCCAAGTGGATTGTGGGAATTGAAGTCTCACACTTTCAAGGACCCTCTTGAAGATTCCAGACCCTTGGATTGTGTGTGGGACACTTTGGACCCGCGAGAAGCACTTCAGGAAGGAGTTCTAACAGGGTCCAGCCTGCTGGAAGGTGCTGCACAAGACTGGTGAGAGATCCTTCAGAACAATTACTAAATGTGAATGTGTCCCTGTCAGAGGCAACAAAATGACCAAAATTGGCACTGTTGGTTTCTAAGCACTAGAAAGTGACTAATCTTTAAAAATTCATACAGTGGATTTTTTCGTTTCGGTGTCATTTGAAAGATACAAATATTTCCTATTTTTATAAATTGGTGTTGGATTGTTATTGTGTGTTGTGTCCTAATTATGTACTGAATTGGTGTTTTTAAATGCTTTACATACCTGTCTTTGAAGTTAAGCCTGCCTGCTCACAGCCAAGCTACCAAGGGTTGAGCATGGGAATAATTTTCTAATACCTATTCTGAGCCCTATATCGTGTCAGTGGTATTATTGCCAGTGATAAATGCATATCTGCCACTACTAATAATCCACTTTCCAACACATGGCATCAAAAGGAACAAGATCCCTGATCCCCTACGCTTCCCCCAGGAAAACAACGCTTAACAACTGCTGACCGGGTGGGTGGCAAATTGACAGCCTGTGCTCCATTAGCCTGAGCCAGAAAGAGGCTGACCCTCTCTCTGGTGTCTTATATGTAAACCTGCCTAACCCCTACCCCGCCTTTATCTAACCTATCTAGCCTTGCCACATCATTCCTGTCATTCCATCCACACAAAATAACCCATGGGAAGACTTTGCTGTGCCTGGCTTCCCATTGGACCCTCCATCTTGAGGCAATCACCACTTAACACTCTGTGGAAGTGAAAAAGGTCATTTATTTAGGACAGGATTGCTGATAACTCAAAACAGTTCAAAACAGCATAAACATCTTAATCAACGTCTATTTATCTCCCTCACCCCATGCATACTTCCCCCCAACTTTTCCCCATCCAGTTGCATCACTTCTCATCTACTACACCCGTGAGCTCCTTCCATCCACAACTCATTCTCCTTTCTTCTCCCCAAGCATCCTCCCAATGAAAACGTACTTGCCCTATCCCTGGCCAGGGCCTCTTGCACACCGTCATTGTTCTCCTGCATACACTCCCTCCTTCACCAAGGGGTGCGTAGGCCCACATCTAACTCCCCACCCCCACTCACGTGCGACCCAGCAGAAACCCTTTAAAGGCATCCTGCTGCCTCACTTGTGAACCCAATGCAACCAGCAAAGGACACATTCAACGGCACTAAATCGACTAACCCCATAATGAAGACAACAAATTAGGCAACTCCATCAAGTAATATTCATTGACCGTTTCAGACAGATGAACACCATCTACTCACTACAAGACCAGCTCATTCTCCAGAATCCCCGCATGTGACAATACCGAGATGTTATTTGCTTTGCAAAATACCCTCATCGCCCGATTCACTTTCCGTCTGGCCCTGTCCATTGCCATATGTTTCAAAGCCCCCTCCACTTCCTTCTGGGCACAAATTCAGTCTATACGATGCAAACCCCCACTAGCTTTTGCTGTATCAACACCAGGTCTCTTTGCATGTGTATCAGTAGGGTGAGCCCAGAATGCCGCACCAAGTCATTTTCACCCAAATGAAGCAGCAGCATGTCCGGACACCCCCCTTTCGACATGACTGTTGCTAAAAAGGGGAGCAAGTTGCAGTGCTTAATTTTTAAAATATGAAGTCCAGGTGCTCAAATGTTTGTTGGCGGCCACACCCACATTCCCCTGGCTCCACCCACTTCCTCCACTAGCTCCACCCACTTCCTCTATTGGCTCCACTCACACCATCAACTTGCTTATAAACCATGAAAATGTCACCCAAACGCCCTCAGGCCAGAAAGCATGGAAATGTCACACACAAGCATCCATGCCATAAACCATGGAAATGTCACACATAAGCAAGCACGCAAGCCATAAACTGTGGAAATGTCACACTTAAGCCCTCAGGCCAGAAAGCATGGAAATGTTGCACATAAGCACCCAGGCCAGAAAGCATGCCATAATCTGTGGAAATGTCACACACAAGCATCCAGTCCAGGGCTAAGCCATATACCATGGAAATGTCACACATAAGCATCCATGATCCAGGCCAAAAACAATGGAAATGTCACATATAAGCATCCAGCCGGGGTGTGTACATATAACCCCATGATTGTAATGGGGCCTTCCCTTCCCCCTTGAAAACATTCTTTTATGTAAAAATATCCGTTTTTTTGTCCCAGTCCCTGAGAACTACATATTTTTGTTTTTTTGGTTCTGTTTGGTACAGTTTGGATCTCTCTTGTGTGTCTATTCCTATATTGCGCATAAACCGAACATCAGCTCTATATTGTACACTCTAGATATATTGGCTGAGCCAATCTCCCTCCTGGGGATGGGAGAATTTCGACCTGAGAATCCCTAGCAGTCTTAAGTTCAAGAATCACCCGATCCCACTGTGTACTAGATGTCCCTCACTGTTCCTGCAGTGTCTAAAGACTTTTTCCTAGAGTGTCCCTTCCTCCCAGGATCTGCCTTCTCTGTCAATCGCTGCAAGTGAAGCCAAATCACAGTTAATGTCAATGCTAGCCCGCTGGTGGGGCTTCAGATGTTTCTGGGTTTTAGGATCAGCGTATGGTCAATGCTAGCCCATACCAAGGGATTCACACCCATCGGGGGCTCAAGATCAGCTTATAGTCTGTGCTAATCCATACCAAGGCATCTGGGGGCTCACAATCAAACAGTATTCAATGCTAGCCCTTAACAATAGATCTAGGAATATGCAGAACACGGTTCTTGTATCCTGGCAGAGCTGGGCACCCGCTGGGTATGTATATGTCAGAGTTAACACACAATGACAACAACAAAAATGTTATGAAGAAATCTTACTGTTATAAAATACTGGATACCTTAAGGTTTCAGTTTCTCATAATAAAACCAAAATGTCACACTAATAAAAACATGAACTGGGATGGTGAAGTATGGGGAGTGAGAGGCCATCCTTTGCTTCGCTTGTGAGAGGGGTGCCACCTTACCTAATGTTTATGCTGCGCTTAGCTGAAGCTGGAGAGAGACCTGCACCAAAGGGAATGAATGAAACAGAAGAATTTCCTTGCTGACCACCTTCTTCTCTCACCAGTCCCCACCACAGATCTTGCCCTTCTCTTCCCATCTATTTCCCCTTCCTTCCCCCAACCCGGCTAGTTTCTGATCTGGAAGGCTATTTCAATGCAGGACCTCTGGGAGGGGTAGTTGAGGATCTGGGTGGTGGTGATTGCGTACCTCATGCTGTGACAGTTATGGCAGGCCTGTTGTCATTCTAAGCATGACAATGAGCCGTTTAGCTTCGTACTGGCACTCTGTAAACTGTATCAACATGTGCTGCTCACTCTAAAAGGCAGCAACATTTTAGGTTTAGCAGCCGCGCCCATCCTGGCAGGTGGGAGTACTTCATCAATAGAAAACAAACCAGCTGACCTAGGGCCCTATTGCCTATCCGCCCCGCCCGTCAACCTTCCCTTCAAGAGTCCCCCATTCATCCTCTGGTGGTCTATGAATATTCGTTAGACACGGGTGTCAAAGGGTCCCTAGACATATTTTTTTTAGTGGGAACCATTATTGCGTTACACGCACCACTGCCTTTCCCTCACTTTCTATTTTATTTATTCAGTAGTGCCACTGCTTTGCAGCTAAGTCACATACAATCATATATATGCCAATTACATCCCACAAAGCTAGCTGTTTAGTGTATCTCTATTCTGCACACGTGCCGTGACATCATTTTTTCCCGAGACTACACTCAGTCAATGACCCAGCTGAATACACCTCTTTAAAGAACTTTACGTCATGGTGCAGTAATCACCCTCTTTCGCTCTACCCCACTTCCGCTCATTGACACTGCCTTCAGCTATGTTCGAGCAAATTCCCAAATACAAACAAATGTCTAATCACAATTTGGTTACACATTGGATTAGGAAGAAGGCTTTGCTGGCTGGCACCCAGCGCCCTAACTGAACTAAATGCCATAGAAAGAAGTGATGGAAATTAGTAAAAACCGGTTTATGATAGCTGTGGAGTTGTCTCCTCTTAGCTGCAATACCCTTGTGGCTCACTGTGGTGCGTTTGTTATGGCGTGACCACGCACAGCCTGCCATTAACATGTTGCAATGGAAAAGCACCATAGAGGCGGTGTGATTCAGTGTCCAACCCTCCCCTTCACCGGGTTAATTTCACCTCTGAGAAAATCCTACATGGGCAGTGTTGTGGCACGGGCGCCACAGCTATAATATATATTGCAGTTTATCCATTCTCCCCTTTGCCACGGTAAGCTATGAAGAATCCCACCTCTTTGCAAAATTATATTACTCATTTGCCATAATCAAATGCAAAAGAGCAATCTGCAAAACACAGAGATGTTAGAGTCAGACAGCAACAAAATGACAATACATAACAGACACAGGGCGATGTTGATATTTAGTTCTTAAGTGCGTCAAAACAACAATGGGAGAGTAGAAAACCAGTAATTAAACTGTGAGAGATACATGGATTAAAACCAGATAGACATGTGGGCAGATTCTTTACAACTGTATCAGGGGTTAAGGGCAAGGCCCTGCCCTTTCAGCCTCCTGACCTGACTAGTGCTCCTGCACACTGTGCCCCGCCCGGCGCTGGTCGCATGATTGCTCGGGCCTCGGTTCTAATCTTAATCATACCAAGTCTCGTTTGTAACCCTATGACTGTGACGCTCAAGAAAAAGCAGCATTGGATGGTTTGGTTTCTTACTCACTGGATTACTTTACTGTTGGCACTGCCCTTCTTAAGAGGTCTGCTGCGCTGCTGCTTCAAATAACAGTGCCCGCCTCAACGTTGTGCTGAACTGGTGCCACTCTGACTCGTGCGGTGCGTGCGTGTGTGCCAGGCCGTGGAATTATTTTTTTTTTAAAAGGTTACGCAAGCTGCCGCAGCAGCCCAGCTCCTACCTCTAAAAGACCAAACACAGCCCAATCAGTGCCTTCCCACCGCAATACTGAACCGAAGGCAAATTCGCATGGATATGGAGGAGGATTTATTATCGGCTGTCGGCTCTCTCAGCATGAGCACAGCAACACTCTTCTTCACCAGGGGGACTTGGAGACTGTAACAGACTAGTTTGAACAACACTACAGTGAGTCAGTCACTTATATTTACTTTGAATATGACGGCACGTGCAGTGAGTGCAGTCGCGTCCTTGATGTGAGTTCAAGTTGGCAGTGTAGACCGGGCCCTAACAAATAAGTGCTGGTGCTAAGCACCGGAAAGCACCTGCACAAATTAAGCACTGCTCTTGCCCCACCAGAGCACCTCATGCCGGCTGCTGGGCAATCCTAGGTTATGTCTATAGATCTGGCGTGCAGCATATTTCTCTGCCCAGTGAATAAAGGAGTGTCCTGCCAACCATGTAGAAACTTTGTCTTGTCCGGGGCTGCTTATGCACGCTGCGAAAAAAGAAAGAACGTTAACAAGGACTTCCAATTGCCATTTCCAAACAACCCAACCACCCTCCAACTGCCCACTCAATTGTGCACATATCTCTTGCAGCACCTAGATCTCCTCCTGCCTATCTGGTGAATCCGAGACCAACTCCAACCCAATCTTGTGACTGCAGTGGCAGCCCCAATCTGGAAGGAGTGAGTCCCATAGAGTGCCATATTCTTCCATAGTCTACCCAGTGCACCCCAAAGCATGCTCAATAGCTGGTCTGAGGTAAGCCTAGCCCCATTCTCATGACAAAAACCTCCGCCTGCCAAAGTCCAGGCCAGGCAACAAATTAATTTCACTCCCGGACAGGACAATACTCTCCACAACCCCCTTTTTGCAACCAAACCCACTTGCCCTTCCCCAACTGAACTGTCTTAGATTTTTGGAGCCAAATCCCCAATCTGCCCCTTTCCAGATGCACTGCAGTACTCAAAACGCCCCCTACATGTTTCAACCCCAAAGGTTTTGACACCCTTAAGGCACCAAAAGCATCCATATCATATAAAGACGAAACACTGCAACTTCAAAACGGTCAACACAACAAACAGGCAAAACTCGCAGCAGGTCACGTAAAAACTCAAAAGTGATCGTCTCTTTCAACTGCCTACTGTGCCCAGACCTCTCCCTGCCGCAACCTTTCAGAACTTTTCCCAGAATGTCAGCCTTAGCAGGAGCAGACCCCCAAAACAGCTTTCCATAGAATGACAAACTGGCCAGTTTACCAGCTATGGTGGCAGGTGACAAACCTCTGCCAATAAGAGACAAAACAAAACCCATCACCCTCCTTTCCTGTTCCACCCGGTCCATGGGTGGCCAATTCCGGGGATGGCCCTCAAATGACACCAATTCATTCCAGGCCAGTCGATAACTTCTTCTTGTGGGCACAGCTAAATAATTCTCGGACAGCCTAAATGCTCTCATGCCCCCCACTCCCAGATATCCACTGGGACTGACGTCTTGCAAGCCTCCGCTCCAGGTGCCAGACTGTGAAAATTCTGCCACTGTGAATGAGACAAGGAATCAGTGACAGAATTGTTGACACCAGGGACGTGCTTTACCTTGAAAACTATGTTCAGTTCAATTCACAACAACATGAACCTGCGCAGCAAACACAACACCCTCAAGTCCCTAGCCCTCTGCTGGTTAACCAACTCCACCACAGTCATATTGTCCACGTGGAACAACATCCTCCGGTTTGCAAGCTCCCTGCCCCAAACAGACAAGGTCACAAGGAGAGAGAAAAATTCCAAGAATGCAATGCTCCGCACTTGGGCCAACCAGGAACCTAGCCATTCCTCAGCGCACCATTGTCCGTCCCAGAGAAGACCAAAGCTGTGAGCCCACGACGCATCAGAGAAAATCTGAACCTGTCATACTGTGTTGTCATCAATAAAGTGCATGGAGACCCCGTTGAAATCCTGCAAAAAAGACCTGCAAGTCCTCCCACACCCTATCTGGAGACCCATATTCTGTGATGAGGCAAGACAGCCCCTGCCATGGTAAGGCCTAACCTTCTGCAAAAGGTCCGTCCTCCCCGTACCTCTCTACAGACAAAGTTCAGGAAACCCAACAGTTTCGGCACCACTCGCAGCTCCAATCTCTTCAGAACCAACACCTAAGCTAGAAAGGCCTGAATCTCCCTTACCTTTGCCCTAGGTAGTCTGGCCACCATGTGCACAGTGTCCAACTCAATCCCCAGGAATGTCAAAACTGTGGCAGGCCCTCAGTCTCCTCCGGCGCCAACAGAACTCCGAAAGATGCTGCCATGACCTCAAAATGCCTCAAAGCCCTCAGGCAATTCCTTGACTCTGCCGCACCCACATAAAGGAAGTCATCCAGATGCTGAGACACCTTGCGTTGTCCACTTTCCTTTACTAAGGCCCACTGAAGGAAGGTACTGAAGGTTTCAAAGAGAGCACAGGAGATCGCACAATCCATGGGTAACACCTTGTCCAAGTATATGTCCCCTTCGACCTGCAGTCCCAGCAAAAGAAAATCCTCTGGGTGAATGGGCAGAAGCCGGAAAGCTGACTTGATGCCGCACTTCACCAATTCCAACCCACTGATACATACCCGGGTAAGGCGGATCGCATCATCAACTGACGCATATTCCACCCTGGAATCCTTGGCAGCAATAAAATCATTCACCGAAGACCCTCAGGCCACAACAATTGATGTATCAAGTGAAATTCACCTGCTTAATTTTTGGGAACTACTCCCAATAGGGATATGATGAGATTGGATAGTGGCTAGTCTGAAAAAGGTCCCACTATTCATCCATCCGCCGCTTATTTCCACACCTTGGAAGGACACTGCTATGAGCACTGGTGGCCGACCACAAATTGTCAGTCAACCGGCTGACCCTAGGTCCCTGGTACCTCACCTTGAAACCTTCTTGAAACCCTCACTCCAGTTTCAACGCCGATTCACTGTCAGGATGCAATGACAGCCAAGTAAGGAGCGCACCCAGCCTAATAGGTGTAGGAGTCTTTTGGGTCAGGAGGGACCTGAGGTCCTTTGCTCCTGGGCGATCTCCACTACTCCTAGGGGCTTGCCAAAGTACAACATTGTGTAACGGGGTGTCTGCCCCGCATTTTGAACATTAATGTTTAAATTTGCACGGGTATCAAGAACAGGACCCCTCATTGAAGTTACAACAGGCCCCTACATTAGTGCCTATACTCTTGGGGGCTGCACCTGCCCCTTGCGGGGTGGGACGAGGTTAAAAAGGGGTTGTAAGTAATGGGGTGTCCACTTGCTGTGTTGGTTGACACCAAAGACTGACCCAAAAACATCCATTGCATCCAAATCTCTGAGTCAACATATCCCCATGGCTTGTCCGGGTTAAGGCTAACATGAGCCCTAAACTCCTCATTGTAGCTGAGCCACGCGAAACCTCCAAAATGCAACTGTGCTTTTCGAATTATGTCCATTTACTTCAACAAGGCAATAGCCCTGTCAGCATGCTTCTCGCAATAAATGCGAGCAAAGATCAGGAAGGCGGACGTCCAGTTATCCACTCGGCACACTCGGCCTTGCTAATTCCCACTCCTCTTCTTTGCACCCTTCCTTGGCCTGTATAGCCCGGTGCAACAATTTAAGCACATCAACATATTAGTGATGCCAGATGCGTTTTTTGTTTTTCTCTGAGACTTGTGTCCCCAAAGGCATCGCCAACCCCATATAGGCCAACCGTTTCTGATGGGTTCCCTCCTCATTGTCTGCTTTTTTCCCCCCAGCTGCCTCCGCATCGGCAGCCTTGGACACCTCCGGCCTCCCAAGTGCAATGCTGTCTTTGGCAGCCATCTCACCCCAGTTCCCAACAGCTCCAGCCAACTGAGTATCTGCCCCGTCTATCCTCCCATCACCAACCCCCACAGACGTACACTCTTTAGCTGTGGAGCCTGTCACTTGGGGCTCTCCGACTGCCTACCAGTCACCCTTACCTCTGGGTAATCGAGTGGATCCTTTACATCCTGGGACTCCCCTGTGCTGGACCTCCAATCATCATCCAGCACTTACCGCTCCATCCGCACTGGACTTCTGTAAAACACCAACTGGAGAGGTTGTTGTCCCACTGCTTCCCCCAACCCGAACCGCAGGTGGTCCCCCTCCTCATCATCACACATATCACCTTCTTCTCATTAATTGCTACCTTCCTCATAATCCAGTGCCAACACATCCTCTTGCTCACACATCTCTTCCGCACCTCTCACCACAGGCTGCCTTCACATCCACTCTGAACTTGCCCCCCCCGTTGGGAGTGGGCGGCATCCCAGCAGGAGATAAATGCTACCGCGCTGTAGGAAGGGACACCGCCGACCCACCTATTGCTTCAGCCCAGCGCCCTGAGGCCGTCTTGAGCCCCACTTGGATCTCCAACATCCTGTCAGCCTCTGGTGTTGTTCCTGCGCCTCTGTCCCCCGCAGAGCTGCTCCAACCCTGCAGCCCTCTTATGCAGCTGACCCCGCAGGCAGCAAGAGCCACGCCTTATTCTGGTTCTACCTGGCCCCAACTAGGTACCCAAACCTAGCTACCCACAGCTCATTGAGGGTCCCGAACAACACTCCCCCAGAGGCACCCCTGACCCTCTTTCCCTGTACTGTGCATTCCATGGAGCCTGGCCCTCCTCTCCTCAGTTTCTTGGACCAGCCTGCGCTGATGTAGGTACAGTCCCGGGCACACGTAACGAGGATATAATATCAGGAGAAATGTCTCATACTGCAGAAATGTAGAGGGTCTACACCAGAATGATAATCATAGGTGTTTAATATAGTAACAGAGCATAAGCAACCAGCCAAAACAAAAGCAACCAGCCGACACGTGTTTCGTCACAAGGGGTAGTAACCCGTGACTCTTCAGGGGCTGAAAGGCGGTGCCAACAAGGTGGATTCAAGTGACCGTTCAAGAGTCCAAGACGGCAATGAAGAGCAGTGCGAACCACGGTAGGTGGACTACTGCCAAATGTAAGGAAAGGAAGACGGATATCGCCGGGCGGCGGATAAGCCGATGAGGACTATTGACCTTCAGAAAAGTCGATGCAGTCTGTGGCGACGAAATTAACCAAGTGCTAAGTAGCACAAGGGGGAGTATAGAATTAGGCGTGCCAGGTCAGTAGTCCAGGACGACAACGACAATGGTTCCGGAAGATGCATCTTCCGGAACCATTTTCCTTCCTGAACAACACTTTTCCCAGTTTCCTGAACTCCTGCGCATCCGCCGTTGTCGTTGTCGCCTTTTCTGAAGGTCAATAGTCCTCATCGGCTTATCCGCCGCCCGGCGATATCCGTCTTCCTTTCCTTACATTTGGCAGTAGTCCACCTACCGTGGTTCGCACTGCTCTTCATTGCCGTCTTGGACTCTTGAACGGTCACTTGAATCCACTTTGTTGGCACCGCCTTTCAGCCCTGAAGAGTCACAAGTTACTACCCCTTGTGACGAAACACGTGTCGGCTGGTTGCTTTTGTTTTGGCTGGTTGCTTATGCTCTGTTACTATATTAAACACCTATGATTATCATTCTGGTGTAGACCCTCTACATTTCTGCAGTATGAGACATTTCTCCTGATATTATATCCTCGTTACGTGTGCCCGGGACTGTACCTACTTCATTTGTGTGGATTTCTATCCATACCATCACGGGGGTTTTAGGGCATATCCCCTGACCTGGTTTGCACCGTTCACACTCCTAGTATAACATAAACTCAGCGCGAATTAGCTTGAGCGCCATTATTCCTGTCAATACTAAAAACCCCACACTGATACAGCCTGCGCTGATCCCTGATTCTCCCCTCTAAATCTATCCCATGCCATTTACTGGCTGGAGCATTAACAATGCCTCCAAGAATTGAGAAATCAAGTGCTCCCACATTTGAAGCAGGGGTGTGGCAACTGCTGTCCCCCATAGACCCCTGTCTGTCCCCCACCCCGGCCACCAACTGTGTCTCCTTGCCCAGGGGGGCACCATAGAGACCCTCTTTGTGGCCTTCCCCTTATGGTCTTTAGCCTTATGGAGCCCCACCCTCACCTGGGGGCTGGACAAATCTAAGGGCCCATCCTGCTCAAGGCCCTCTCCCCGTGATACTACAGGGGGACCCCTTGGTGGCCCAACTGTGCTTGTCCCTGTGTTCCTCCTGCCTCAAAGGGTGTGGCAAACACTCTGCCCCCCCTCCCTTTACTCTTCTGTAATAAAGGCCCATTCAGGCCGCACTCATTTGCTGGCCACGGAGCAGACGGTAAGCTGCTCTGACTTCTGCGGAGCTTGTACTTGGGTACCGGTGGGGACTCGTTGCGCCCCCGCCCAGCAGTATCCTTCTGCTTGACTTTGCCATGTGGCTACACACAGGCCGCGACCACCGCTGTCACGCCCCCTGTAGCAGCCTGAGGCAACTGCGACATCCCCACCCAAGTCTCAGCTAAAACCCCGGGCCGCAGCAGATCAGCTCAGTCAGTGGCCCCGAGAGTCCTCACCGCATCCAGAACTGCCTCAGCTTTGTCCAACATGACGAAGCAAGGAGACGCCACACTCACTAGGCCCGGATACACTGCCCTCTGACCGCACATGCAAATGGACAGCCTGTGTGCAAGGGGCCTGAGCCAGAGAAAGGCTGACCTTCTCTCTGGCGTCCCATATGTAAACCTGCCTAACCCCACCACCCACTATCTAACCTAACTAGCCCTGGCATTGTCATTCCTGTCGTTCCATCCCCACGAAAGATCCCATGGGGAAACTAGGCTGCGCCCGGCTTCCCATGGGACCCTCTATTGGAGGTGAAGTTCTTCACTTATGCTCACTCTTTGTATATCAAGAAATAGTGTTAGTCATCGATGTGTTTGTACTTAAATTGAGGGAAACACAGGCGGTGAGCAGTTCCTAATGGTGGAAGGGAAAAGAAGGTCTTTTCTAAAAATGTGCCCTCACACACCCCGAAGGATGTCATGCTTCATCATTGGGCCTGCCCCTCGTCGGGCCGGCGCTGCAATGCCCTTCGGGCACCTGCGAAGGGGCTCTTTTGCGGAGATCTTTTTATAGATGAAGCCGTAGGGTGAGTGCGGGTGTGTGGGCTAGGTAGTGCAGTGAGACTGTGGTTTAAAATAGGTCTAGGGCAGTCCAAACTAATGTGTTTTATTATCAGGGGGTGCTAGCCTAATTAAAAGTAATGCGCCCCAGCTGGATGTAATGATCCTATAGGGCTAGTGTGGTGCATACGGTCGACATGTTTCATGCCAAATTAGCCCCTAACGGGTCTGGTGGCACTTCATCAGGACCAAAGGAGTGATAAACAGTACTTTAGCACTACCACAAACCTGGTGCAGTGGTTCTTAACTGATAACCAGGAGCAGTTGAGCGCCCCGGGTTGAATAATCCCGAGGTGACAGACCCCTAGAGATTAGGGCTTGTGCCGACGGGGTATGCAGAGCACTTCATTGATCTGATGGCTGGGAGGCAGTGCAAATTGCATTGTACCCATGCCTGATGGCTGGGAGGCAGTGCAAATTGCATTGCACCCATGCGCCGGGACCTGTTGACGGCACAAGCCCTAATCTCGAGGGGTCTTTCACCTCGGGATTATTCAACCTGGGGCGCTCAACTGCTCCTTGTTATCAGTTAAGAATCACTGCACCAGGTCCTGATGAAGTACCACCAGACCCGTTAGGGGCTAATTTGGCATGAAACATGTCGACCGTATGCACCACACTAGCCCTATAGGATCATTACATCCAGCTGGGGCTCATTACTTTTAATTAAGCTAGTGCCCCCTGATAATAAAACACATTAGTTTGGACTGCCCTAGACCTATTTTAAACCACATTCTCACTGCACTACCTAGTCCACACACCCGCCCTCACCCTACGGCCTCATCTATAAAAAGATCTCCGCCAAAGAGCCCCTTCGCGGGTGCCCGTCGGGCATTGCAGCGCCGGCCCGACGAGGAGCAGGCCCAATGATGAAGCATGACATCCTTCGGTGTGTGTGAGGGCACATTTTAGAAAAGACCTTCTTTTCCCTTCCACCTTTAGGAACTGCTCACCACATGTGTTTCCCATTATTAACTAGGAGCATGTGTGCAGGACCTACTTAAATATAGCTACTGGGTCCTCTTGATTAAGACATGTACTTAAATTGAGACAGAAATGCTTTGCCCATAGATGTTAGAGCCTTATTTGGTGCTTATTAGACACGGTAAGACAGGACACAAATGTTTTTTGCATTTATTTTTACATTATTGCTGATTGCAAAATGTGGCAAATAGAGTTAGCTCAATGAAATTTAGTTAAACTTTTTTAACAAATTTAGCTAAAGTAGTGTAAACATCATTGTTATCCTCAGTCCTTTTTTTTTGCACGAAGAGCTAAATTGTGAGACAAAAAAGCAGGCACTAACTGTCACTGCGCTGTGGAGTTTTAGTGCCCGGTTCAATGTACAGTTTAATGCCTTGAACACAAATATTAGGTTAATCTTGCTGGAGGTGCAAGACCTAGTTTGCACCTGAAGCAGGAGTTTACCCCGTGATTTGTGGCAGAAAAAGGTCCTTTCATAAGTAGCATGTGCAAATTTCCTGAAATTCTGGTTTGCCCAACTCCAGAGAGGGTGAAGAGTTCATTACCATTCCTGAGGATGCTTTTGCCCCCTAAGAACTGCACATTGGGAAGGAATAATTAGTGGGTTCTCCATTTACACCAATGTATACAGGCATTACATTAGGGCTCAAGTGTAAGTCATGTCACGGCCACTCTGCTCTGACACCTGACCTGGTAGCTCTCTCTCTGTGAACTTGTAACTAAATATTTTTTTTTTCCAAGTTGAAAATAGATTACACTGTAATACATGAAGCGGGAAGCATAAAATGAGCACTGGATCTGCATTTTAAGGTAAACAGGTAAAAATGTAAGTAAACACAGGTTGTAACAAGAAATGGATCAAGGAAAAATGGCACATAAGCCAATAACCCTAATTCAATTCATTCTCAACTTTCTTACCAGACGTGTGAGATACAAGGTCTTTGTTATTTGACATCAAAAGCAGCCAAACCCGAACATTAAAGCTGGAGTAACAAAGCAGGTATTATTTACATAAACCACAATGAAATCTAATACTTTAAAGTGACATTTATGAAAGACATTCCAGCAGATTTAGCAGAGCTTTGATCGTGAAAGTGAGTTGTTTTAATTTATTTCTTCTAATGGCTCCATTGCCACCATGTGCACAGTGTCCAACTCAATCCTCGGGAATGTCAAAACTGTGGCGGGCCCTCCATCTCCTCCGGCGCGAACTGGACTCCAAAAGATGCCACCATGACCTCAAAATGCCTCAGAGCTCTGAGGCACTTCCCTGACTCTGCTGTACCCACAAAAAAGAAGTCATCCAGATAAGGAGATACCTTGCGGTGTCCACAATCCCTCACCACGGCCCACTGAAGGAAGGTACTGAAGGTTTCAAAGAGAGCGCAGGAGAACACACAACCCATGGGTAACACTCTGTCCACGTAAGTGTCCCCGTCGACCTTCAGTCCCAGCTAAGGATTACCCTCTGGGTGGATGGTCAGAAGCCGGAAAGCCGACTTGATGTCGCACTTCACCAATTCCGACCCACTGCCACAGACCTGATTAAGGCGGATCACATCATCAACCGACGCATATTCCACCCAGGAACCCTTGGCAGCAATAAAGTCATTCACTGAAGAACCATCTGGCCATGAGAAGTGATGGATCAAGTAAAATTCACCTGCTTGTTTTTTGGGAACTACTCCCAATGGAGATATAATGAGATCAGATAGTGGCCAGTCTGAAAAAGGTCCCACTATTAGTCCCTCCACCACTTCTTTCCTCACCTTGTCAAAGCCGATGTTAGGAGCACTGGTGGCCGACCGCAAATTGTTGGCCTACTGTCTGACCCTGGGTCCCTGATACACCACCCTGAAACCTTCTCGAAACCCCCACTCCAGTTTCAACTCCGGTTCCCTGTCAGGATACAATGACAGCCAAGGAAGGAGCACACCCCGCCTAATTGGCGTAGGAGCCTTTTGGTCCAGGAGGGCCCTGAGATCCTTTGCTCCTGGACACACTCCACTACTCTGAGGGGCTTGCGAAAGTAAAACATTGTGCAACGGGATGTCTGCTCCTTCATTTTGAACATTCATGTTTAAATTTGCATGGGTATTAAGAACAGGACCCCTTGTTGAAGTTCCAACAGGCCCCTGCATTAGTGCCTATACTCTTGGGGGCTGCACATGCCTCTTGCTGGGCAGGACAAGGCTGAAAGGGGTTGTAAGTAATGGGGAGGCCACTTGCCATGCCAGCCCATGCTGAAGACTGAGCCAAAGATAATCATTGCATCCAAATCTCTGAGTCGACTTCACCCCACGGCTTGGCCGGGTTAAGGCTAAGCCAAGCCCTAAACTCCTCATTGTAGCTGAGCCACACGAAACCCCCAAAATATGAGTTATGTCTATATACTTGAACAAGGCAATAGCCCTGTCTGCATACTTCTCGCAATAAATGCTAGCACAGATCAGGAAGTCGGACATCCTGTTATCCATTGTAATGAGCACCCTCAGCCGCCTGTCTAATTCCCACTCCTCTTCTTTGGACCCTTCCTTTGCCTGTGTGTCTTGGTGAAACAATTTAAACACATCGACACAGTAGTGACACCAGATGTGTTTTTTAGTTTTCTCTGAGACATGCGACCCCAAAGGCATCACCAACCCCATATAGAGCAACTATTTTTGCTGGGTACCCTCTTCAGTGTCCGCTTTCGCCCCCGCTCTGCCTTCGCATTGGCAGCCTTGGGCACCTCCAGCCCCCCGAGTGTAATGCCGTCTTTGGCAGTCACCTCACCCTTGTCCCCAACAGCCTTCCCAGCATCGGAGCATCCGCCCCGTCTATCCTCCCATCACCAACCACGCAGACTTACACTCTTTAGCTGTGGAGCCCGCTGCTTGGGGCTCACAGACCACCCACCAGTCCCCCTTACCTCTGGGAAATCAAGGGGATCCATTTTGTCCTGGGAGGTCGTGGACCTCCAATTGTCTCCTGGCATTGACCGCTCCATCCGCACTGGACTTCTGTAAAACACCAATTGGAGAGGTTGTTGTCACACTGCTTCCCCCAACTCGACCCGGAGGTGGTCCCCCTCCTCTTCATCACGCATTTCACCTTCTTCCCATTCATCGCTACCTTTCTCATAATCCAGCTCCAACACATCCTCTTGCTCACACATCTCTTCTGCACCTCTCACCACAGGCTGCCTACACATCCACTCTGAATTTGCCCCTCCCATAGGGAGTGGGTGGAATCCCAGCAGGAGATGAATGCTTCTGTGCTGTAGGGAGTGCCACCCACCTATTGCTTCAGCCCAGCGTCCTGAGGCTGTCTTGCGCCCCCCTGGGGTCTCCAACATCCTGCAAACCTCTGGTGTTGGCCCTGTCCCACTGTCCCCAGCAAAGCTACTTCAACCCTGCGGTCGCCTTGTGTACCTGGACCCACAGGCCACAAGAGCCCGCCTGACTCTGGTTCTACCTGACCCCCACCAGATACTCAAACACAGCTATCAGCACCTCAGTGAGGGTCCACAACAATACTCCCCCTGGGGGCACCCCTGACCTTCTTTGTCTGCACTGTGCACACCTTGGAGCTGTCCCTCTCCCTACATAACCTGGTCCACCTTTCCTCAGTTTCTTGGACCAGCCTGCACTGTACTCTGATTCTCTCCTCTAAATCTATCCCTTGTCATTTGCTGGCCGGAGCATTAACAATGCCCCCAAGAATCGAAAAACCATGTGCCTCCGCATTTGAAGTGGGGGTGTGGCAACTGCAGGCTCCCAAAGGCCCTTGCCTGTCCCCCATCCCGGCCACCAACTGTGTCTCCTTGCCCTGGGGTGTACGCCATAGAGACCCTCTTCGTGGCCTTCCCCTTATTGCCTTTAGCCTTATGGAGCCCCACCCTCAAACACTCTGCCCCCCTCCATTCAATCTCCTTTAAATAAAGGCCCAGTCGTGCCGCACTCACTCGCGGGCTGCGGAGCAGCTGGTAAGCTGTACTGCCTCCCGCGGAGCTTGTACTTGAGTCCTGGGAGGACTCGCTGCGTTCCCGCCCAGTCGCACCTTTCTGCTTGACTTTGCCGTGTGGCGACGCGCAGGCTACGACTGCCGCTGCCACGCCCACTGAAGCAGCCCGAGGTGGTTGCAACATCCTCACCCAAGTCTCAGCTACAACCCGGGTCGCAGCAGATCAGCTCTGCAAGCGGCCCCAAGTGTCCTCACCGCATCCCGCACTGCCTCAGTTTCGTCCGACATGACGGATTGAGGAGTCACCGCACTCACTAGGCTTGGATACATGCAAATGGACAGCCAGTGCGCAAGGGGCCTGAGCCAGAGAGAGGCTGGTGTTCTATATGTAATCCTGCCTAACCCCTCCCCTGCCCAGTATCTAACCTATTTAGCCCTGCCACGTCAGTCCTGTCATTCCATTCCCACGAAAGATCCCATGGAAGACTAGGCTGCACCTGGCTTCCGATGAGACACTCCATTGGAGGTGAAGTTCTTCACTTATGATCACTCTTTGTACATCAAGAAATAGTGTTAGTCATCGATGTGTTTGTACTTAAATTGAGACGGAAACGCTTTGCCGATAGAAGTTGAGGCTTATTTGGTGCTTGTTAGACGCGATAAGATAGGACACAAATGTTTTTTGCATTTATGTTTATACTATCACTGATTGCAACATGTGGCAAATAGAGTTAGCTCATTGAAATTGTATTAAAAAAATTATTTTTTTAGCAAAAATAGTCTGAACATCATTGTTATCCTTAGTCCTTATTTTATTGCACGAAAAGCTAAAAATTGGGAGACAAAAAAAGCTGGCACTAACTGTAACTGCGCTGTGGAGTTTTAGTGCCCGGTTTAAATGTACAATTTAATGCCTTGAAGACAAATATTGGGTTAATCTTGTTGGAGGTGCAAGACCTAGTTTGCACCTGAAGCAGGAGTTTACCCCGTGATTTGTGGCAGAAAAAAGTCCTTTCATAAGTAGCACGTGCACATTTCCTGAAATTCTGGTTTGCCCACCTCCAGAAAGGGTGAAGAGTTCATTACCATTCCTGGGGATGCTGTCCCCCCTAAAAACTGCTCCTTGAGAAGAAATAATTAGTGGGTTCTCCATTTACACCAATGTATAAAGGCATTACATTAGGGCTCAAGTGTAAGTCATACCGAGGCCGCTCTGCGCTGACACCTGATCTGATGTTTCGCTCTCCGTGAACTTGTAACTAAAATATATTTTTTTCAAGCTGAAAATTGATGACACTGTAATACATGAAGCAGAATGCATACAACGAGCACTGGATCGGCACTTTACAGGTACACAGGACAACATTTTAGTAAGCACAGGTTGTAACAAGAAGTGGATCGAGGAAAAATGGCACATAAGCCAATATCCCCATTTCAATTAATTCTCAACTTTCTTTGCAGACGAGTGAGATACAAGGTCTTTGTTATGTGACATCAAAAGCCGGCAGACCCGAACATTAAAGCTGGCGTAACAAAGCAGGTATTATTTACATAAACCACAACTGAAATCTAATACTTAAAAGTGACATTTATGAAAGACATTCCAGCAGATTTAGCAGAGCCTTGATTGTGAAAGGGAGTTGGTTTAATTTATTTCTCCTAATGGCTCCGTTGCTTTGTGTACACATGATTGTGTGTGATTCACGAGCTGGCGTGTGATTCTTTTGAAAGCTAGATAAATTAAAAAAGCAAACAGTACTAAAACTGCTCATTAGCATCCTGCCTTTTGCCACTGAATGACATCTGGGCTGTGACCTGCACTCAGAGAGCTGCGGCTTAAGCAAACATTTCAAATGCAGGAAGATGTCTTTCTCTAAAGGAAACCAATTCATTAGAAACCATTTTTCCTGCATTAGGTGATTACAGTGCGTGAACTTGAAAGGCTATGAAACTTTACATTGATAGAAAGAAAATGAAATTGTAATGTTTCACAAGCTGTGTTGATAGAAATTACTGATTCATTATGAAAAACAATTCCTTGCAAATGTGCGAGTCGTGCCCTTTTCCACTCTCACACGTTTGAATCATTTAAATTGTAAAAACTCCATTTAAATCCTTTTAAATATTTATTTATATGTTTCACAAAGTGCCACATTCTATGGAGCATTGTGATATACAGAACTCATTAGTGAAACGAAGCCCGTGGTAGTGTTAGATGCAATCAGATATGAGGGAGGCCCTCTGTGTGTTATCTGCATATATACTACACCCAATGTGTGGAGGCGCAGAATATCCTCCAGCCGGATATAAAAATACTCAACAGGTTCAGGGACCGGTCCAGACTCTAAACAATTAAGGAATATATGCAGGTGTCTGCAGAGAAATAGAGTCCCAGTGTAATCAATTAGGGCAGTTCTGCTCTCGACAGTGACAAAAGCTGGGGCGTAACACAAGCCCCTGTGGCGCAGTAGGCCCCCAACGTTTCAGGGGCTCCTAAACCCTTCAGAGGGGTTACATTCCGTCAAGGTCAATATCTGGGAGAACTTGGTGACTCAGGGGCACCTCCTCACATTCTGCAGAGGGGCCCAAAAGCATCTCCTCTGATGCCCCAGAAGTTTGGTTTTAATCTGGCATCAGGGGCAAGTCCCATCCTGAAATTGTCTCATCATATTCCTTTCCTGAAACTCAGCAGTTTTCAGCGACTTTATGATACAGGAGGGTGATGAGATCATATTGGTCAAAGGTGTCAGAATCAACAACTGGGCCAGATTTATCAAGACTTACGCAGCGCTGATTTGCGCAGTGTAGCACAGTGTTGTGTGAGAATGCTTTGTGCTGCGTTGCACTACTTTCCTGCATCATGTATGCTCTGTATTTACTATATGTCGCACTATGACTCATGACCGAGAGATGCGTCATACAGCGCAATGCAAGGTTGTAGTTTTGGCGCAACACGCCATAACACAACTACTACCTGTGTGATGTAAAATCGACTTGCATGCTAGAAGACACCTTTACTTGTCACAAGCCAGTATTGCGTCACACAGGAGTGCAATGCATGACTCGAAAGGTTAAAAAAAACACGCAGCTCAACACAATTGTCTGTACCAACACCCCAATATCTTACACCATGGACGGAGTGTCAGGAAGGCAGATGGGCACCAACCCTAAAGATGGTTCAGAAATCCAGGGCAAAAGAAAGAGGAAGCTAAACTTCACAGAGTAGGAATGCCAAATATTGATAAATGAGGTGATTAAACATAAGCATCTTTTGTGTTATGAGCCTCTCACCTGAATCCAAGCGGTTCCAATAGGGTGACGCTAGATCCCTTTATTCCACCTAAGGTCTACCTCTGGTGGCAGGAAATGACACTGTACCGGTTGCATGCCCCAAGTGGAAAGAGGGTTGGGAATGAGAAAGACAAACAAGATGCTATGGTGTTCCTCTGTTGCAGCTACAGTGGGGTCTCAGAAAGGCCTGTCACCCATCTTGTGCAAACGCCTGATCAGAGGAGTGTCTGTGAATTGCAAGAACAGTGTTTTAACTCACAATATAGTTAATAAATAGAATTGTCAAAACGTATTTGTATGTCCTTTGTTTATACCCCAACAGACATCTAGTAGGGCTCTGTCTTTACGGTCAGATAGCTTGTGTCATTGTGAAGTTGGAGCATGGATTCTTAATGAATCGCTTGATGGATGTCAATACAATTATCTTGTAGCGTCCCAAGTGCAGCCGAAGAACTCTCTGAACATCAACTTATCATGTGCTGAGTTTAGGAGTCCCAATTGTAGTCCATGTGTCAAGCCAGAATCCACCCAACTTGTGCTCCTATCGGGCACTGAAAGTTTTAATACCAGGGAGTTTTATTATTGGCAGAGCCCTGCTAGTGCAAGAGTCTTTTGCGCACTTCAAATCAAAGGGATCTTTAGTTTCTTAGAATCTACCACTGCTGAGCTCAGAGCATTAGAAACGAGAACAGCTTTTTAGCAAAAATATCTGATGTAAGATTGTTTCTTTTGTTGTCCTTTTCTTCTTCTAGGAAATCTGATGCTGAAGTGGTCGCTGGGTCAGGACAGGATCAGGGAGCAGCAGCCTGAAGTGGAGAACTGAGGATGGCGGGAACAGCGTGAAGAAGGGGCTCGGTGAAGGGAAGCAGGTGAGTGCCGGACAAAGAGGCCAAGCAGCAAACCGGGGTGGGAGCAGCCTTTAAATAGAAGCCAGACGCGTGTTTCTAGAAAACCACACCTGTTTATTTTTGGCAGTTAATCCATGTGAGTTTGATTGACAAGTGCACCTGCTGCTGCCACCAGGGTCATGGAAAGTTCAACTTGAGCAGAGTTATTAGTCTTTGAGTGCACCTGCTGCTGCCCCCAGCGTCATAGAATGTTCAACTTGAGCAGAGTAATTAGTCTAGGAGTGCACCTGCTGCTGCCCCCAGGGCATGGAATATTCAGATTGGGCAGATCAATTAGTCTTGACTGTTTCTCCACATGAATTTGATTAATAGGTGCACGTGTCATTGTTACCAAGATTCTGGAGTGTTCTTATGGATTTTTAACCAGCATACTATTGAGTTTAGTTCAACTGTCTGTTAAGGCCAATAGTTCCCATCATGCCACCAGAGAGGGAACACACAGCAACCCACACCACAGAATGAACATGCAATTTGAGGAAGGAGGAGGGAACAAGGAAAAAGGGGAAATGTCTACCTAAATCATAAGGGCATAGAGGGTCGCGCAGTAGCTGGGACCATGGCAGTCACTCCCCCCAAGGGCTGCCCTACTGGGCATGGTTTAGTGGGTTCGAGGACGTGAAAACATCTTACCAGATAGGGAGCATGAACAAGAAAGGTGGGTTCCCAAGAATGCTGTGAAGGATCATAACTTTTCCAGTCAATCAAGTAGTATAATTTGCCTCAAGAGCGTTTGGAATCCAGGATACGGCAAACTTCATATTCTTGGTGACCCTTTACCAAGACTGGTGGTGGTGGAGTATCTTTTTGAGTGTCAGGGTGATAAGGTTTGATAAGGGAGACATGGAACACCGGGTGAATACAATATTTGGTGAGTAGGCACAGTTTCACGGTGACAGGATTGATTACCTCAGTTGTATCGTAAGGGCCTATGAACCGTGGTTGCAGTTTTCACAGACTGTCTAATTGGAGATATCGTGTTGATAACCATACTAAATCTCCTTTCTTGTATATGGGTGCTGGGGTCCTATGTCTGTCTGCATATGTCTTCATGGTTAGCTTAGCCTTCCCCAGGCTATTTCTTGCAGGTTCCTGATTCTCACTTAAACGTTCTAGTCCTTGTTGCTGATGCAGTAAAGTTGGAGAGTAGTTCTGATATGCTGTCAGTGGTTTATGGAGGTGCTGTTGTCAATCTTGGTACTGATGTTGCAAAAGACGTTTTTTAAAAAGGTTTTTGAAGAACTCTTCAAAGGCTCCTGCTTTACAGTTATTGATTTAGATATTTTCTGTGCCTTTATTCTAAATGTTTATTGTGAGATATTTTTGAGGACTGGAGTAGTATGTGGAATATCATCAATACATCACTGCAACACTACATCTTTTTTAATGGTGACACTTCTCATAAGTGTTTAATTAGTTTACTTCATTTTGTACATCGAGCATAAGGTGTGCTTGTATATGTTATTTCAGTGTTTATGCTGGTGTACACGTTTGTGTTGCATATCACTGGGAATCTATTCATCCTGCTTTCTTGAGTCTTTTGTTCTTAGTTATTGTGACTTGGTAGATAATTGAAAACATCCAATGACATGCTGTGCCTGGGGGGACCTGTGACACTTTAATTGGTAACTTTGCGCATTGCTATAGTGGAAGGCACCATTTTGTGCAGTGTGATTTGTATCAATGCGAAGACTGCATATACCCGAAAAAATGAAAAGGATTCAAGCAAGCTTATGAGGGGAGTTGTAGGTATGTTGTAAGCAATACATTTCCGGGGCAATGTGGCTATGGAGTGAGATGGGTAACTGTTGAGCTGGAAGAAAGACAAACTGTTAATGGTCTTCATAAGTACCCCTAATTGAACAGACCCCAAATCTCCCTCATCACAGTTCAAAGCTTCCTGTAGATGTTGTGTTTTTGACTAGTTTGGTACTACTTGGAAATTTCAAGAAGGATGTATCCATGTACACCCCATCATGGCAAGGGGGAGTATTAAAAGGGTTGCTAAATATAAGGTTCTTCTGTTGAAACATTCCCAGAGCTGCCTGCCAGTAGAACTGGTCATGTGTAATTTGTACACCACAACAATCATAAAGAGTAAAGTAATGTATTTTGTTCCTTAGGGTCACCAAACACCCCGTTCTTGCATGGCATCTTCCACACGTATATAACATTTTCAATAGAATGATCAGATACAACTGCGGAATCAAGATCAATCCTGAAGACCAACTCTGAAAACTTTATAGAAAGCACAAGTGAGTGGCTGGAATGTGCAAGTCTGCCACCTGTCTTGAAATGTATTTGAAAATATTACTGTTGTTTATATGTGTACATTTGCATCATAGCCATGTATAGTTGGATGTGTATGTAGAGTCCACCAAATATGGCAGCTGCAGTCAATATCAGCAATGCAAACAGCACCATCAGGGGCAGGTGGTGTATCCTTAGCCAGGGAGGTTAGAGTAGCGGTATGCCATGAGGAATATACATACTTCCATACTCATGAATCACAAGTTGTGTTGGTGCGATAGTCACACACAATATTTGAAAAATAAAGGGAAACATCGTTTGCCCTGGAGGCAGAACCACAACCTGCCTTTACTTCGCAGTCACTAGCCCGACTGTGATGTGACCACGCATTCCATTACCACACAAGTCGTTGCAAAGACTTGCTCTAGGGGCGCGTTGTTGGACTGGTGTTGGCTTTTTTTGTGGACGATATCTAGGATATATTTTTTTAAATATAAGGCAATATTCTGACAACTTTAGTTTCGTACCACACCGTTTGATATTCTTCTGATATTACTAAATTTTTATGTTTGATATAGTCCATCAATATATGGTATTTATTTCTATGTAGTCAAGATTTATGGTTGAAACAGACACAATCTAAAAATTAATATGATATAAAAAGTTACATTTTTAAAACATTTCCCTGATAATACTCATTTCATTTGTTTCACCAAAATATATATTTTCTAGGGGTGGGCATAACTCGCATAATTCTCTCTAGTGTAAATACTTGTAATTACCACAAAAGTACTCTTAATTATGCGCAACTACGTGAGAAGTGTAATCCAGCATTTAGAGCTATTTTTAAAGTGTAAAATGCACCCTTGCATCCAAAATGGGCCCAAGAATGCATTTCACAGTAAGAAAATAGCAGTAAATGCAACAAGACACAAACAGCAGTAGCCAGCAGCCTCACTGTATCTCAGTTCATTGTTCCTGTGCTCCTGCCGTTATATTTCTGCCCCTCAAATTAATCTTAAGTACTCAAGCTGGCATAATCGCGTAATTTTAGAAATTTCCCATCACAAAAGTAATGCGTAATTACTGAAATTACTCTGATTACTCTGGCTGTAATTAGAATTTTCCCAGGTCCAATATTTTCAAAGCATTTCCCTTTTATATAAAAATTGAGTCATAATCTAAAACAACACACCAGTGCAGGACAGAAAAGTAAGAGAAAGCAAGCTATTTTGGTGGAGAGCCTACAACTTTGTTCCTTGTTATGTTCAATATGGAATTTGTTTAAACATTAGTTTGACAGTATCCTCTCCTGTGTGTACTGAAGTTGACGAAAAAAACATTGTAGACATCATTCACAAACTGCCCTTCGTAGTACATTAAGTAGTACTTCAAAACATAGTGCAAAATGTAAGCTTTATCTATGCTTATGTGTGCGGCGTTCTACACCTCAACTGCAGAGTTTCCACACACATAAATATAGGTTTTAGTAGTAAATGTGGAAGGGACACAGGGAAATGAGCTGGAAAAGTTTACAGGCTCCAAAAGACGGGTAATGGGGGTTTAAGCAGGGTCAGGGAGGGGTTTAGAGAAAGACATGACACACCCACACAAAATTAAGCCAATAGCTTTACTCTGGGGGTGGGGACATGTTGTGTACACTATTTTAGTACATTTTCTAATACGTTTTGGAATACCAAAAATAGTAAACTTACTCAAAAGTGTAAGTTACCTTTGTGAATCAGGCCCTAAGACCACATTATAACACTTGTCTCTCAATGTTCAGTCTGTTAATAGTGCAGGGGTCTAGAAAACCTACCCCGGGTGTGTCACACCCACTTATCATAAATATATCTTCTAACACGGGCAACACAATCAAAGTGCCAAGATTTAAAGTACGCTATGAAAGCCTGACTGAACCGTTGGCATCAAAATATTCTTCTATGCTGCTACAGCCAGTTTCTTCTTCAATATCTGTGAAACCCTCTTCGAGGGGCCTAATCACCTGAAAAGTGTCTCACTTACCAGTAACATCTTGCTTTTAGATCATGTGTAGTATGTCCCCCTTCCATAAAAAGAGTAGTTTTATAAGACTTGTTTTAGCTTTTTTTGGAGTAAGTAACTTGATGTTGACGATCGTGAACGCGGAAAAATCCCGCTGGGATGTGGATTTTCCTCGCTCGCGCTCGCCAACTTGACATTGACGAACGCGAGCGAGGAAATAAACTCTGCTCTGCAACGCGAAGCAGAGTTTTTCTGAACTCCGTGAGCTCCGCGTAACACGGAGTGCAGAAAACTTTGCAAACTCTGCTAGCGGAGCGGAGTTTACCGCACAGACTTATGGTACCCAAGGCCTGTAAATGAAATGCTACTAGTGGACCTGCAGCACTCATTGTGCCACCCACTAAGGTAGCACTTTAAAACGTGTTTCAGGTCTGCCACTGCAACCTGTAGTGCAGTTTTAAAGTGCCACTTCTGCTTGGCAAAATAAACCTATTGCCAGACCCAAATCTTCCTTTTAAATACATATGTCACCCCTAAGATAGACCCTAAAAAGCCCATAGGGCAAGGTGCATTGTATTTAAAAGTAGGACATGTGTGTTGGAAATTAGGTTACTGATTGAGGAGGATGATACCATACTCAAGCAGCAACAACAATCCCTGTCAAGGTGAAACACAAGCCACCTCCAAATTAACCTTTGCTTAACCCTCTGGTAGCTTGGCACAAAAGCAGTCAGGCTTAACCTAAAGGCAATGTGTAAAGTATTTATGCAGCACTTCAAACAGTAATAAAGTGAAAAAACTCAAGAAAAATCCCACACCAATTTAAAAAATAGAGTCATTTTTAATTACTTATTTGACAACAATAGGACAGAAATCCAATCAGTAGAACCAGCTATGCAATTTTAAAGATTTCAGGTAAGTAAAGTGCCACTCGCTGTTATCTGGTTGTGCAGGACTGGGTGAAAGTCACAAGTTCTGTCTGACCGTGATGCAGCTTGGGCCAGATACAGGGACCAGGTGAGTCCTGCTGAAAGAGTTACCTTCAAAATCCAGTGTGAAGAGTTATTTATGCTGTGGAATGGGCTGGAAAGAGCAGGCCAGGCAACGCAGACGGTCGTCGCTGTAGCATGAAGATCCTGTCGAGCATCACAGGTGGTCGTTGCTGGAGCTTCACGTTGGCGGTCAGCGCGAGCTGTCAATGCTTTAGTGAGAATTGCAGATCTTGAGTTGCTGGGTGTCGTTGGCGGTCACAGAGCAAAGAGTCTGGTTCAAAGGAACTTCGCATTGGCGGGCAGCAAGATCTTGGCATGAACAGGCTGGTGTGTGCTCGTGAAGGGCTCAAAGCGTTAGCATTTCTCCTTTTCTTTGGAAAGGAGCTCCACTGATACTAACCCAAAGGTCCAGGACCTGAGGGGCACCTCTTCGGGGCCAGGAACTCACTCCAGCAGAAGCCAGCTGGTCTCAGGCAGGTCCAATTACAGGTGCAATTGCAGGCCAGGCAGCAGGATCAGCTGGGCAGTTGCAGGGAGCCTCTGGAGCTTCTCTATTTCCCTGTAGCTCAAGCCAGAAGACTAGTCAGCAGACCCTTTCATTCACTTCAAATTCAGGATGAAGCAAGCAGGGCAGCAGGCAACAGAGCAGCAGAGTAGCAGGTCAACTGAGTGGCAATCCTTCTGGTAGCAAAGTAGCTCAACAGTCCTTCTTCTGTAGCGTCATTTGTACGGGATTGTACTGAAGAGTTGTGTCTGAAGGTTCAATATGTATACCTAGTGCCAGCTTTGAAGAAGGAGAAGGTTCTAGAGAATTGCCTTTGCAGTCCTTGAAGTTTTCCACATCCCCGGCCATGGTTCCATGCTGGCTGCATTGAACAATGCAATAGTGACAAGCCCTTTGTGTGAAGGCAGAGAACATCCTATTCAGTTGCAAGTGGGGCTGTGCCCAGCTCTGGTCACCCATCCTGCCAATTGATGGCCCATCCAGGCACACCAAATCCCTCTATTGTGTTGCTGTATGGGAGGAATAAACAAAGTCCAACTTTCAACTACACTCAGTCATGTGACTCAGGAACAGGCTGCAGGCACCAAATAGTTAGGGCAAGAAAATGCCAACTTTATAACATTTTCAAAAAAAGTAACTTAAAATACAACTTTATCATTAAAGAGGTTTTTAAATTACAATTTCTCAGACACCAAAGATGATATTCTTATCTGTTCTCAATTGAAAGGTATTACCTATTAAATGTAATAAGGTAACTCAATGTTATCCTATGGGAGAGGTAGTCCTTCCAGTAGTGAAAAACACATTTAAAAGTGTTTCACTGCCAGGGCATGTAAAAGTTAAAAGTACATGTCCAACTGTTTAAATACAATGCACCCTGTCCTATTAGTGGTGTAGGACCTACCCTGGGGGTGACTAATATGTATTAAAAAGAAAGATTTCGTTCTGACAAAAGTTTATTTTGCCTGGTCAAAATGGCAGTTTAAAACTGCACACGCCGGCTGCAATGGCAGACCTGAGACATGTTTAAAAAGGCTACTTAAGTTGGTGACACAAGAAATGCTGCAGGCCTACTTGTAGCATTTAATTTACAGACCCTGGGTACATGGAGTACCATTTTACTGGGAACTGGGAACTTACTTGTAAATTAAATGTTCCAATTGGGTGTTAGACAATTTTACCATGTTTAGAGGAGAGAGCACACATACTTTAGCATTGGTTAGCACTGGTAAAGTCCTAACATCAAACAAAAATGAGATCAGCAAAAGTGGAGAAGGAAGGCAGAAGCATTTGGTGGAAGAACCACCCTAAGGCGGACAGGTCTAACAATGTATTTTTAAGTTTTACATGCCCTGGTAGTGAAAAGAAACCTAGATTTATTTCTCACAACTGAATTGCAATTTAAAATTCTCTTCAATGGCAAAGTCAGATTTTAAGTCACAATTCTGAAAATGGCAGTTTTAGAAAGTTTTCATTTTCCTACTGTTAGAAACGGGGTCTCTAGATGGCAGAGGTATGTACCCTGTCTAAGTAGGAACCATCACTCTAGTCAGAGTAAGCCAGATACACACTAAAAGATAACCTCTGTTCACCCTAGTAACTTGGCACAGAGCAGTCAGTCTTATCTAAAGATGCAATGTGTAAAGTATTTGTGCAAAACACACACACACAGTACCACAATGAAAGCACCACACAAGGATGCCATACATACTTAGAAAAATAGACAATAATTGTATGAGTAAATCAAGACCAAAATGACAAAACTCCAATAAGTAGAAGTTGAGTTATGAATTTTTAAAGAATAAAAAGAGTTCTAGAGCTTAGAAGCAATAAGCACCTATGGGGGTTATCTGGTTGTGCTGGCCCGGGGCAAAGTCAACAGTTCAAGCTAACCTCAATGGAGCGCAGGCTGGGGATAGGGGCCACACAGGCCTTGAGAACAGAATATCTTGATCCTGGTTGCAACAGCAAGCTTCAGGGTGCAGACGAGTGATGCGTCGATGTCAAGAACGTAGTGAAGGTGATGCATTGATATTCTTCTTGCAGTGGTGACAATGCATCTAGTCAATTTAGCGAAGTGCCGGTTCCGAGTGCAGTGGTAATGAAGGCGATATGCCAGGTTAATCCACGCTGGAGGGGTGATGCATCGATCTTCTCCACACAATGGCGGTGATGCGTTGGTTCCAAAGCGGCGGTTCCAGATGCAATGCAGTGGTTCTGAGTATGATGCACCAATTCTACTCCTGCAACAGGATTGATGCACCGGTTCTGCTACAAGCAGACTGGAGATGAGTCGATTTCTCTGGTGCAAGTATCTCTGTCCACTTCCATTGAACCAGTCACAGGAGCAGGGTAGAAACTTTGATAGGTCTGAGTCTCAAGCAACAGAAGGCAAGCCAACAAGCCCTTGGAGATCATTTTGGGTCAAGGCAGAATACAGCTCTCCTCAGCAAGGTCAGAAAGTAGCAGGATCAGGACATCACAGCAGAAAAGCAGGTTTTCCAGATCAGCGGTCCAGCAGAGTAGCAGTCCTTGATGCAGCAAAGCAGCCCTTCTGAAAGAGTTCAGTTACAGGTCAAGAAGTGTCAGACGTGGTGGGGTCAGAGCCCAGAACTTATACTCAGTTGTGCCTTTGAAGTGGCGGTGACTTCAAAGAAGGGTCTTTGAAGTGCATAGAAGCCTTTTCTTCCCTGTCCTGGCTCCAGAGGAAGTAATCAGCCCTTTGTGGAAGGACAGGGCACTGCCTATTCAGGTATAAGTGTCAGCTCCTCCCTCCCTTCCTGCCCAGGAAGAGCCATCAGAATGCAGATAAGTACTCAGACACATTTAACCTTCTTGTGTTTGTGGCTGTCTAGAGGGAATGCACAAAGTGTAGCTGTCACCTACCCCAGATGTGTATTGGAGTCAGGCTGCAGGCACACAGAGCTGTAAGAGCAGAGAAATGTCCCCGTTCTAGAAGTAGCATTTCTAAAATAGTAATGGTAAATCAAACTTTACCAATAAAGAGTATTTATTATTACCATTCCAAAGATATAAAACATAACACAGCTTCTCCTTTCTAATCAGGAATTACAGCTTAAAAGTGTATTAAGGAATTCCCAATGCTAACCTATTAGAGGAATAGGCCTCACAGTAGTGAAAAACTTATTTAGCTATTTGTCACTACCAGGACAGACAAAACTTAAAAAGTACATGTCCTACCTTTTATTTACACAGCACCCTGCCCTATGGGCTATCTAGGGACTATCTTAGTGGTGACTTATATGTAATAAAAAGGGAGGTTAAGGCTTGGCAAAGGGTTTTAAATGCCAAGTCCAAGTGGCAGAAAAACTGCACACACAGGCTCTGCAAAAATGTTTAATAAGAAATGTTTACAGGGCTGCTTGTGTGGGTGGCACAATCAGTGTTGCATTCCACTAGTAGCATTTAATTTACAGGCTTTGAGCATATGGTATACCACCTTACAAGGGACTTACAAGTAAATTAAATATGCCAAACAGGTGTAAACCAATTAAGCCATGTTTAGAGGAGAGAGCACATGCACTTTAGCACTGGTCAGCAGTGATAAAGTGCTCAGTCCTAAAGCCAACAAAATGAAGGTCAGAAAAATAGGAGAAGGAAGGCATAAAGTGTGGGGTGACCTATCAGAGAGAAAAATCACATTTTCCAACACCTATCCTACACATTATTGTGCCTCTGCCAGCGTCCTGGTACACATGACTGTGAATGGCTCTGCTGTTGGGGTTTGTGTAATCCTCAAAGACAACGGGACAAAGCGAACTGGGTGTAAGAAAGATGGACCATTCTGCCTGGATTACTGAGGCTAGAGCTGTTCCCTGCCTCACTTACATTGCTCTGTATCTCAGAGGACTGACCTCCTGCTACCAGAGGACTACGCTGCTATTTGAGGCTTGCCTTGTCCTCCAAGAGGACTGCCCCATTGCTTGAGGCCTGCCTTGATGCTTGAACACAGGACTACCAAAGGGTAGTTAAATGGCCTGCAGGGTGATCTACAGGGAAAAATCAAACTCCAGAGACCTTGAACCCTGCACCTGGCCTCAGCTCTGGACTGAGTCCTAACCCCCATTTGGTGCCCCCCTTGGTTGTGGTGTTGAAAGTACTGCTCCTGGCTAACCCTGCTCCTGGCTAACCCTAAAAGTTGGGGCTTAGAAAACTTTACACCCCAAAACTGGCCTGAGAACAAACAGAAGATGGAACTTATCTGCTCATCGATCCGCCCAAGGTGCATTAACGGTCGGTCTTACTCCACAATAGCTCCTGCTACATTCTTTCCAGAAGCAGCAAATAATGTTCAGAGGAAACTCTCGGGAAAGGTATTGAGTAGCACATGTCATCTTCAGCCTGTAGCTTCATCCCTCTGGAGATTTTCAACTTCCAAATAAGTGACCACGTCCAGATGTAGAAATTTTCACTGTGATTTTGTCCAGCGGCTCCTTGATGACAATGCCTCCTCCTACGACACTGCCATCTGCCTTGCCCCATGAACTTACCTTCTCAGGAACTTTTCTACGAAATTTCTGTACTAAGGTAAGTCAAGACTGGGTCCCATCCACCTCGTGTATCCGATCCTCGCTCCGTAGATGTCAGCCTTAACTTTTCACTTTGCCCTGGTCTCACATGGCCAGATACCCATGCTTGTCACTTTGATCTTTTAGGCGACATTTTTTACTACAAACTTTAAAAATTCATAATCCGTTTCTACTGACTTGGTTTAATTCGTTTTGGGGTCATTTTATTTATTTATTTATTTGTTAAATGTATTTCTGTTTTTCTAAATTGGGATTTTTCTTGTATTGTGTTTTCACTTTATTACTGTTTGAGTGCTGCAAAAATATTTTACACATTAGCTCCAAATTGAGCCTGTTTGCTTTTGTGCCAAGCTACCAGAGTTTTAACCACAGGTTAATTTAGAGACTTATTTGGTTCTTCCTGATGAGGATTGTGGTTGTTGCCTGATTGGGGCTTCCATCCCCTTCAACCAATGACCAAATTTTGAACATATGTTTTAGGACTTTTACACCCTTTGATGATCAATTTGCGGAATCACTTAATGCCTTTGGGTCATTTGTGCAAACAGAGTAGTTGCAAATAGCTTGTGCAAGTTATGCACCAAGTTTTTGTGATCTACCTATCATTTTGCGATATGGTCTATGTACTAATAGGTAACATCATGTAATGCTCAGTCACATGGAGTCACAGAATCATCTGCTTAATGAATATTAACTAGGCAGGTCACTATTTGCAATTGGTGTCCTGCAACGGAATGCAGACCTCCATATCTACATTTGCATTCCCAAATGCGAAACATTTTTTGAGTGGTCCATGTTCTTTAAAGAAACCAATGCTGCATTAAATTGAAAAATAAAAAATTTCTGATGACATCTGAGGGAGTATGCAGTTATATGCTCCCTTCACAACAAACTCTCTTCCTTTACTTGCTCTACCTGTATATTATGGTCTGTTTGTACTCTGCGGTCTCAGTTCACAGCTAGGATCAAGTTACCTGAAGCTTTAATGTTTAAATTCCCATGCCCCTTTCTTTGGTCCGTTTGGTTTATGGCTTCGGTGGTGCCACCATTTTGGTGGTACCACCATTCCTTTTTCCTTCCTCTTCCTGCTCCCATCATGCCCTGTTGTCCCTAAGCCCACAATTTGTGAATAGGTTCACATGACCTAGTGACACATGACTGTAGTGTATTAAGCTGGCCTCACAGGGTGACCTTAGTTAGGCATCTGGGTAAAGATTTAAAGAAGCAAAAGGGAGAGGCGTCTCTTGTTTATCTAGGACCCTAACTGTTCCCATCCTTACAAACCTTCAACACCTCAGGAGAGTAAGAAATTTGGGAATTATTTATAAGTCCCTTGCGCCGCCAGTGCGTCACTTTTTTGTGATGCTTCGGTGGTGCAGCAGCCTTCTCCATATTTACTAGGCAGCATTAGGCCACTTTTTTTGGCTCAATGCTGCCTTGTAAATATCGTTTAATTTAACACAGTTTTCTGCATTAAAGGGGTGTGCAATGTGTGTTGCTGGGGGCGTTCACAGAAACATCCATGGCTTTTTGACACTGCCCCAGATTTACGAGAAATTGTAACTCTGAGGCAGCACCAAAAACTTACGCCTCCCCAAGGGAGGCATAAGGGAGGCACAATGAGTAGAAATATCTTTATTTCTCCGACATTTTATTCGCTCCGAAAAGCCTTTTGTGATTGTTTTTGTGCAGGAAGGTTTCCCTTCCTGCACCAAAATAATCATCCCCGCAACACAGGCACCCTTGAGCAAAGGTGCCTGCGTTGGTGCACAGCAGCCCATTGTGCACCAGCGCAGGCGAAAAAGACAGGAATGCTCCGTATCTGATAGATACAATGCATTCCTGCACTTTTCTTTTGCTGTAGGGCAGAAGAAAGGCCTGTGGCACTGCCCTATGGCAAAAACTTATAAATGAGGCCCTAAATCACAGGAAGAAAAGAATCTGAGGTATCCATGTCTACATGGTAATTCCTGTCTTTCTGGTTCAATTCCTCTTTTTTTGTGATATTGTAGCACACACCACTCTTGATACAAGCACAGGGAAAACCAAGGCTTTTCACATACCATCGCACAGCAGCATCAGGCTGTGCAAAGTCCTTTAAACAATAATAACAAAACTCATCACCATCACAATACTACCTAAGCAACACAGCTATATTCACCAACCAGGACTGTCTGCATGATAGCTCACACCTACCAAACACAGTATACTTTACCAGGATTCAAATCATGTAACAGCACCATATTATGCTACATCATTAACACTGATTAAAAAAATACCTTAAAGGAACATGACCATTTTCCACCACACAACCCGCTATACCGATCAAACCATTTGGTACTTTTTTCCACCATATCATAACCAATCTCACATGAACATGGCACTCCACAGATACGTAGCACACCTATCAATTTGTCACATCCAAGCCTATTTACCACTGCCCCAAATATCCCCAACCGAAATTATACAAACTGTTTGCCTCTTTGGTACTTTCAAAAAGATTTTTATTGATAGGCACTGCTAATTTAAATAAACATTAACCGAAAATCTTTTCTACAATGTTTCTGGTGCAGCAGCAAAAGTGTCCCGGCTCAAGAACACTGTAACGAGTAACTCTAAAAGAAGCTGTATATCTGTCACGACTTGCCTGGTCCGGACCGGGGTGAGGAAGAGAGTGAAGATGTATTCCCCCCTTATGTCTCTCCTCTACTCTATTTGCAGTCTCCCATAGATCTGGCTGAGGGTGAAATCGACGATACCTTTAACCGGCTCAACTTCCTAGAAGCCGAGCCGACCCACGTGACTGCGTCACATGAACCAATCGGAACCCTCGCAGTCTGGAACAACGACTACATATCCGGCGCCCCGAGGAAGAAGAGCGTCATCCCGAGTAAACAGGAGGAGTCAAGGAGGGATGACGATAGCACGGAGACCCAGTGTACCAGGGACCCCAAAACCGGGATCGAAACTGTCGGAAACATCAACGGCTCCGCAAGGAAGGCTCCCGGACCTGGGACCGAAGAGCCTGGAGAGAAGTGCAAGAAGGGAGCCGGACCCTATCCGGCAACACGAGACTGCCAGCCGCGTTCCTGGAGGAGCGTGGCTCACTGAGGTACGTGGTCGCCTCAGGGGGTTGTTTATTAAGGGCGCCTCAGATGTTGAGACGTCTTTAAAAGAGAAGGGAGGGGGTTGAGCGTGCTTGGCGGAAAAGTAACTGTGGGCCTGGGAGCGCGTAAAGCCGGCAGCATTAACAGAAAACTGCTACACTGGTTGTGGAAAAACCGGGTGTTTAGCTCAGCCCTCACTCCCAATTCCCTAAAATAGGGTCTTCTCAGGACGGGTTGTCCTAAAAAGCCTTTCTCTGTTTCTGTTTTTCCGAGGAACGCCCTTTCCTTTTGCATGGGACAAGAAGAGTTAAAGATCCCCCTACCTCTGGACCAAAGACGTAGGAAGCCAGAGTACGTTTTATAATTTGTGGAACAATAAAGTCCTTTTTGTTTATACCTGATACCTTTCGTTGAAATCCTTAAAACATCACAATATCCAACTTATGTACAGAATTGGCCTCCGGGATAACCCCACCCAAAAGAAGGCCAGCTGCAAATGATTGAAATATTTCTTCAAAAAGTCACAATTCAGTGCAGTCAATAGGAACATAATATTTTGACCTTTGATTTTAAATCCAGAAATGAAAAACAATTGATACATTGCATTGAAGAAACTTTACTCTTGTGTTTCTGATCATATAACAAAACAATTCCACACTCAGATCCAATGCAGTTCAGGCATTTGTGTGCCTTTCTTCAGGGAAAAGGAGCTGAAAATGAAAGTATAAAGTAACATCAATCAAAGAAACTCATTCAAAGCAGCCTCTTAGTTCATAGATACTGTCATACTTTGTGCACCAATCAATCAATCAATCAATGCGTCTAAGAATCCTGACAAGGATTGTGTTGCTGCTTGAGAAGAGTTTCACCCCCCACCAGTAACCCAATTTCTCACAACATTGGTATTGAAAGAATTGTACATTTTGTTAGTTATGCTTGTGTTTTACAATTCCTAATTTTAACAAGCAATCTTTAAGTTTAACTATTTGTCTACATGGTATATGCCACTGTCTCATCATCTACAAGCGAACTTGTGGCATTAATCCAGAGCTTACAAACATTTCAGAGCATATGAAGCAATTCCAGTCAACGTGATATTTCACCTCTCCACCACATAACACAACATTCAACCTCACTTTACTTTACCTATCTCAGCACACAAGGTAGGAGTGATCGGCTCAACTATAATACATCTTATGAAATTATATAAAATTACTGCAGCTAATTCAAATTTAAGGGATTATACACTATATCACTACTAATCATAATTACCATCACATATAAAATGAAGTTGCATGACTAACTCAGTTGTTAACACATGGACAGAAATATTTCACAAAATTACCTTCACCATCTCAAACGCAGGGAAAGGTTAGCAAACATAAAAGAAATAAACAGATGCCCCACAAATTTCACAAACTTGGTGATCATTATTCCACAAACCACAACCTGTGGGAACATAACCTGAAAACCCAACAACACACTGTAACACCAACAGTAAACACACTTACCATTTTTACACATCTGAAAATTCTGCATCCTGATGGCTCAACCTAAACAACACATATTCACATGATATGCTACCACAACTGCCATTTCTTACCACTCAGCTCAACAGTAGAGCAGGCATCTTATTGTGAACCCTTCACATCATATCATCCCTACAATACATCCCCACAACATGCAATTCTGTAACTTCAAACCACTAAAAACTAAGCAATCCATCACCCCTCAATTCCATTTTATCATTACATCTATGCTCCCTCACAATTACCCCAGCTTTATTCTACACCTAACAACTCCTTAATACCGATGCATACAACTACTCACAATGCACCATTATACATTGTCATATCATACCACATGACTACATATACCAAATTTCAAAACATCACAACCCAATACCAGACTTCCACACCAAGCAATTTTATGTTAGATCTCGACCCTCTACATGACATATGTGTTGAATTTAATCCACGCAATCCAGTTGTAGGAAACAGTCTTTTATTTGGCAGCACAGCATCGCATGTCTTCATGCAAAGACAACCCAGTGAAAACTGCCCTACAAACATTCCACATTCAAAATAGCTCATAGCAACCATTGTGGAACATTCAAAGGACAACAAGAGACATATCAAAGCAAAACATAAACCAGTATAAGAATGTATATATATGAGTACATATTAAATAAAGATACAACACATCTTCCTCTTTTCAAAGAAAACAAAACAACCTTAATAAAAATCTTTAAACTTGCACGGTGCACGCCTCATTCTGTAGGCTCCTTTCACTCTGGATGCCACAGACTCGCATGGCACTGCTTCTACTCTAATGTCCAATCCAACATTGCAAGTACCATGTTCCTCCATGGTTCCACCCATAGACCTTGCAAACTTATCCAACTTGACCATGCGTTCCTCCTCATGACTATCTCCCTCAACCGCTTTACCACACTTGCACCTTGCCTGACATTCCAGACTTTTCCATCCTGCAGGACCACACTGTTAGTGTTCACCTTTACCACTTTAAGGGCTTTACTAAATCTAGGCATGCCTTTAGCTATGATGCCTGGAAACTGGATCTTAACCCAATCACCCACATGAAAGTTGTTTTTTTTTACTTTCCAGTTGGCGTCATACCAGTTTTTCATTTTCATTTTATCTTGCTTATTCTTAACCTTTCTGACAACTTGTTCCACATCCATGCACCCACATTTCTTTTCCCCATTTCTTCTTGAACCACCAAGGGCACAATTTTGTAGTTGGACTTCTCCCTTTGAGCAGTTTAAATGGACTGATCTCCCTGACCTTTTGTGGCGAGGTCCGATACATCCAAATTTTCTCCCTTAATACACTCTTCCATTCCCCACCACACTTGCTTGCTCCCGCTATCCACTCCTTCAACACGTGGTTGGACCTATCAACCTGACCGTTACCTTGAGGTTCATACAATGCAGTGGTAATATGACGAATGCTACAATTTTTGAGAAACTCCTCCATTTCTTTACACTTGAGTTGGGCACCATTATCTGTGATCAATACTTCAGGATACCCTTCTCTAGCAAATATCTCCTTGAGAAATTCAATAACAACATTAAAGGTGATTTGAGTGACAAATTTGACTTCAGGCCATTTAAAATGGTATTCAACCAAACCTAGAGCAAACCATGCTTTCTGCTGTAAGGAATAGAATGGTCCTGAAATATCCATGGCAACCGTCTGCCAAGGAAACCCTGGCCAGCCTACTGGTTTCAAAGGTGCAGGAACCACCTTAAGACCCCTCTCACTGCTCACACAATCTTCACAGTCTCTGACTACACGATCCACCATCCTGTCTAAACCCGGCCACCAAAAACTGGACTTGACCAGTCTTTTCATAGAGGACATACCTAAATGCTGCTTATGGGCCAGCTGGAGAAAAACATCTTGCATCCCCACTGGGGAAATACATTTGCCACCCTTAAACAGTAATTCCCCTTCCAACTCTAACTCATCTGAAATTTTTCAAAATGGCAAGATTTCAGGAACCAACTCGCTTCGCCTAGGCCACCCTCTCAAAAAACACTCTTTCACTTTTTGCCACAATTGATCCTTCTTACTCATCTCTATACATAATTCCTCATCAATTCCTTCAAAATCCTTTTCAACCACCTCCTTGATGGTGGCAATCATATCCTCTTCTTGCCGCACTTCACTCCCACTTTCATTACTGCACGGTAATCTGAAGAGACAGTTTTGGAACCACTCCTTCTCCAGATAAAGTGTGACCTAAATACTCTACTGAGGTGCAAAATAGCTTACATTTAGCTTCTTTAGAGTCAAACCATGGTCCTCAAACTTCTTACATACTTCCCCCAGATGAGTCAAATGCTCCTGATGATTCTTAGAGAAGATGAGTATGTCGTCTTGAAAACACTTCACAAAAGAGCCATTGTCTTTGAATATATGATACATTGCCCTTTGGAACACTGATGCCGAAGAGACTACACCAAAAGGCATCCTCTTAAATTGATATAACCCCAGCGGCGTACGAAATGCAGTGTAGTGCCTAGAATCTTCTGTCAATTCTATCTGATGATACGTGGATCTTAGATCCAGAGTAGAAAATACTGCAGCACCTTCTAACATACACAGCACTTCATTTATGTTGGGGATGACAATCCGCTATTATGTTAGCATTTAACGCTCTCAAATCCACAAACAACCTCAAAGATTGATCTCCTTTTCTTGCCACAACTATGGGAGAAACCCATTCTGAAGATTCCACCTCTTCAATTATACCTTCTTTGATCATGTCCTCCAACATCACCTTCAATTCCTGTCTGACATTAATAGGAACATTCCTTAACCTTTGTTTCATAGGAATGGTCCCTTTTTTAAACTTTAATCATGTGTGAATATCCCATTAACTTACCCAGTTTGTTAGTGAAAACATTAGGAAATTGGAGACTGATAGTCTCCTCATCACATTTGTCGGCTATAATGAGCACTGGTTCACTACTCTTAGGATTTAATATAATACCTAATTTCCACTGATACTTCCACCCAAGTACATTCACTCCTTTTTCTGACACATACATTTTGATTTGAGCCTTCCTACCTTTAAATTCTAATTCAACAGGATTGTAACCAATAATATCAATAGCAGTGCCATCAAAGCTCTCAGCAACGATATCTGAGGCTCTCATATTATCAAAATCCAAAAGATCTCTAAACTTTTCCACAAAATACTTTTTAGTGATGATGGTCAATGGAGAATCTGATTCTGCCATAAGTTCCAGATCAACACTTAACACTTTACCAATGCATTTCCTTCCCCTTCAACATTAACATTTTTGATAGACAAAACCACTCCTTTGCCAAAACCATCCATTCAACCACTCTCACATTTTATCTCATGTTCCCCCACTTTGCCTACAGAATACACTCTTCCCTGTTGGGTTACAGTGTTCCTTTTGAAATCTCTACAAACACGGGCAAAATTTTCCATCCGTCTACACTTAACACATTATTTTCCAATGGCAGGACAATGAGCAAAAGAAGCAATGTGATTGATACTTCCACATCTATAACATGCTGTAGGTTTCCCTTAATTTATTTTTTTGTATACAGGTCCATTACTTACACTACAAAGATTGGATTCAGCAATATTCACTGAGCACACATCCTCACTGCCAGGGCTATTCTTGTTTACCACTGACATCCATTTCTCAGACTGCCCCAGAGCTTTAGCAATAGCGATAGCATCCTGTAATTTAGGATCCCCTACAATCCATAAATGTTATCGTCTTTTTTTACTCTTTACATGGACCACAATCTAATCTCTGATCATTTAATCTGTCATTGGTCCAAAATTAGACGATATGGAAAGACCTCGTAGTGCCGTCAGAAATTCATCGAAGGACTGGTTTTCTTTTTGTGACCTAGTATTAAATTTTAACCTATTGAGTGCAATGCTCTTAGTAGGTTTGAACCTGAGTTCCATTCTTAATAACGCTTCCTTGTACACATCCAAATCTTCATCCTCTACTTGTGGTAGGCTCCTGAAAACCACTTGGCCCTCAGACCTTAAACAGTGTAAAAATATCCTCTTATTCCTTTCCGTCCCATTCTTTGGCCATCTATAGCAGTCATATATGTTATGTTCCTCCTTCCACCTTACCCAAGGCATCACTGGGTCCCCTTTGCTGGGTAGAATTTTGGCTGGAGGATCAAATTGCATTTTTCCACAGTGCCCTTAAGCTTACACAGAACAGTTAGTATGAAGCAATAACTTTTATTGCAATTACCCACTGAATACACAGCTAGTTAAAAGGAGAAAGAGAAAAAATGTTATAACCAGTTCACCATAAAAGTAACATTGACGTCCAAAGTATATCTCTAACTTCTTCTTCCGTTCGACGTAGCTCCCTCAATATTGTTTGCTCCTCTAATGATCTTCGTAATGAATAAATGACTTCAGGAAAAGACAACTCCGACACTCTGAGGTGCTTCCTGGAGATAATACAATCAGAGTCTCGCTTGAATTGCCCAATGAAATAACCTCCATACCACCAATGGAAATCCGTTTCTCAAACCATTACGTAGATAGATGTCATGCATTTTCCAACATCATCATCCCGATGTGGGTCCTCCGATGAATGCGCTTGCATTCCAGTCTGCAGATGTGGGCAATATAATTGAATGACGTGCACACTGGAATCTGGTGAATTCATAAGATGCTGCCGCTGAAGTAAGTCCCAACTTCCTCATGCGACAACTAACAGGCAGGGTTACTTATGCCCAATGTACAATAATCCAAATAGATGCGCTGCTACTTCTCAACAAGCCATATGTTGAATCTTCTTCCTTGCGATGTGTCCATACACAAATTGAAACAGCATGGAGCAGAAACAGCCATACGTTAAAGTTCACAATCTGCGGGTTCAGAGGCAGACTCTGTTCCTGTGCTGCCTAGTGGATGGCAGGTACACCTCCAGCCCCAAGTCGCTGATTTTGAATTTAATACACACAATCAGTTGTAGGAAACAGTCATTTATTTGGCAGCACAGACAGCCCTGTGAAAACTGTCCTACAAACATTCCACACTCACACTGTTAAGCATATTCCCCTGTGACTGAAAGCGTTTTCACAGGGCACTGAACATTCTAAGTAATCTGTGCTTCATGTAGGCACCTTAAAGTACTCTGGTATATGCCTGTGAATAAACCAAGCCAAACCAAAAACAACCATTGGTAAAGCCAATAGGTCTGGCATTGACCACCAGCCTTTTGGCAATTCTTGTTTTGTCAAAACTTTATTGCTCAAGAAGCTGCCAGGCCATTGTCAATCTAAGCAAAAACATTGGGTAAAGGTAAAAATATTGTTTTGGTCTCAAAATAGCACACATTGCATAGTATTTTCTGGCACTGAGGGGGACTACTTTGCATGTTGATGTGCTCCCTATGAAAGGGCAGCAAGCTGTACTTTCATAGTGAAGTCACCAATGGCTTAAGTGGGCTGACACATTGCCTCTTGATGCATGCTGGAGTTGGTGAAAGAAAAACGCGAATGACAGAGCCACAGACTAATGGATGAAATCTGTCTGAAAGCCCTTATAGGTAACTATGTTATAATTTTAGTAAAATCAAAAAGTCTGCACTAATGCAGACTTAAAAAAGCCAACTGGTCTAACTTTGGCAGTCAGCCTCTTGCCTTTGAGAAAAAAGAAAGAATGAGAGAAAGAAAGAAAGAAAGAAAGAAAGAAAGAAAGAAAGAAAGAAAGAATGACAGACAGGGTTGCAAAGAAAGAGTACCATCATAAGCCTATAATCAGATTTAATGTAAGCTGCTGGTATGGTGTAAAAAAGCAGCAGGCCATTCCAAAAGGAATTTACAAAAGCATTTGCAAGAGACAGGAACGGATAAAGGTGGAATGTGCCCTGTGCTCTCATCTGATAGAAAGTGTCCTGCTATCAAATCAGGCTCTACAAACAAAGGCAACACTAAAGTAGTAATAAAGTAAAAACAAACACACTGACAGTGAACGGAACTACCTTATTTATGGATGTTCTCCTTGTTAATGGACTAAATGCAGTTACTCAAAGTGAAGTTAGACGGGGGCGTGGCTGAGCCACTGACCAACACGGCTACGTGGCTCTGATGCTCTGGAGCCGATGCCTGCATCCTGATAGCTACGCAGTCTGTACCCTCTCCTTTCTGGGGCACAGAAGAAACACCCCCAACCATTCGGGTAGACTGGTGGCCGCCTGAACCTGATCGCCGCGGCCTGCCTGGTTGATATGCACCGCCACTGCCTGGGGAGGTGTTGAGGGCCCAGCCCGCCTCAGAGGCCCCACGTTGACAGGGACTGCGGGTGTTACACTTTAGGGCTCTGATCTAACTGGTCACTCTGTAGACACTACATTACCCAGAATGCTGTAGATAGGGAAATTAGGTTGTGTGCACTCACAGACTCGGCACGTGACTGGGGAGTCATAAAAGCAGCCTTCTCCCGAGCCCAGGTGCTTGGTAACCTTCTTCCTGATGGACCACGCCTCCCTGCATCTGTTCCTCGTTTCAGTCCCTCCCTGGAAGCCCGTTTGTATTTCGGACATGACATCCCTCGCTCCTAGCGTCTTCCGACGTGCTCCTCATGTGTTACTATACAGACCTTGGTGGTCCCATTACAGAATCTCCCCAAACGTATCTGGGCGCAGCCTACAGTAACTAAGTAGGCTGGGTGAGGAGGAATACGAATTCCATTTCTCTCACCGCATAGCTGGTCGTTAAGGTTGCGCGCGCGCACTCTCCTATTTTGCTTTGAACGCCGGTGGGCGTTTCCGCGTTAGCGTTTTGCGGAAATTTATTTTTCCTTTCCCAAGGCGTCGGTAAGCCTTTCTCGCATCCTGGCCCCTGAGAGCAGTTCCTTTTCTCAGTACGCTGCATTTGCTCTCACGGACGATACTTAAATTGTGTTGGGACAGTTTCTCCTTCACCGACAGACTTCAGTCTTTGCTGGACTTTTATTCTTACCTGCACCTCCGGATTCTTGGCTGATCTGAGACATATCTGCACTGCTGTCATACTCCCCTGGCTGGATTCTTGTGCAACTTTACCGCAGCGTCTTGCGAAGGCAGACGGTGTGTCTGAGAGAGTACACAACCTGGGAGGGGGTATCAGTCATGGTGGGGCATAGGAGGCACTATTTACAAGCGAAATATATTTAATTCTCATCTGCCTTGTTTTTCTATTCTTTACGTAGAGCCTTCACGTATATACCCTGCCTATTGAGACTCCTGAAGATACCCTGCCTTCCTGTCCCCTGGGTGGTCCTGAGCTGTCTCTTCTTTCCCTTACGGGTATACAACTAGTATTCTGGTTGCAGTCAGATCTGGTGATACCCTGAGGGAGAGTGGAGGTTCATCTTCGCTCCCGAGGATTTGGCATTCAGCAGAGCTGGATTAGAAACCCGACAGCGGGAGAGCCTGATGCCGGGGTAACAGATTCCACGCTGGGTCCTACTCTTCCCCTCATCGCAGCCGGCTGCTTGGAGGCTACCTGTGTCCTGCTTGGCGACTGGTCCGCATCCTGCTGCTGTGGCCTAGGTGGGACCGACCTGCACCTCAATGGCCTGGTGGCTGCGCCTGGCGGACGTGGAGAGACCGGGTCGGGAGGGGCTAGGACTGCCATTTTAAGACTCTTCAGGCCGATGTCTGGACCTCGCCTCACCCCTTTGCCAGCAGTGAGGGCTGTGGCTGAACTGGCGGCCTGTGGACTGAGGCTGTGTGGTGCCCCCCCTGAAGCGAGTGGTGGCTGTCGCCAGCTGGCCCGAGTGGGGGCCCTACGGTGAGCAGGTACAGAGGGAGACTGAAAACCTAGCTGCCCCCCCTGTGGCCTTCACTCTTCTCTCAATGAATGGGGGTCCTGTTGGGCTGACCTCCCCATCTTACTACTCGCTGTACTGCATGGATGCTGGCATCTCCTTTCCCCAGGTTAGTGGGGAAGCCTGTGTGAAATAGAAAGACCCTGCTGTAGCCATTAACACCCTTTTCATTGTCCGCAGCCTGAATGGGGCCTTTCCTTGCATTTTTTGACCCGCACTGTGACTGTAGGGAGGCCTCCAGGCAGCCTGTGATGACCCCCCCTCTGGCCGCCGATCTTCGATATCCCCCTGTTGGCCAACTGCTATCTGGGGCGAACCCCCCCACAAGTGTACCATTGACCTGCATATCTGCAACGCACTGGCTTTGGCTTTCCGAACCACATGAAGCCCTGCGTCCCGCTCTTTGCTGCCTCACAGGGTGCCAGCCTTTTCATTATCTACTTGCAGGATTTCATCTCCCAGGTGTCTTCACTTGACAACCATTGACTGCCCTCTTTGCAGTCACCTCTGCTTCTTTGCCCCCTTCCATGTGTATTGCTGCATTCCAACCATTGGTCGTGGGGAGGCCAAAGAACGGAGACTAACATTTGAGCCCTCCAAGACCATGGACTGTTCTGGGACATTATCGGACACAGAAGAAACCCGCAATCCCACACGCCCCCGGACTTACTGGAGGGTGCTGCAGTGATCATGGTGGAGCTGCGGGTCGGTTTTGGTGCCATGGACGCCCGCCTCAACGCCCAGGTCTCTCACCTTGATCGTATGAGGGAGCGCCTAAAGCGGCACGGACATCGCCTGGATGCAGTAGAGGAGTGCATGTCTGGAGTCGAGGACTAAGCGAGCGCATGGCACGCCGCCTGGAGAAAATGGAGCACCTCCTAAAAGCAGTAGCCATCAATAACGAAGACTTGGAGGCTCGATCACGATGAAATAACATACGAATAACAGGCATTGCGGAATCGACGAATATGAGTCCCCCTGAGCTGTTTATTGAATCTTTGCTCACTGAACATTTTTGGTCCAGAGTCATCACTTCCACTTTTGTTGTGGAGAGGGCACACAGATCCTTGGGCCCCCAGCCCCCTGCTGGCACCCCCCTTGCCCTATAATCGCATGGCTTCTCAACTACAGGGACCTGGACACTGCGCTGTGGCTGGCCCGTGAAAAAGCACCTCTGCTGTATCAAAATACCATGGTCTCCATCTACCTCGACTTTACACTCGCTGTCCAAGAGGCCTCGCAAAAGTTCGCCAAGGCGATGTTCTGCAAAAACGGCCTCAAGTACAGTATGTTAACTAGGTATTTGTAGAGCGCGCGGCTACTGCACAGAGTGTCCCGGTGCTGTGAAAGACCACGCAACACAAAACAGAGTGCACCAAGGCGGAACAGGCCAGGATCTAATGTTGAAAAAGCCATATTTTTAGTTTCTTCCTGAAGGTGAGGAGATCCTCCACATGTCTAAGAGAAAGGGGCAAACTGTTCCATAACCGAGAAGCCACCACTTGAAAGGATCTGCCACCTACCCGGGAGTGGACTTTGCCCAGCTTCTGACATCCACTCCAAAGCTCCAGAGGACCTCAAGGTCCGTTGAGGGACATAGTGCTGAAACCTTTTCCCAAGGTAGAGGCCCCTATCTTATGGAAGGCCTTAAAGACCAGGACTAACGCTTTAAAGTGAATCCTCTTTCGAACCGGTAACCAGTGTAAAGATGACAGAAGAGGGGTCATTCGTGTCCTGGGCCCTGCCATGAAAATGGCTCTGGCCGCCACATTCTGGACCACCTGTAGGCGGCCTAGTAGATAATCTGGAAGGCCCAAGTACAGGGCAGTAACATAGTCCAGTCTCGATACCACCAGGGCCTGGACTACCATCTTCCTGTGTGAGACCGGGAGCAGGGGAAGAAAATTCCTTAGCATTTTCAATAATCCAAAGCAAGTCCCGGCCACCGTTTGAATCAGAGCCTTCATGGACAGGGCAGCGTCCAACTTGACCCCAAGATTTTTCACAATGCCCACTGAAGTTGGTGGAGGGGACATGTCCTGCGGCCACCATTGACGCCATGCTACACAGGGAAGGGGGCCGAAGAAAATAATCTCCGACTTTTCTGGATTACACTTCAATTTGTTTTGCCTGAGCCAGGAGAACACCTCTGATAGGCAGGTGTTGATCACACTGCCTTTGAAATCGACACCCTTCTCACAGTGGAGAAGTGTGGCTCAATGGTTAGAGCGGCAGACCCTGATGCAGAGATCTGGCCCGGGACCAGGGTTCAATTCCCGCCTCGGCGGGTCTTGGGCTCAATTTCCTCGGACCTGATAATTCTCGCCTCAGTGCCTATTCTAATCATTGGTCCCACTCTGCAACTCTGGGCAATAGCTTGCTTAATCTCCACAACGGCCCCAACAGCGCTGGGATGCCTGGCTTCACCTTGGGGGTGCCCAGGAGTGGACATTTCACAGGGAAAAGCCAGGAAGGGTTCCACAGCGGTATGCGTACAGCGCCAGGACACCCCTTTGGGGGTATAAGTGCGCTTTACAAGTACAAATTTCATTTCACAGGTGAACAACAGTTGCGTGTCGTCAGCATATGACACTATTTTTGTGCCATAATTCTCCGGTAGGAGTGCAAGAGGGGCCATATACAAATTAAACAATGTCGGGCTCAAGATTGAGCCCTGTGGGACCCCAACATTCATAGGAGGGATAGGAGCCGAGAAAGGAGGGGACCAAATAGTTTGCTGGCGGTCATTTAAAAAGGAGTTGAACCATCTGAGTGCTGTGCCTCCGATACCACCCTCCTGGAGTCTTCTCAGGAGTCTGTCGTGGGGCACGGTATCGAAGGCCGCGGAAAGGTCCAGCAACACCAGTACCGCGTTGCCCCCTTTGTCTAGTGTAGCTTTTATGGTTTCAGAGACTTCTAATAGAGCAGTTTCAGTACTGAAATTTGCTCTAAAACCCGACTGACTCGGTGAAGAAGATGGTTGGCCTCCACGTATTCCGTGGTGACTAAGTTAACATATTTCTCCAAAACCTTGGAAAAGAAGGGCAACAATGATATTGGCCTGTAGTTACCGGCGACCAGTGGGACTGCCGCGGGTTTCTTTAAAAGCGGGAGAATTTTAGCATGTTTCCAGCTTTGAGGCATTTGTCCCTCATACAGGGAGGTATTCAGTATGCTATGTTCGGACTGGTTCCATGTCATGGTAAACAACAAAGCCAGATTCTTTGACACCCCGGCCAAGGTCATATTCTTTTGTAAGCAGCAGAGCCGCAGCAGATCTTCGCAGAACCACGTCGCCTACGAGTGCTCCTCCCCTGCCATGAATATACCATCAAGTGCAGGCCTGTTTAACCCGGGCTGAGGTCTGGTCGGTCCACACTGGCCGAAACTGGACATCTTTCCCTTTCTGTTTGGGTAATTTTGTCTTTGGGTAATTTTGCCCCTGGGATACTTTTTGTCAGCTTAGCCTCCCCATATTTGAATTTTGTGCCACATGTTTCAGAATGGGCATTGACCCCTATGGCATTCCTCAACCCTCAGGAGTACTTCGAATACCATGTTGGGTTCTGAGTTTATATCGCTGATCTAATTGGGATTCGCCAATGCCCTTTGGCTCTCTGTGAGTGGAATGCGGTGGGTATTGGGTTTATTTGAATGGTGTTTTCTATCTTTTCTCTTTTTCTCTTTCTATCGCTCTTAGTAGGCCTGACAACACACACCAAGGTTCTTTTCACTGACTCTGCACCTTCATTAATGTTCAGCAGAATGAATGATGGGCTGTGATAGGCGTCATGTTGACCTTAAACTCCTCACCTGGAATACATGAGGTGTTAACAACCCTCGTAAGGGTAAGCAGGTTTTATCATATCTAAATCGTTGTTCCATAATGGTGGCCTTTCTACAGGAAACACACATCCCTTCCCAATCCTCACGTACTTTTGATGCTTCCTGGGGGACCCACAGATACTTTTCGAACTAGAGCTCCAACTCCTGCGGCATTTGCATACTGATTCATAAAAAAACATCCCCTTTCACCATTACACTCATATCACTGACTTTTAGGGTCGCTGTGTCTTGGTTGCGGGCACTCTCCTAGCAAGAAAGGTCCTGCGCCTCAACATATACGATCCCTATGTTGACGACCCCACCTTCTTCCAAGACCTTTCTGCCCATCTTATGTGTTTTGATTCAGACGTGTTAATATTGGGAGGTGACCTAAACCTCGCTCTTGACCCCCAGATTGATACTGTCAGCAACTGCCCAAGTGGAAAACCCTGTGCATTGTGAGCCTTTCGTGATGTATTGGATGATTATTCTGTCAAGGACGTTTGGCGCACCCCATACCCTGACATCCCTGGCCATACATTTTACTCCGCCCCCCACGCAATTTGGATTTGGTTGGATTATTGGTTCCTTTCCAAACATGCTATCCCCTGGGTGCAATATATTAAGGTACTCCTTTGCAAGCTGTCAGATCTTGCCCCTATATGAATAACTCTCTTGATACCCTATGGGAGTGGTTGGGAACTTAGATGGGCCTTTCCCTCAACCTCCCTACTCGACACAGTGTTGACTCAGAGCTGTGGGTGGCGATCATTGACTATTTCCGGCTGAACACAGGCACGGTAGACACCTACGCTGTGTTGTGGGATGCCTTTAAGGCATATATCCGAGAGGTTTGCATATCAAAACATGCCGGTATCCTCCAGACGTTACACAGAGATCTGGCACGGATGGAATCTAACCTGGCAGCACTTGACCTTTTAAACTCCCCACATCCCAAGCCAGCTTACTTATCCAAACAAACCCAGCTTTTGACAGACTTTACAGACCTAGCGGAAAGAGAATCTTCCTATCTTGGCAAATATGCAAAGGCCCGCCGATATGGCGAGGATGAGAGCCCAGGCCGCACACTTGCCTGTCTTCTATGCCCCACCCTCCCAGGAACATGGCTGCATTACTAAACTGCACTTCACAGACAGCTCTCAAATTACGGCAAGCTTATCTCATATTATGACTCATTATATACCACATGCCTCAGTCCTGACAATTCATCATGCTTAGCCTACTTTGAAGAAATAGCCATGGTCTGGCTCGCTACGGGGTGATCCCAGTTCCTGGCAGAGCCCTTTACTTCGGAGGAGCTCACCTCAGCCATTGACTCCCTGGATGGGTCCAAGGCTCCCGGTCGGGATGGCCTCACTGGCACTTTTTATAAAGCATATAAAGGTCACCTCATACTCCACCTCTTGGAGGTGTATGCCGAGGCCCTGGATAGGGGTGTCCTCGCTCCCTCCATGAGAGAAGCTGCGATCCCTCTACTACTGAAACCCAACAAAGACCCAACCCTCTGCAACTCTTACAGGCCCCTGTCCCTATTAACCTTCGATAATAAAATCCTCGCCAAGGCAATGGCTAACAGACTCTCACTTCTTTTGGATGAAATTATGTCGCCCATCTAAACTGGATTCATTGCCCAGAGATCCACATCACTCAAATTTCGTACTCTCTTCTTGGTCCTGAACAGGATATACCCGGAGATACCAGCTGCGGTTGCTCTCCTTGATGCAGAGAAAGCTTTTGATTCCCTGAAGTGGCCTTTCCTGCATACCACTCTGCGGAGGCTGGGCATACCCACACAATTTATAGCCCTGGTCTCTCTCTTATACTCCGCACCAACTACCCGCCTCTGAGTTAACGGCTCCTTATCCGACCCCTTCTCCATCATACGAGGCACCAGAGAGGGATGCCACCTCTCACTGCTATGGTTTATTATTGTAATGGACCTCCTCGTCTGCCATCTACAGGAGAAACAATTACACTGGTGACTCTATTTCAAGCCGGGCCCACTACTCATTTCAGTGTACGCTGATGACATCCTAATGTTTGTCAATAAACCCTTGGAAATCTTGCCCCTCTCATACATGAAATATTTTGCTTCTGTGCCCTCTTGGGCTTAACTATTAACTAGTGGAAGTCGAAGCTATACCCTCCCACCGATGCAACTGACCCCCCTCCCTGTGAGTACGCAATGGCTTTGTGCACTGACACCACCAAATACTTAGGCATCATCTTGCATAGAGACAAGGAACAAATCATTTGTCTCAACTATGGCCTGCCGTTAGCAAATTGACAGACCAGATTGAACGCTGGATTCGTCTCTCCTTGTACATGACGGACAGGCTTGCCATTATTAAAATGGTTGTCCATTCTGTTTCCTCTATTTGTTTCAGAATACCCCTCACTGGTCCTTTTTTACGAATTTACGCGGATTGATGATTTGCATGATTTGGGACACTCTCATATTCCCATATGAACGTGGAGGAGTTGCTGTTTCTGACTTTTACACGTACTTACACGTACTTTCTTGTCGCACAATCACAGTTTGCCCATCATTGGTACCACCCCGATGCCTGCATACCATATGCTAAACCCGAATGCGACCTGGCGGACCCTGTACCACTGACAGCCTTGCTCCCGTAGGGCCTCAGATTCAACCCCAAAGATATACAGACTCTTTCAACTACTAGCTGGGCTCTCTGGAGACTTAGCTGTACACTGGGCTGGGGCCTCTTATATCCATCTGCACTACCGCTTTTTCCCAACCCTTGGCTTCCACTCACCTCAGAATAACTGGTGCAGCGTACTCTCACCTCACACGTTCTCCATACGTTCAGGAACTTATTCCTGAATGGTCATGTTTTCTTCCCCACAACAGACCCCAACCTCTCCCATGCCACACTCATGGATCAATTTATTTTCCGACGACTCCTCAGCTCAGTCCACTCATGCTTTCCTACATACCCATTGGTACCTGAAGACTTCGTGCCTCTCACACTTTTAATTACAGACTCTAATGGTAAGCACCTAGTCTTGAGACTTTATTGCACCAGAATGGCCCTTAAACATACTCATGATAGTAAAGTCAGACAGCTGTGGGAACGAGATCTCTGCCACCCCCACTCCGACGGGGATTGCGCATATTGGTGTAAACAAATCAAACTCGTCTCCCACAACCATCATCATAAATTGCTCCATTTCCAGTTTCTACATAGAGCTGACACCACCCCTGCTAGCCTGGCCAAGATCGATCCCTCCATATCCTCGCAACGCCCTGAATGCAAAGCACAAAATGCTGATTTTGCACATATGACACGGACCTGCCTTGTTCTTACTACATACTGGATGGCTATCTTTGAGACTCTATCAAACATGATCTTACTCACACTTGTGCCCACCCCCCTTTTGGCACTCTTGGGCAATGTTTCATCTATCCCTAAACATATTCATCGCTTCTCTGCCATTGCATTATTGCTGGCTAAGAGAGAAATCGCTCTTTGCTGGGGCAACAAACATCACCCTACCGTGGCCTCATGGCTGAAGAGCATTACGTACTGTGACCTTACCAGTGAGGTCTACACTATGCTGCAACCTCCCTCCTCCAGACTCAAAGCTATTTGGCAACCCCTCCATGTGTATTTGTTAACCCTTACTCTAGAGTCCCCCAATGCCTCTCCACTGGCACCCACCCACAATGCCTCCCTAGAAACAGCCAGTCATGAAACAGCCAATTGAGATCTTTCCCCCTTCATCACTCCTTCCTTTTTTTCTCTTCTTTTTTCCTGCTACGAATTTCCACCTTGACTATTACTGCTTACCAATAATGATTGTGATGTACTTGTATATGCTTGTCTTTGATGCTACCCGTTATTTATGGTGTTCTAAATCCTGAGGGAATACCGATCAATAATGTACAGATTTGTACAGATGTATGCAACATTTGGCCTAACTTGTTCTTCTCTGAATCTTTTTAAAAACAATTGAAAAAAATTGGGGAAAAAAGTGATGTTAGCCTGTGGCTGAAGTAGGCTGATCCACTGCCCCATGCTGCATGCTGTAGTAGGCAGAAGCAAAATCTGTCACATGAGCAGACCAATGAACGAAGTGAAGTGGCTGCAAACCTCTTTATGTACGTATATTATACAAGTAATTTTAGTAAAATCAAAAGGTCCCAGTTAACCCAAGACATACAAAAAATGTATTACCCTGAGCTCCATGGGGTGTTATCATTGGGAGCAGTTAAAACATGACAGACTCTCTTTACTCAATCAACATAAGCGAATCAGCAACTATTAGCAAACTAAAATGTCACGAGGCTGTCCGTATTATTACACAAAGTATGCATCTGCTTTTGCATATTTTATTTACTTTATTATTTTGTTGAACATTGCACCAGTCAATTTATTGAACTCTACGTGGTAAAAACCACATTCACGTTTCCAGAATATTAGTTTATAGCTGCAATAAAATTCTGCTGGCTACATTTACTGTTTGTCTAATGAGATTCAGTTAGTCCAATTCAGGAAAAATAGAAAGAGTTTCTGTAACAGGAATCATAAATATTTATTCAAATGAGCAAAGTCGACACGGTTTCTTTTCACAATGTTTTGCATAAACGCTCCCCTACACATTATGATGGGCTTCTGCTTTGGAAATGAACTCCTTCATAACAGTGGATCCTGAATAAATGTATTAAGAGTTTTCCACCAGGCAATTAAACTTAGAGTAATGGCAGGTGTGAGAGTATTCTGCCATGTTTTAAAAAGTGTCGGGCGCAGTTACTGCGCCTCCGACTGCATGCAGCCAGCAGGCGCGTACGAAGGCGAAATCTTTATGCATAAGACTCAATTCTAACACATAACGGTGGCTGGAAGAAAACCTTTAACAAGAGGCAGGTCGTATATTGTCGGTGCTGGTAAAGTTCTTCGTTCAACTACAATTCAAATTAGACCACCATTTCTGTAGGGTGTAGATTAAACACCGCTTTTGCAACTCTCTGGTAACATATTTTTCGTCTGGGTAAAAGTGGCCCCAATGCAGTGAAATGCGTATTGTTTGTGAACACATCTAGACTGTACTTCCAACCGGGACACAAAACCAGCCCTGGCAGCCCTTTTCAGATGTATCTACCGTGACATCACGGTAGTGAGCATAGCAAACATATTCCACCCTCTCTAAGTTGACTAGTGGATGGTCTCGCCAAAAAGAATATTAGAAAATGGGCCACACATTTAATTTTTCATGACAATGGTTCATATAAAAAGCCATAATGCAGCCCCGAAGCAGAACTGATTAAATATTCGAATACTTCAGAATCTGCAAAAGTAACCAGGCACAATGATCCTCCAAAGAGGACAGTCATGCATGTGTCTGTAAAGAAGCTACGAGAATGAAACGAACTGCATCCACATGGGGCCGATGTTTGTGACACTGGACACGCAATCGTTACCTGATGCAGGTGCTTCACTAAATGAATGCCCATGCACAACCCTAAGCCAGGAGTAATAACATCAGGTTTAAATTCAGAAGCCACAATTTGCTGCCCATCCCTGTTCCGGTGCCAGGGTGAGAGCCTATCGGAACCTGGGAGCATTTAGTAATATGATGCTAAGAATGGAAGAAATTGAATTTGGTAGATTATGAAAAAGTCGATGTACACACATATTATACCACTAATCCCCGTGCACCAATGTCTAGACAGACTGAAATGGAGTTGGAGGCACCCAAACAATGCTAAGAAGTGTTACGGTGTTAAAATACAAACGTTTTGGTAATAAGTATCCTACGTCATCAGAGGCTCAATTTCCACAAAATAAAATATGGTCCAAGTGAAATCTGATTGTTTAGCGTGAACGTAAACATGCAAATCTACCAGAGATGCAGCTCAAGTATACCAGATAGGTTATAAAAATGCTCAAACACGTCTTGGATGCACGTTGTAAGAGGATAAAGCTTGTTGTCTTAGGGGGCTGATGTGTGAGAGTTACCCATTGTGCTCTAACTGGCGCATCTTTCTTATTATGTAGATAAGCTCAAGTCTCAGACATTAAAGATGTGATGTCAGTTTCCCAAGTACCCCATTATGAAAAACACCCGCTGTCCTAGTAGATTGTACATTGCTCCAGTATCTAAAATACCACCTCTATGTCAGAAACTACATTATGTTTGAATGTAAAACACCAGTCATGCCCAGAATAGAATTGCCCTGGTACACAAAACACAATTTTTATGTAAAACTCCATATTTACTCCACATACAAAGCACTACTTTGCAATGCAAACATCCACAATCAAATGGTTTATATAGCACCATGCTCACCCATCCCAGAATCTATTTTGCCGAGCCATGCACAGTACAACTGCTATGTTAGAATACTTATTACCAGGTTTGCACAGAACCATTTTTATGCCAGAAACCAAATTTCCTGATATTTTAAATTTCATACAATAAAAACACATTTTCTATCATGCTACAACCCTTAATTCCTCTTCCCTTCAACCCTTCTCATTCCCTCACCCTTCTACTCAAATGGGCCTGTGGTTTCTGACTTGGAGCTAAATTTTCACGGACTGCCGGTGGTGCCTATAAATGACTTGCAAGAATGCCTTTTGTTGAGTAGGCTTAGTCGGAATTTATATTCTTACCTTCCTTCTTACCCTGTGGTTCGTCCTAATTTATTCCTGGAGTGAGGTCCCCTAAAGCCTTTGTCACCCTCAGATGAAACCTTCCACATGCAGTAATGCAGACGTGCTGTTGCAACCTTTGATTGCTTGCTTCTCTTCCCACCACAGAAGAACACGTTACCTGTGAAAGGAAAGCATGGCGCACTACGCAGATTGATTTCCACACATGGACGCAGTTAGAGATAAGCAACCAACAAATACCAACATTATCTTCACAGTGCTAAAACAAGTCTCAATCAATTAGATTGGCATTACATTGTCATACAGGGCTCCACAGACAGGTGCAGTGAAAAATATTGCAGGGTCCCCAAGCATACTGAAATGTTGTGGTTTGGGGGAAAATGGTAAAGAAGTGCTGCAAGAAAGCTTTTCTTTTTTTTTACTTCAAAAAATTCATTAACAAAGGTTTGCTGTGCTAGAATCACCATGTTCCCAGCTTTCAGGAACAAGAAGAGGTGTATCAAAAAAATATTTTTTTCTAAAGTTTTTGCATTTTTCAAAGAGGTAGTCCATTTGCCTGTGGTTTCAACCTACTTGCAGATTATGATACAAACAGATGTGAAACCACTAGGTGATTGTGGAAAGCTATACATTTCTGAAAAGTAGCCAAAATTCTGAATTCAGCAAGGGGTCATTTGTGTAGATCCATCAAGGTTTTTCAGAATGAAAGTATTCACTGAAATAAAAGAAATGATGAAAATGAGTACGAAAAAATAGCCATTGATGACAACGTTTTCATCTGTAATTTTTTTTGTCACAATGGCCGATTTACAAAATCAATATACTGTTGCATCTGATCGGCCTTTCTAGTTGCAAGGATATATAGGGTTTGTGGGTTCTCCAAAAGCATGCAATATCCAGAGCCAACAACTGAACTCCAACTTATAATGATTTTTCATTGTGTACTGGCCGTTCAGCAATTCATGTGACAAAATATAATGAATGAAAAATAAGTATGAAGGAAACTTTTGAATATTGGAAATGTATACAAGAGACTGAGTTTTGGAAAAGTGGTTATTTGTGCGCCTCTGAATTTGGGGTTACCCATACTATCATGTGCCCATACTATCATGTGATTCACAGGGCATTTTGCAAAATGTCTTCTTACTTTCACACAGACTTTACATTTGGAAGCCAAAATTGCAGAGGAATCCAATTGGTATTAACTGGCTCTACAATTCTGTGTTCCCACATGTCTCCTGATAAAAACAGTATCCCACTTGTGTATCTGGGCCTAGCACCTACAACACAAAATGCCCCAAAACATGATATGAGACATCTCATTTCACAAAGCGAAACAAATGCTTTTTTAACAATGTGAGTAGCTGTGGATATTGGGCTCTAGCCCAGCTGCCACCCAGGTAAACCTACCAAACCCAGACAACTCTGAAAACAAGACACAGAGGGGAGTCAATGGTGGTGTGACTCATGTGGATCCCACTACTTTTTTTGTTTTTTCACCTCGGTCTTGCAAACCTCGAACTTTGGCTAAAAACACCAATTTCCTTAGATTTATCTGAGAGAAAAACACAGGAAGCTGCAGGGATCGACAAATTTCCTAACACCCAACCTTTCCACACTTCTACCAATAAAAATTGTTCCCCAATTGCATGGTTAGTCCTAGCACCTGTGACACAAAAGGTTCCTAAAAATGACATGAAGACATGAAAAAAACTGACAGATAAATGCTCCAGTTTGGCTATGTGGGTAACTGGGGATGTTGGTCCCTGGCTCATGCACCACTGATGGAAAACTATCAAACCCAGATATTTCTGAAACTAGACACTCTGGGGAGTTCAGCACGGTGTGACGTGCATGACTCCCACAAGGTTGTTTTACCCAGAAAACCTTTTAAACCTCAAAACAGATATTTTCCTCAAATTACTGTGAAAGTTCCAGAAACTGTGGAGATCAATACATTTCCTGCCACCTTCCATTCCCAAATGTTGCCCTGTAAAAAGTCTACCCCACTTGTTTGCCTGGGTCTAGTGTCTGTGACAGGAACAGATTAAACCAGGGGCAATACACCAGGAAAATGTGTCATTCATGCACTCACTCTGTTAAATCACAATCCTTCCAGTATGTGAATATATGTTTGGGGTGTCCAAGTATGCCATGAAGCTCATGGTGTACTTGGACACCCATGAAGCCCAGATTCCTCGGACTGTGTGAGCATGCCTACCTTTAAAACTGAGGAACACATGCTGAAGCAGACTGTCCAAGCACCCTAAAGAGCACATCCAAAACTACTAAGGGCTTTTGGAATTGGGGCACAGTGTGGTGTAGTCCCATCCACTGTTATGTGCAGTGCTTTCACTGTAATGCACTTGCCATACAACAGACAGAACATCCACCATGTGTTCATGGAGGATGAACATAGCAAGCCGAACCACAAGCAAGCCCTTCTATTTACCATCTATTCACTAGATTCAGTAAAGACTCAGTGCTTGAAATCTACCAGCACAAACATTTCTTTCTCAAGGATTCTTCCAAAAGTTATTTGTGATTCAAAATGAAACATTCAGGGTGGCAGGATTTGAGGGACACTGGAAACAGTAGCTCCTGGTCTCTCATTTGATTCCCTTTCTGGCACAAACTTGCCATCTCTGGTAAGGTTGGTGTTTATTTTTTGTTGGAGGAAGAAACAACACTGAATTGCTCTCCAACTCAGTTGGAACAGCTCTAGTTTCAACTGAAACAAGCTTGCAGATAACTGCCTTCTCAAAGTCAAGAAACCACATCTTGTGCACAAGAGCTGAATTGCAATATACAACATGTGCATTGTACATTGCCGTAGACATCCAGTGCACAGCCAGCAAACTATACTAGATGCAGATATAACATGCAGCATTGTAGGACTGAGACACCTGGTCATGCTTGTCGTCCCCGCCCATGGATCTGTAGTAGTCTCTAATGCAATTAGGCTTCTGGACTTCAGCCATCTGACAGTGCATAAAGACTGAGGAAGTTGTTTCATCATGTGTGGTGTTCAAAAGATACACTTGCCTGCGATCTTGGAATTTGAGTGCTAATATGTACTCAAAATGTAAAGCACTGCAAAGCACTTTTATTAGCTTCCAGTTAATTGGCTCCACTGGAAACTTTATTCTGTTGGTCCTAATCGTACCACAGGGTGGTGTTCGAATAGAAATCAACTCCTTGAATAGTGGAATTCTAGTGCAGAAATTGCCTAGTTTCAATTTGTGCCCCTTATTCAATAGGGGACTCACAAGACCCAAAGCAATTTTTCATCTGGTAACTAATGACTTAGGACAACCAGGTAGTGAAATGCTGGAGTCCTTCCCTGTGTATAAACGTAGGCTGTAGTTATAACCAATAGAGCTTTCAAAAAGTAGGTACCATTTAATACCGTACCAAGCTTGTTTGCTATTGATATACTGCTTAAATAGGAGCCACCCTTTGTATAACACCAAGTACCCATGCACAGATATATTTTTGTGGTCTATAAATTTCTTTGAACTGCCCGGCAAAGTTGCCCTACACAGGATAACATTTGAATAGCCAAGCAGATCTGGATGGTCTCTGGGAAGAGCTTGGATTAAATTATTGAAATGCAGTATGTGTTTTAGAAGCAAAAAACAATAACTACTTATGGCAGCAGAGACTATTGATGAGCACCACACTGGCTCATAAGATGAGGAAGAGGATATTCTTGGCTTGTAAATAATGTCTATTTGGATAGTAAGGCTGCAAAACATCCTCAATTCTTACACATTGGTTAGATTCCACTGATGCACTCTTAAATGGGGCTAAAGCCTGCCCTTGTGCTGCTTCTGTTCAGCACAAGGATTCGTTTGAATGACCATCTTGCAGAGAAATCAATCATCTATCTTGCAGAGAAATCAATCATCTATGACAAGACTAAAATAATCAATTGGAGAAAAATTGTCTGTGTCCACATAACAATCAGTACCTAGTAAAGGAGGTAGAACAGGTTGGGCTCAATCCAAAGCAAACCAAATCAGCTCTTCCTCCACACTTGCTCCAGCAGGCTCAAGTCTAAGAGATTGTGAGTAATCTTTACATAGCATTATCTGTGGAGTTTCCATTTCCTGGTCAACAGTCTAAGACCATGGCTCTGTGACACTAGATGTGTCATCATAGAAATCTTATTTCTCTAACTATTCCTCTGTGAAAGAGAAATGAATGCCAGAGTCCTCTTCTACCTCGACACCCAAAGTGATGTCAGTCTCTGAATCATGCATCAGCTCCATTTCTAAACTGAAGTTCAGAATCAACATCAATGCTGCTTCAGCAGACATCCTGCAGACTTCTCTAACAGTACTAGTGGACAAACTGGATTCAAGCCTCACAATGAAAAGCACGCAATACAAATAATTTTAAAAAGAGAAATAAAATAAAATCAACACAGAAGAAGCAATGAAACAAAGTAACATTCAGCAAAATCCAACCATATAACCTATTTTACCAGTTGCACAAGCTACAAAAAAGCAAAAACTAATAACAATACTATAAAAGAGGACTCTAATAAAACACGCATAATGCTATTAGAGCCAAAATCCATCTCACTACCAAAATGCAACTTACCACCGTCAAGTTTTACAATCTGTTTCTCTAAAAACATAAAACCAATATGGACAGTACGAATGTGAGTAACATGGGCAACATTCTATACACGCAAGCTAAGTTGCTATTTCAGGAATCGTTCCTACTTTCACACATGTTCACATAAAAATGGTAATACAATTAGCACATATGCGGCCTTTGCTCAGTGTGCTCTGCAGAGAAGCCAAAATTTTAATAAGCAGATAGTCTATACCACACAGGCATTACATTATAATGTCTTTACCACGCATCATTACCACGCAACTCCTTTACCATGCAGTGCCTTAACCATGCATGTTTTTACTATGCATATGCCTTTACCACGCATGCCTTTACAATGAAATGGTAAGTATATAAAAGGTAAGTGTGTGTGTACGTACATACATATTACCTACTGGCGGTCACCAGTAGGTAGTTCGAGTAAGGACCTAGTTTCCATAGGAAGAGCTTTTTTTCATTTGCCAATAACTTTGGTGTCATTTAACGACTCCTAGTGAATATTTCAAAACCAGTATGAAGCGCATACCAGCTGCTGTCTTGAAAGTTTTGTGGTGATACGTCAAGCAGGAGCCAAGAAAAAGGGGGGGTCCTAAATTGCGTTTTCCCCATGCTAATTTCTATAGAGATTTTAGACAGGACTACAGAACTGCTGAATGGAATTATACCAAATTTGGAAGAAAGGCAGCCGTTGGTCCAGAAAGCGACCTTTTTGTAAATTGGTGTAAATCCATTCAGTAGTTTTTGAGATATTAAGAGAAAAACCTAATTGTATGTATAGGGATGCAGATCTTCTGATGATCCAACAGTCCTTGTGCTGAAATCTGATTGACTGCCAACACTTCAAAGCGGGAAGTGTTGGCAGACATCTTGGCACTCTGCTTGAGCCAAGTCCCACAAAAAAACATTAAAAAAAGAACAGGGGCAGAGTAGGAATACCCTGACCCATAGGCTTCTGGGGGGACCCCGTAGGGCAAAAAAAGCATTTATTTTTACATTTTAAACGGGAGACGTGCATCCTGCCAAAAAAGAAAAAAAAGAAGCATAGGCTCCCGCTCTTCTCCAATCTTTATCCCCGGGTGGATGAGGTTACAGGGGCATTCTCACATATAAATATGTGGGGGGTGCGGCACTCCCCACATGCCACGGATTGACGACTCCCCGGGACAAATATTTAAATTAATGGGGGGCATACACTGCCCCTTGCAGCCCTAGGAATCACCACCTCCCCATGGCACTTTCAAAATATATATATGCGGGTGGCTTGATGGGCCTGCCTGCACCCTGGAGACCGCCACCTCCCCGGGACAAGTCAAATTAAAATAATACAGTGGCCAGCATGCCCACCCCACAGCCCCGGGGACTAACACCTCCCTGGGGCACTATCAAAATGTATATGCGGGCGGACCCGATGGGAATGCCCGTGCCCCGGGGACCATCACCGCTCCGGGACAAGGCAAAAGTAAAATAAAATTGAGGTCCTGCATGGTCCCCCCCGCAGCCTCAGGGACCGTCACCTCCCTCGGGCTGAAATAAATGAATGAAGGGATTCTGTTGTGCACCCTGACCCCGGGGCCCACCACCTCCCTGGGGCAAAGTTTTACTATGGAGAGGGGCTGCGGGCCTCAGTCATGGAGCTATATATGGCCCTGGGGACCACCAACCACCAGGGCCGGCTCCTGCTATGTTCCGGGGTGCCCCCCCTTGGGACATAGCTGTATGCTGTGACTTGGTGGGAGCTTTACCCGCTCCCGCCAAGCTAGAGCAAACACTCCTCTTCCAGCAAGCGAGAGCAGATGGGTTTTCCCTGGACTGGAAACAGGCATCCTGGGACCGGTTTCGGGGTAACACCTCTCATCAGCCAGGCTAGCTTGAATCCAGAGGCAAAGTGAGCAAGGGACCCACGTCTGGGCATACCCTGCCAACTTAGGGCAAACAAACCAAACACAAGGAGATGATGGACGGAGCACTGAAACTTTTCAGACACTCACCCCAGTCACAGATCTGGGTTGAATCCATCATTGTTCTGTAGCTCACTTCGCCACCCCAGTTCAGACACAGCCATATGCAAATCAGTCTTAACCCTGTGAGCAATGCTGGCTCCCACAGGGCATTGAAACTCCCCCCATGGACCCACTGCACACTGGTCCCCTGGGTAGGCTCCAGGGCACCCATAAAATCATGGCTGGGCCCCGGGGAATGGGATCCCCAGGGCCGAAGTTGGCCTAGGGAGGGGCCACTTAGTCCCCCCATTAAAAAATATTATTTGGCCCTAGGGAGGTGGTGGGCACCGGGGCCCAGGGGGACCACACGGACCCCCCTTTTATTTAGTTAATAAAAAAGGAGATGGTGGTCCCCGGGGGTCTATGCAGCCCCATACATTAATTTCATGTTGTCCCAGGGAGGTGGTGGTGTTATATTCCATATAGGTACCCAAATATAGGCTCGGGTAACATCCCATTTAGATGCTGAGGGTCTTTGGGGGCCAATGAGCCCTCCTGTTACCTCCAGTAAGTCCCACACAGTGGGATTGCTGAGAGGTCTTCAGAGGCCAAACCCCTTTTCTCCACCACTCTGCAAACACACCTTCTGGGGCACTGCTGGTGGGGGGATGAAGTCCCCTTGGGTGCTGAGGGTCCTTGGGGGCCAACTATCCCTCCTGTTACCTCCAGTAAGTTCCAAAGAGCACGATTGGTGTGAGGACTTTGGAGGCCATGCCCCCTTTCTCCACCGCTCTGCAAACCCACCTCCTGGCGCAATACTGGTTGGGGGATGAGGTCCTCTTCGATGCTGAGGGACCTTGGGGGCCAAAAAGCCCTCCTGTTACCTCCAGTAAGTCCCTAACAGCGGGATTCCTTAGAGCTGGTCAGAGGCCCTGCCCCATTTCTGCAAACACAACTACTAGTTAAAAAACCATAGAAATTAATTTAAAAAAACAAAAGGTTACAGGGACGTTATAGTTAGGAAATAGAATATGAAAAGGCTTAGAAATTCACTTAAAAAACCAGGTGTTACGGGGACATTATAGTCAGGAAATAGACATAAAAGTAACTGAGAAATCCACTGGAAAAAAAACAAAGGTTACAGGGACGTTATAGTTAGGCTGAGATTTCCCTTGTACAAAACCAGAGAACTTCAGCAGTTATAGTTACCTGAGCAAACTATAACTTATGCCCCTGCGATGCACTGCTTATGACCTCACATATTACATCACTCATGACATGGTCAGTGACATCAATGATGATATCACTGATGACATCTCAAATGACATCACTGATGACATCAGCCACAGAGCCATACAACCACTCACATACCCATTCACAGAACCATACCAATACTCATATACCCAATCACTCCTCTGCAGAGGTACTCACACACTCACACACTCACACTCACTCACGCGTACTGCCACTCACACACACATTTACTCACTCATACAGCCACGCATACAACCAGTCACTCACCCATACAGCGACTCACATAGCTACTCACTGACCCATTCAAACACTCACACACCCACACAACCACTTATATACCCATCCACACATCCATACAAGCAATCACACACATGTTCACTCACCCATACAGCCATTCACACAGATACTTACTCGCTAATATAGCTGATCACACACCAACTCACTTAAACAAATACCCACTCGAACAACCACTCAATCACTGGACCAGCCACTTACACCTCAGTCACTCACTCATACAACATTCAGACACCCACTCACTCACCTATACAGCCGCTATCTCACCCACCGCAGTCGCCAATACAGCCACTCACACAGCATCTCACTCACCCACACAGCTACTCACACATCCACTTATACACCCATAGAGCCACTTACACACCCAGACACACAAGGATACAGTCACTCACATAACATATGTTAGAAGTATTGTCTCTCAGTAGTAGTGCACCTAGTGTACTAATTTAACTTTTGTAGTAGGTTACTATATATGTTTAACACCCATAAGTTCTTAAAAACATATACACTCACTTGATGATGTCATCAGTGATGTCATTTGAGATGTCATCAGTAGGGGTGGGTGGAGCTCACCAAGTTGTACTTCATGGAATTCCACGGAGTCACATAAAAACTCTGTGTGATTCCGCAGAGTTCCACTCCGTCCATAATGAATTAGATAACGCACAATAAAAATGCCCAATTTTCAAAACCATTCTCAGTTTTAAAAAATTCCTAGGGGGAAAGACCTCCCAAACAAACCATTGCAGAAAGTGGCCTTGCTCGATGTGCTCACTCGATCCATGCAGTTACAGTCGCTCTGTATAAAATGTATTTGTCAGCATCAGCAAAGCATGACCAAGCTGCAGAGTGTCCCCTCTTGGCTACCAGTGCTGAACGGATTAAGCATGGCCAGAGTTAGACAGCACAAAGAGCAGCACTTCCTGTTCTCCTACTGTGGGATAGGCACAGCTTGGGTAGCATGGGTAGAAGAGGCCAGTCAGGCAGAGAGGTGAGGAAGCCAGAATATTAATCAGAGGCCAAGCCAGGGGTCCAACTTGGCTGTGAGTGCCGAGCCAACAGATGACTTACCTAGGAATGCAGCCATCGCTCCATGAATCTTCATTTGGCACTAGTTAGGTGGGATTCCCAGAACTCTTCAGAGAGGGGCTGCGAAGAGGAAGAGAGTGATGACGCAAGCCCCTCTCCTGTCTGAGTGGATCTGTTCAGACTTGTGATTGAAGAGCTGCGTGTGAGCAGTGTCTGCCTTCCCTGCCCCTGCCTCCTCTTTGGGTACTAAAATTCAGTCTCCCACGTCAGTAGTTCCCCGCAGGTTACTTATACCCACTGTCTGCTTGCTCAACGTGTGACCCCAACAATCAGTGTCTCTTAGAGGATAGCTGTGTAAGGATCTCGTGAACACTCATGAAGTCGGAACACAAATGCTCACAAACATTTTAAAAGCAGTGTCGAGTCTTGGAAACAAGAATTGCACTGAGCCAGAGATTTATTGTCAGAGGGGAAGGAAAGGGGACAAAGAGGAGAGAAACCCTTATATTTCATGGTCAGGCAAAAGGGTTTGCTTAAAGGTTAAAATATGTTCTCTGACCTAGAAATGGCAAATTCCAGGCTGAATCCTGAACATGCGGAAAATCACTCCAAGGTAAGTGCAACGCAGGGGTCTTTGCTGCCAAATCTAGAAAATGTGTGCTTACCCTGCTGTAAACCTTGAGAAGGCAGTCAAAACTAGGAGTGTGCGGTGGGGGAAAACTCCACCACAAGATGGCATTGGAGTTTTTGCTGAACTCTGCGCTTGCCAGCAGAGAGCTAAATGGCAAAACTCCGCACACTCTGTCCACGAAGCGTAGTTTACCGCCCACCCCTAGTCATCAGTGATGCCACTGACCATGTCATGAGTGATGTAATATGTGCATTGTGGGGCGTAAGTTATAGTTAGCTCAGGAAAGTATAACTGCTGAATTTCGCTGGTTTTGTACGAAGGAAATCTCAGCCTAACCCTGTAACCTTTGGTTTTTTCAGTAAAAATAAATAAATTATAAAATAAATATATATTTATGCATACATATATAAACATATATACACATATATATTCACCATATATATCTATATTTATATCTATATATATATAGGGTGAATTGGATGGTAAGGGTTTTTTAGGGTTTTGGTGGGTAAGGATATAGAGTGGTAAGGGTGTTTTTAGGATTTAGGGATGGATAAGGGTAGAAGGATAGTAAGGGTGTTCTTAGGGTTTAAGGGTGGGCAAAGGATAGGGTGGTAAGGGTGGATATTAATGTGTTTTCAGATATAGGGATGGTTAAGTAATAGTAAGAGTGTTTTTATCGTTTAATGGTGGGTTAGGGAATAACACAACACGTATATTTGTAAAGCACACATTCACACAGAAAGGTATCTTGGCACTGAATAACAGATGTTTATTCTTACCCAACTCAATGGTACTCATTTTATCGATCTCAGAAGGACGAAAAGCTGAGTGGACCCTCCGGGATTTGAACTTGTGACCATGAGCTTGAACAAAGGCCCCCACAGTAGGCGCATTAGTCCACTAAGCCACCAAACCTGGAAGAGTGGTAAGGTGTTTTTTTAGGGTTTAGGGATAGGTAAGTAATTGGATGTTAAGGGGGGTTTTAGGGTTTAAGGGATTAGGGTGGTATAGGTGTTTTTAGGGTTTAGGGGTGGGTAAGGGAATTGAGTGGTAAGGGTGTTTTCAGGGTTTAGGTGTGGGTAAGGGAATAGGGGGTAAGGGTGTTTTTAGGGTTTAGGAGTGGGTAAGGGAAGTATGGGTAAGGGAATTTTAGGGTTCCTGGTGGGTAAGGGAATAGGGTTCTATGGGTGCTTTTATGGTTTTACGGTGGATAAGGGAATTAGGTGGTAAAGATATTTTTAGGGTTGATGGTGGGTAAGGGAATAGGGTTCCACACAGTAGGTAGTTATAGTTAGGACCTATTTTCCATAGGAAAAGTGTTTTTTGATTTGTCAATATCTTTGGCGCCGTTTGACGAATCTTCGCAAAATTTTCAAAACTAATGGCCCGCTCCGGTCAGCTCCTGTCTTGAAAGTTTCGGGGTGATTTGTCAAGCCGGGACAGAGAAAAAAGGGGGGGTCCCAAAACACGTTTTCCCCATGTAAATTTCCATAGGAAACTTTAGACATGGCTACAGCCTGAACTGCTGAACAGAATTACACCAAATTTTGCAAAAGGTAGCTCTTGTTTCAGAAAGCGAGCTTTTTTTTAAATGGTGTAAATCCGTTCAGTAGTTCCAGAGAAATTAAAAAAATAAAAATGTATATATCTGAGCACCGAGGAGGATTCGCGACTCCTCCCGAGCATGAGCTGACTTCTGATTGGCTGCCAACACTCCAAACCAAGAAGTGTTGGCAGCCATCTTGTGGCTCGGTAACCAAGTCACAAGAAATCAGAAAAAGAAGATGAAAAATAAGAAAAAGGGGCAGGGTACAAACACCCTGACCCCCTAGGCCTGCTCAGGGGGTCCCACAAGGACCCCCAGGGCCAAAGAAAGCATTTTTAAAAAATAATTTCGGCCGAATTTGCGCTGGGTTCGTGAATCAGGTCGAAATTATAAAAACAAAACAAAGCGCAGGCTCCCGCGCTTCATTGTACTTAAGCCCCCGGGTGGGCCAGGTCCCGGGGGCATGTCAAATTATGTCGCGGGGGCCTGTGGGGGCCCCTCCAGACCCAGGGACCGCCAACTCCCCAGGGCTTTATATATAATGTGCGGGGGGCACGTGGCCCCCCGCAGCCCCGGGGACCACCACCTCCCCGGGTCATAGTAAAAATAAGGGTGGGGGGCCTCGCGGGCCCCCCAAGCCCCGGGGACCGCCACCTCCCCGGGGCATTGATAAAATTAGGGTGGGGGGCCTCACAGGCCCACAAGCCCCGGGGACCGCCACCTCCCCGGGACTTTGAAAATAATTAATGGGGGGGGCTCAAGCCCCCCCACACTGCCCCGGGGACCACCACCTCCCCGGGGCACTGTTTATTTAAATACAAGGGTCACCTTGGGAGGGGGCGTACGGCCCCCCTCCTGGAGCCCTTGATGGCCCTGGGGATCGCCACCCCCCAGGGCCGGCTCCTGCAATGTCCCAGGGTACCCACCCATGGGACATTGCCGTTTGCTATGACAAGGCGGGAGCATGGCCCCCGCCCTGTCATAGCAAACCCTGCTTTGCTTTTGGAAGCGAGAGCAGGAACCTGCTCTCGCTTTCAAAAGCAAAGCAAATTGCTTTAGGCAAGGGAGCTGCATGTCAGCAGCTCCCTTGCTCAGCTAATGCCGGCTCCCGCAGGAGGCGGGGAGCCGGCTAGGACCGTGGGGGCATTGGGACTCCCCCCACGGTCCCCAACGCTAAGGGCCAGCCCCGGGGGATGGGGTCCCCGGGGCCAGAAGTGGCCCGGGAGGGGAGCCACGCAGCTCCCTCCCTTTAATTAATGGCCAAGCCCTGGGGAATGGGGTCCCCGGGGCCAATAGTGGCCCAGGGAAGGGGGGCCACGCGGCTCCCCTTCCCTTTAATTAAATTATTTTTATAAAAAAGCAGAAGGCCGTCCTCGGGGGATGGGGTCCCCGGGGCCATAATTGGCCGGAGGACAGGGGCCACGCGGCCCCCTTTCTTTTTAAAAAAAATTGTGGCAGGCCCCAGGGGATGGGGTACCCGGGGCGAATACGAAATAATGGAAGTGGATCGGTTTTTTTTTTCTTTCAAGTTTGGAGTCGCGACACCAGCGTGGCTCTCAGCGCGGCCCCCGTGTAACGTTGCGTTGGATTCGCGAATTCACCTTAAATAAATAATTAAGTAGTATATAATTTAGAAGGTAATGTTGTATTTGTGAAGTTGTTTTAAAGAGGTACTGTGATTGAAGTTAATGACAAGATTTCAATTGATAGAGTTGTTAAAAGTATATAAAGTTAAAAATGAATAGTTAAACTTGAAAATTGTGTTGTGTTGTAGTACATTGAATTTATGCTTTTGTTTTGTGAATTCACGTCGGGTGCGCGAACCCATAAAAAAAAAAATATATGTATGTGTAAAAAAAAATTATAATCAGTATTATGTTATAGCGTGGCTCTAAAAAGAGCCCTTGTTTTCATTGTGAGGTTGTTGTAGCTACGTGTAAGTGCCGATGCAGAGCTTTAGGTTGTTGAGAAAGACTCTGGGGGATATTCTCAAGGACCGGCGATACCTATCGCAAACACCAGTTAGCGGCAGTTTTTTTATCGCAGCCTAACTCTGAAAACTATCGCCATGTTAGCGGCGTATTAACAAGCCGTCGCTACATGGCGATAGTATCAGGGAACTGCGGTGAAAAGTGCTAACATCAGCGCGATGGCGATAGGAAATAAGGCGTTAGCGGGTGAGAACTACCGATAGGCCCATTAGCGGCAAAAAAGCTTACGTTAGTCAGCCCAACGTGAGTTTTTCTTGCCTCTAATGCAAAAAATAGCCTATCAGTCAACATCCAATAGAAAATAGGCATAAAAACCAAAAAAATGCAGAATGGAGCAGCCAGGGCCAAGTGCAGCACACATCAACAACCCCTGCAAGCCACCCAACATCCAGGATGACCAGGATGAGAGCCAGGATGCCTCGCTGGACCTGAGTCTGGAGCCTGGATGCCTCGCTGGACCTGCGTCTGGAGCCTGGATGCCATGTTGTACCTGCGTCTAGAGCCTGGATGCCATGCTGGACCTGAGTCTGGAGCCTGGATGCCATGCTGGACCTGCGTCTGGAGCCTGTATGCCATGCTGGACCTGCGTCTGGAGCCTGGAGTGGGATGCAGAGGAGCTGTGGAGTCGATGAGCTGCGGCGGTAGACATTGAGGCGCGACAATCGCCCGTACCTGGTGGTGAAGTCTAGCAGGTCACATGGAGACACGTTGCTGACCTGTGTGAGAAGACCACCTTGTGCACCTTGGAGCTGTTAATAGTAGAGGCGCTCCTGCGCCCCAACGTAGGGATGTCTGCATCACATTCTATGATCCACCACTACACCGGGGTGCATGGAGGGGATTACCAACGATGGGTGCCGCCTCTCTGCATCACAGGCCGGATGATGTTGGGCTGGCCGGATATTGTGGAGGGTGAGGCCCCTGATCTGCGCCAGACTTGTGTGGCGGGAGCACTGCAACTTCACGCCTAAGGGGGCCCTGCTGCATCAACTGCATCGGGAGGTTCACCAGCGGACTTGGCGGCGACTGCTTTACCCAGGCTTGTGAAATCACACCTGGCTGAGGCTCCTGCTGGCTGAGTCACAGTTTTGGAGAGAGTGCAGCGGAGTGCGCCACTGTGTCAATGTCCAGGTAAGGAGAAGGTGGGACGTGTAGCGCAGGACGCCTGGGGGTCAAGTCACCCAGGCCTAGCACACGTAGATGACGCACCCCCAGTGGCGGCTCATCCGCTATGGCAGAAGAGCGTTGCCCACTGCTTTCAAGCAGTGCAGAAGAGGAACAATCATCACATGATGATAACTTACTGATGTAACCGTGCTATGTTTCCTTTGCGGGTGGGAGGGTGGGTAGGACTGCTCCAAGCACGGGGCAAGGCATGGGCGGATGGGCATGCCCACTCAAGTGCGCAATGACTGTTTGGTCAGCCCACTCAGGCCACCCAAAGAAGTCATGCGTGCTTCCCTGTTCATAATGCAGGCTGCATTACAGCCTGCATGTAGTACATGCCCACCCCTCCAGCCCCTGGCTGCATGCCTTGTCCCGTTGCCAATTACCAATCCCACCGCCGCATCGCAGCGTTGTGATTGGCTCAGGGGAGGGAGCCTGGCTGCCTACTTCCTGTCCCTGGAAGCAGACGCAGGAGAGCAGGAGCAACGAAGAAACGGGACCCGGCTTCGAGGTAAGACTTCCCTTATTAAAATATTTACAACACCCGCTCACACACACACTCCCGCGTCCACGCCCCATCCAGTGTTCTTTGCGGCATTTACCACCTCCCAGCTGTCCAGCCCCCCGCACTTCTCAATGGCATCCGCTGTGCGCCCATGCGCAGCGGGCGTACCACTCGTGTGCCAAAGGTACATACGTAGTTACGACGCATGCCATTACATGGCATTTCATTCCAATGCATACTAATACTAGGCATATTGCAACAGTAGGGAAGGTTTTGCATAGCAGAGACATAAAAATTACTATTCCCACTTCAGTGAGTGTACTCAAAAACTAACCTTTGTACCCCAAACCAAACCGTGAACCCTAAAATTGCTTTTTGAGCCCCCAGAACACATCCCAATATTCATATTTTACCCCAAAACACACCCCAATTTCCATATTTTACCACAAAACACACCCCAATATTCACATTTTACCCCAAAACACACCCCAATTTCCATATTTTACCCCAAAACACACCCCAATATTCATATTTTACCCCAAAACACACCCCAATTTCCATATTTTACCCCAAAACACACCCCAATTTCCTGATCAGACATCCGAAACCCATACCCGCCCGAAGAACTTTTAATTACCCCATTACTGTCCTCACAATGTGTTGTAATCAAATGCGATGTAAAGGCACCTGCGTTGTCGGAGTTGCGTTGTTAACGATGTACTGCCTGCTTTGTAATGGTCGTCTCCCGTGCCAAAGGCAACCCATAGGCTACGCCGTTTGCGTTCGTCTGCCCCGGGACCGCGCTCAGCACCAAGGAGCCTTCCTCTTGGACACTCCACCGCTACGACGCCAGCACCCTCCTCGCCATCAACCCTGGACGCCAGCTCGCCTGCCAGGACCTACCTCTGCTCCGGACCGGACGTCGCCATCGCCATCACTGACGGCTGCAGTATCACCCACAAGGAGCACCCCGACCGTCAAGGAGGAGGCATTGCCATCACCTACAGAAGCACACTCCGACTGCCCACGCACTCTAATGACCCAAGGGTGACCATGGACCACCTAAACTCCCAGATCCGGACCAAGCCCAAGTACATCCTCAGTGGCACCCTCATGTGCAGGCCCCCGGACCATGGCCCCCCATTCTCCAATACCACTGTAGACCTCATTGCACCCCAGGGTCTCCCATCCACCGACGACATCCTACTCGGTGAACTCAAGTTCCACCTGGACAACCCCAGTGACCTGAACTCTACCCCTTCCTGGGGAAGGTCCCCTAAATCAGACGCAAGCAGCAAGTCACCTCAACAAGCCACATAGCAGGACACACGGTCGAGCACGTCACCTCCACCAGCGGGAACTTCAACTACAGCCACAACACCAGACTATCCTGGACTGACCATCATTGGTAACATCACGTCTTCACCTTGCCCACCGGATGCCACTGCCATCATCGCACCCCCTCGCAGGTGGATCAAGGCCACTGAAGAACGTCTCGTCAACTCCGTCCGCACCAACACTCAACCAATGCTTCCAAACGATGACACAGCAGCGTGCAACCACCACCGATGGTTCTCCAACAGTGCTGACATTCGGGCACCCCTCATGAACGGCACTGCGTCAGTGCCTTCCACCTGCCTGATGGCAGGCGTGAGGGTGACACAGTGCCACAGGGATAGGCTGGCCCCATGCATTGCTGGAGTTGCGTCATGGTTGTGACACGACTGCAGCAATACGTGACTTTAGCGCAGACAGATACGTCAGGATGCCTGACATATCTGTCATTACTTGCGTCATGGAGCACTGTCCAGTGAATACAGCACATCCATGATGTCGCAAGAAGGGCGTAGTGAGAAGTGTTGCAACGCTGTCTTGTCGCAGTGCTGCAACGCTTTTCATGACTGGGGCACAGGAATGCGCTCTATCTTATTGATGGTGCGCATTCCTGCACTGTAGTTTTGTCACAGAACAGTGCTGCAACATTGCTTGCAGCGCTGTCCAGCACCAAAACCTGCTGAGATGAGGCCCCAAGTGTTATCCCCATTTTTAAGACCAGCTATTTTCTGGTCTTAAGTAACTGGCTCTAACTGCAGTTAGAGACAGTTTTTTTGGTCTTCAGAACTTCAAGGATCCCCTTGTGAATGTGGAGTAGTGGGGTTAGCGCCCGTTTTTGCATAGAAACGCCTCTCCTGCATATAATTATCGCTAACAGAAGTAGCGATCTTTACAACGGACGTTTTCACCTAAAAACTGTCGCTAATGGCTGTTAGCGACAGCTTGGTAATAGAGCGATAAAATTATCGCCGCATTAGCAGCAGAAAAGTGCCGCTAACGCGGCGATAACTCCTTGTGAATATGCCCCTCTGTTTCCAAGATCTGTGAAGTGTACTCCATCACTTCTGTAGATGTCATCCATATCAAAACGTAACTTGTTGTTATATATGGAGCCCATCCTATGGTCTCTGAGGTAAGCAGAAACCGCTTTATTGACATTCTTTCTAGCTTTCTCAATCTGTGGACAGAATTGATTTGACCACTTCCATTTCTGTCTTTGGCTTATGTTAGAGTATACAAAGACAGTTTGAGGTAAAAGCAACATCAATTGTGCAAAGGTGTCCTTCATTAGCATTTCCAGACCTACCCTAGTCAATGTGACTAAGTCATTGCCACCGCAGTGCACAATCATGAGGTCAGGGGGTTGGAGATGCAAAAAGGTTTTAACCAAAGGCATCAATTGGTGCCACTTTAATCCTCTCTGTGCAATCCATTTAATGTCCACATTTTGCAAAGCTAGGTCTTTGTCAATACCTGTGCGTTCAGCATACCTTTTGCACCAGAAAACATAGCTATGTCCAACAATCCATACTGTAAGCATCTTGAAGGGATGTATGGAAGTAATGAAAAGATGTCTGTAGCTGAGGTAGTCAGTTGGTAAAATGAGAGGTATGTAAAATGGTGGACAAGATGCTGTTTTTAAAAAAGTAGAGAATTGATTGGCTGTTTAAGAACATTGTACGTTCAAAAATAGGGTGCATGTTCATGTCTTTAAAAAGTATGTTTCTTATTGGTTAGTAAAAAATGTTTGAATGGTACAGTAGATAGGATAAGGTCATATTTTGTAAACGTCAACCACACCGGCTGTTTGCATTTGCAACATTGTGTGGTGAACTTGAAAATATGGTGAACTTGTGACCTGTGAGTTCAGTTGAATGTTCCATGAACTGTTACTATGGAAACTGGCAGAAAGGAGAATGGGGGAAGGGTTGAAATTTAACTGTGGATTTAAAATGTGAAATTCTAATTTATATATAAGTGAAATCCTATTAAAGTAAGATTTCCCAAGTCAGTAGTATCTTTAGAAGTGGTGTGTTCTTAAAAAATAGTGGTATTATTATTAGTAATATATTTTTGAACTCTGGTATGGATTCGCGGCTCCATCGCGTTGGTGCACGGTGGAATCGCGACTCCCAAAAATTCCAGAATCAGTTTGGGCACTTTTAGAAGTCAGTTGGCAAGGGTTAATATATCTAACCAATAGAAATGTGTTTTATAATTTGAAATAATGTAGGAAGGTATGTGATTTGTTACTTACATGTATTTGTGTGGAGAAAGCGAGGGAAACTTTGCCATTACTGGTTTTACCTTGCTGAGACTGGTGCATTACATTGATTGTGTGCATAAGAAAATCATTTATGATTTTTGCGATATTTTAAATTCCTGAATTCTATTTGGAAGGTGAGTTATACATTTTTAAGGTGTATTATGTATTAGGTTTATTTTAAACTTTAAAAATAATTCAAAAACTGTGATGTTTGAAATATATTATTAAATGTACAGATGTGTATTGAAGTTTGTTTTCTTGTAGTTTAATGTTGTTTGAAATATTTTCTGTATAGGAATATGTGTATATTGGAAGATGGATTAGTGATTGTGGTAGTTTGTTTTAGTGTGTGGATACGTACATTTGTAGTATACCGCATAATTTTAGCTGTTTCTTAAAATCTGGAGGTGGATTCTGTCAAGTTTTAAGGTGTGCTTCGACTTCTGTCTCAAGTATGTTTTTACTTGTATATGTATTTTCATATGTCTTATACATTTGAAGGTGCATGATGTAAAACATAGAGCTTTTGTTGCTTTTTATGTGGTAGGCTCAAGACTGTGACTACTAGTAGAATGGTGAAGATGCAGCATAAAAGTGTGGTTTAAAAAAATGCTGACATAAGGTGTTATTGATTAGGCTTCTTTTTTAAAGTTTGTAGAGAGGTACAGTTGAAATATGCCGCATAATTTTTTATGTTTGCTTGAAAATGAAAGTTTGTTCTGTGAATTTTTAAGGTTTGGACAGTGTTATGGTACAGACATATTCATGTATGGTTTTAGTAATATGGTGAGACTTTTACTAAAAACTACTATGCATGGAGTTATGCAATCACTCAAGCAGATCTATTACATGTCTCAGTTTCTAGGTTTCACTATATTCCAGAAATATTGTATAGATATTTGTTTTAGATATCATGATGATATGAAAACATGGAGAGATATGTATGTGTGCTTGTAACAATATGGAAAGACTTATAGTTGAGTCATGTAATAGTCTGCTGGTTGATATTTGGCTAGGCCCAACACTCAAGCAGTTATAAAAAAAAACAAGTACTCGCCATGCAGTCTTCCAATGATGCAGGCACTACATATGCAGTGCTGTAAACACTCAGGCATTACTGCTGCAGTGATGCAATCATCTAGGCACTATCTATGCACTTATGCAATCACCAAGGTATTACCCATGCACTCTTTCGATCATGTAGCCACTACTCATGCACTTATATAATCACCCAGGCACTACCGTTACAGTCCTTCAGTCACGGAGCCACTACCCTTGTACACATGTAATCACTCAGCTAGTAGTCATGGTGTTATAAAAGCACCCAGGCACTACCTTTGCACTCCTTTATTCACTCAGGCAGTACCTGAGTAGTCCTGCAATCAGCGAAGAAGTACCCATGCACTTATAAAATCACCCAGTCACTTCCTATGTAGTGATGTAAATTCCCAGATATTACCCCTGTAGTCATACAATCACCCATGTGTTACCTATGTACTCCTTTAATCCCCCAGACGTTACCCCTGTACTCATGCAATCACCAATGCATTAGCCATACAGTGCTTCAATTACCCAGACACTATCCTTGCACTCTTTCAATCACGCACATACTTTTCTTGTACTTATGTAATCACTCAGCCAGTACTCATGTACTTTTAAAATCACCCAGTCACTACCTTTGCACTCCTGTAATCACTCAGGCAGTATCTTAGTAGTTCAGTAATCACCCAGGCGGTACTCATGAACTTATAAAATCACCCACTCACTTGCTATGTACTCCAGTAATCCACCAGATATTACCCCTGTAGTCATGCAATCACCCAGGCACTAGTTATGTACTAGCCCTGCAGTCATGCAATCATGCAGGCTGTATCTATGCACTCATGTAATAACCCACACACTACTCTTGCACTCATAGAATCACATAGGCCCTACTGTTGCACTCATCTATTCACCTAGGCACTACTTAATAACTCATCTATGCTTTCAGGTGGTATTTATACACTAATCCGTGAACTCAACGTCAATGTCTGCAGTCATGGAATTAGCCAGTCACATTTCATCTTCTCCTGCAATTACCCAGTGACTACCCTTCCACTTATACAATCACCCAAGCACTACCCATGGAGATATGCAATCACTCAAGCAGATCTATTACATGTCTCAGTTTCTAGGTTTCACTATATTGTAGAAATATTGTATACTTATTTGTTTTAGAAATCATGATGATTTGAAAAGGTAGAGACGTATGTATGCATGCTTTTAAGAATATGGAGAGACTTATGGTTGAGTCATGTAATAGTCTGCTGCTTTATATTTGGCTAGGCCCAACACTCATGCAGTTATAAAAACACCCAAGTACTCGCCATGCAGTCTTCCAATGATGCAGGCACTACATATGTAGTACTGTAATCACTCAGGCATTTCTGCTGCACTGATGCAATCAGCTAGGCACTATATATGCACTTATGCAATCACCAAGGTATTACCCATGCACTCTTTCGATCATGTAGCGACTACTCATGCACTTATATAATCACCCAGGCACTACCTTTGCACTCCTTTATTCACTCAGGCAGTACCTGAGTAGTCCTGCAATCAGCGAAGAAGTACCCATGCACTTATAAAATCACCCAGTCACTTCCTATGTAGTCATGTAAATTCTCAGATATTACCCCTGTAGTGATACAATCACCCAGGTGTTACCTATGTACTCCTTTAATCCCCCAGACGTTACCCCTGTACTCATGCAATCACCAATGCATTAGCTATACAGTGCTTCAATCACCCAGACACTATCCTTGCACTCTTTCAATCACGCACACACTTTTCTTGTACTTATGTAATCACTCAGCCAGTACTCATGTACTTTTAAAATCACCCAGTCACTACCTTTGCACTCCTGTAATCACTCAGGCAGTATCTTAGTAGTTCAGTAATCACCCAGGCGGTACTCATGAACTTATAAAATCACCCACTCACTTGCTATGTACTCCAGTAATCCACCAGATATTACCCCTGTAGTCATGCAATCACCCAGGCACTAGTTATGTGCTACCCCTGCAGTCATGCAATCATGCAGGCTGTATCTATAGACTCATGTAATAACTCACACACTACTCTTGCACTCATAGAATCACATAGGCCCTACTGTTGTACTCATCTATTCACCTAGGCACTACTTAATAAGTCATCTATGCCTTCAGGTGGTATTTATACTTTTATCCGTGCACTCAACGTCAATGTCTGCACTCATGCAATTAGCCAGTGACTTTTCATCTTCTCCTGCAATTACCCAGTGACTACCCTTCCACTTATACAATCACCCAAGCACTACCCATGGAGTAATGCAATCACTCAAGCAGATCTATTACATGTCTCAGTTTCTAGGTTTCATTATATTCTAGAAATATTGTATACATATTTGTTTTAGATATCATGATGATTTGAAAAGGTTGAGACGTATGTATGCACGCTTTTAAGAATATGGAGAGACTTATGGTTGAGTCATGTAATAATCTGCTGCTTTATATTTGGCTAGGCCCAACACTCATGCAGTTATAAAAACACCCAAGTACTCACCATGCAGTCTTCCAATGATGCAGGCACTACATATGTTGTGCTGTAATCACTCAGGCATTACTGCTGCACTGATGCAATCATCTAGGCACTATCTATGCACTCATGTAATCACCAAGGTATTACTCATGCACTCTTTTGATCATGTAGCCACTACTCATGCATTTATATAATCACCCTGGCACTACTGTTGCAGTCCTTCCATCACGGAGGCACTACCCTTGTACTCATACAACCTCCCACACATTACTCCTGTACTCATGCAATCACCCACACTGTACTCATACACTCCAGCAATATACCAGACATTACCCTTGCAGTTATGCAATCACCCAGCCATTACCCATACACTCTTTCAATTAGTTAGGTAGTACGCATGGACTCTGCACTTCTGTTCCTTCTTTCAGGATTTTTTTGTTTATTTCTGCATCTGTTGCTTCTTTTTGGACCCCTTTTGCATCTTTCTGCACTTCTCTTCCCTTTTTCTGCATCCCTGTTTGCTCTTTCTGCACCTCTGTTCCTTCTTTCTGCGGTTCATTGGTTTCTTTCTGCACCTCTTTTGGTTTGTTCTATATTTCACTTGCCTCTTTTTTTACCCTCTTGACTCTTTGTGCATCTCTGTTGGTTCTTTCTGCACTGCTCTGGCTTCTTCCTGCTCTTCTGTTCCAAATTTCTGCATCCCTCTTGCCTTTTTCTGCAGCCCTGTTCACTCTTTCTGCACCTCTGTTGCCTCAGTCTGCCCACCTGGTCCCTCTTTATGCACCTCTGTTGGTTCTTTCTGTACTGCTCTGGCTTCTTCCTGCTCCTCTGTTCCAAATTTCTGCATCCCTCTTGCCTCTTTCTGCACCCCTATTGCCTCTTTGTGCACCTCTGTTCCTTTTTTGTGTACTTCTTTTTTTTCTTTGTGTACATCTTTGGCTTCTTTCTGCAATCCTCTTCTCTGTTTCTGCACCCCTCTTCCCTTATTTTGCTGCTGTGTTCCTTCTTTCTGCACTCCTTTTATTTCTTTCTGCACTCTTTCTATTTTTGCATCCCTCTTGCCTCTTTCTGCAGTTCTCTTGTCACTTTTTGTACCTCTCTTGCCTCTTTCTGCACCTCTCTTACCTTTTTCTGCACTTGTTTTGCTTCTTTCTACAGCTCTGTTGCTTCTTTCAGCAATTATGTTGCCTCTTTGTGCATTTTTATGGTTGTTTGTGCACCTGTCTTGCATCTTTCTTCACCTCTGTTGCTTCTTTGTGCACCACACTTGCTTCTTTCTGTACCTCTCTTACCTCTTTCTGCAACCCTCTTTCCACTTTCAGCATTTCACTTGCCTCTTTCTGTACTTTTGTTTCCCTTTTTCTGCACATCTCATGCCTCGTACAGCACATCTGTTGCTTTTTTCTGCACAACTCTTAGTTCTTTCTGTGGTGCTCTTCCCTTTTTCTGCACCCCTTTTGCCTCTTTTGCACCTCTTTTGCTTCTTTCTGCACTTCTTTTTCTTCGTACTGTACCCCTTGAGCCTCTTTCTCCATCCTTTTTCCATTTTCCTGTACGTGTATTGGTTCTTTCCGTAGTGCTCTTTACTCTTTCTACACATCTCTTCCCTTCTTCTGTACCTCTGTTGTTTGTTACTGTAGTGTTTTTGCTTCTTTCTGCACCTCTGCTGCAGTCCAAGGCAAATATAAAAAAAAGTCTATAACATGTCTCAGGTGTAAGTCTCACCATATTCCAAAAACCATATATGCATTTGTTTGTACCTTTTAAATAGAAGGTGTTTCTTTAGTAATAGATAAGAATATTTGTATATAATTATTTGAATAATATTACATTAATTTTAAAAATATTTCTTTTTTAGATATTCTCCATTATTATTAAGAAAGATTCAGTATGACAAGAAAAGCGAAAAAAAGAGAACAAAAAAACAGTACTATTTAACGGAGAGAGAAAAGCAGAAATTAGATGAAGTACAACATGTGACATTGAAGAAAAAGTCTTCTGGTAAGAGAACTAAAGAATTTGTTAAAAGACTTTTAAGGACTGGAAGGAATTTTGAAAATGTGGAAAATAGAAAGAAAAGTTGTATTACCAAGGAGAATGAAATGAAAAAAGGACAAATTAATGGAAAATCATGTTATGGAAAAACAATCTATGTTGAAAGAAGGATGAAACAATATAAGGACATTAGGAAACGAATGTATAAAACTAGAGTACTACAAAATGTATTGAAAGATTGCAAGAAATATAAAAAAGATCAGTATTTTACAAGAAAAGCCAACAGATTGAAAGTGTAGTCGAAAAGGCTTTTGAATTGAAAAGAAGATTGTTTATATTAGTAATAAAGAGAATGAAGACGTTGAATAAAACAATGCAGTTCATGAAAGAGAAAAGTAAAAGAAAAAGACTGGTAAATAGAACTAACTTTTGTAAAAAAAAAATTGGGTGAATGGAAGCACACTTCTAGTTCAGAACCTTTTTTTAATGAAGAAAGCTACTTTCAACAAAATACATTAGTTCATGCAGTTGATACCAGTGGTTGTTCGTGTGAGGTTAAAAACGGTTGTCCAATTGAAAAAGAAAAGATGGATGCTAGAAATGTGGAAGAAGTATTAGCTGAAGAAGTTCAAGGGAGACGTTCACAAGCTCCAGTGTATATGTGTGATTGTAGTAGTACTTGTAGTATACGACAGTAATCTATTGATATTTTACGAAATTTCTGATGACAGTATACTAAAAAAAGTATTAAAAAAAAGATTAAGATGTTGCAAGGACTAGATCCTTGTAAAGTGAGAAAAAATACTGGCTTGCAGGGTCATTCTCTGGCTTGTCTTTCTAGAAAAATGTGTCAAAGTACTTTTTATCATTTGAGAATGTTAGCAGGACATCACTCTGCAATGCGGAAGTTAGTAAGAAGATTGTACTATGTAAAAGTCCTGCATTATTATAAGTGAAATAAACACTGCTCTTTTGCATGGTTCAGTATCGGATGTAAAAAAGTTTGTGATGATATAGAGTTTTGTTTCTTTAGTACTGAAGAAGAGTGTAGAGAAAATGAGAGTTTGATAAGTGTAGGTGTTGAAGAAGAGGTGGAAGATAGTACTACTGAGATGTTTGTAGAAGAAATTACAAAGTTTAAGGTAATTTGTTGTGAAAAACCAAACTATGTTTGTATTTGTTGTCGACGTACTCACTATAGAAGTCAAACTAGGAATGTTGATGTGTATTTAAAAAGTGAAAAGGAAAACAATGATAAGTGGAAGCAATTTGGTGCTTATTTGTTGGTGGTAGGTTGTTTTGAGTAGGGTAGTGATCAACGTATTTGTAAATATTGTGACAGCAAATTAGAAGAGAACAAAATGCCAGCTAGAGCTGTACATAATAACCAGGAGTTGGTAGCTATTCCTCCGGGACTGGTGGATTTAAATACATATGAATCTATTCTTATTCAATCTGTACACCCATTTCAGGCTATAGTTTGTATGGAGCCTAAAACAGGTAAGTTGCCTCCCTCAGATTTACAAAGAGGATTAAAAGGAAGAGTTGTGTATTTACCTTTAGATTTAAAGAAAAATATTGAAACTATTGGTGTAGAGAAAGAGGAAACTGAACCTGTAGTTATTCTAGTTAATGGTGTACCAACAAAGAGTCGGAAAATATGGCAAGAGTTAGTAGATGGCACGAAAGTTCAAAAGGCTACGTTATATCTCATAGAAAACAATATTTATTATAAAAATGTATATCTGGAAGAACAAGAAATATCTTTAGGAGATGATAGAGAAATTTCAACTGGCCAAATCGAAAAAGTGGACAACTCCAGGAGTGAAGAAATGTATTAACATTATAGTATACATCCATTACATTCTAAATAAGTGATTGGAAATACTATTGAATTATTCCAAATGAAGAAAGCGAAGAGAACTCCTATGAGTGTTTGGGAAAGAAGTTTAGAAGCCCGTTTTTTTCCACAGCTCTTCCTCACTAGAAAAGGTGGACGATATGATGAACGACCCGTGCAGATTCCTGCTGCAGAATATCGTACAACAAGATTGTACTCGGAAGATCCAAGATTTCGACAATGTATTCCATATATATTTCATCTTCTGTTTGAAAGTGACTTGTCTGGACTTTCATATGCAGTGAACCACATAATAAAAACAGGAGTTCATCTTACACATGTTTCTGCAAAAGAATTCATGGACAAAGTACAACAAAGAGACGATCATTTCGAATCTCAGTTAATTATTTGATGGCGTGTCAACGTGGTACTAATGAGTATTGGTATCATCGTCACGGAGAACTTAAATGTATGTTAAGGAACTTAGGAACCCCTACGTGGTTTGTTACGCTTAGCTGTGCTGAATACGCATGGGACGATTTACTTGAATTTCTATGAGAAGTAAATTCAAATATTAAAAACATTGAATTGAAGACAGCTGGAGAGCTGTGTTCCTTGAATCCTGTAAATGTGTGCAGATATTTTAATCATAGGTTTCAAGCTATGATGTCTTTTATCTGCAATAAAAATAATCCACCTCTTGGAGAAGTTATTGATTCCTTTTGGAGAAAGGAGTACCAAGCCAGAGGTGGTCCTCATATACACATGCTATTATGGATCAAGGATGCACCTAAATTTGGAACCGAATCTGATGAGACTGTTTTGTCTTTCATTGAAGACTATGTTACCTGTGGTATTCCAAAAACAGGAGGAGAAAATACCTTAAGACAACAAGTTTTACGGTTTCAAAGTCATTGATGTGGGAAATATTGTCGACGGAAATACAAGTCAAAGGACATTTTTTATACAAAATGTCGTTTTGGATTCCCACGTCCAGTAATTTCCAAAGGAAGAGTCAACAGTTTCATGTCAGCAGTGAGGCATACTATAACTCGAAAATCTCCAAAGAATACTTGCAATATAAAAAGAAGTGAAGATTCAAAGTATATTAATGATTACAATCCAGTGATTTTGATGATGTGGAATGCAAATATGGATATCCAGTATGTTGCAGATAATTCGATTGCTGTTGCTCGCTATGTTACGTCATATATAGCCAAATCTGAGAAGACGGAGTTGAAAGAAATGTGGTAAGAAATTTCACAAGAGAAGACTCTTAGTAACAAATTGTACAGCTTTAGTTTGAAGATGCTTTCCCATCGCGAGATTGGATCGTATGAATGTTCGGATCGGTTGACATCTGCAAGTTTATATTCAAAGTCAAGAGGAATCATTTGGGTAAGTCTAGGTCTTGCTGCAACACGAAATCGAGTATTGAAATCTGTACAAGAAATTGAATACTTAGCATTAAATGAAGCGGAAAGTACAGATATTGTTAAAACAAATTTGTTGGATACGTACTATCCTAAAAGAAGTCCACATCTGGAAAACATATGTCTTTATGAAGTACTGCAAAATCACAGCTTTAAGAGAAATGTTACAGAAAATATAAATGAAGAAAAATATGCAGTAATTGGATGTGATGGATGTTTGGTAAAACATGCCAAAGGAAATCTTATTAACCACAGAAAACTCAGTTGCGAAACTCCAGATAAAAGGGAATTTTTCTATTTAGCACTTCTGCAACTCTTTAAGCCTTGGCGTACTGAAATGGAATTACTTCGAGATTTTGAGTGCTATGAAGATTCTTTTAATGCATGTAAAGATAGCATTGAATGTACAGTTTTTCCAAATTATCTACAAATGTTGAATGAAGAGATTGAACAAGAAACTAGTATTGCAGCTGAAATAGCTAGAGACAGTTCTCAAGATAATCAAAGTTCGGCTCCACTAAGTCAAGATCCACTAGGAGAACCAATTCTTGAAAATAAAGTATCAATAGCCATGAGTGAAGTAGAAACGGCAATGCAACAAGCACAACAGGATATTATTGAGTTGGAAAAGTTAGAAGAACAACTAAATATTGAACAGAAAGAAATATATCAGCAAGTGACACAACAGATACAGCATGGTTTACTGCATGAAAAAAAAGATTGCCAATGCACATCATTTAAACCTATTCGAATGTATATCAGTGGGCAAGCTGGAACAGGGAAAAGTTTCTTAATTAAAGTTTTGACAAGTTTTCTACATAGAACCACTGATTCACATTTATCTTGTGTTGTAACCGCTCCAACTGGGTTAGCAACACATAATATTAAAGGGATTACATTACATCAATTACTTATGCTACCAGTTGAACATGAAAATAATTTGGAATATCACAAGCTATCAGGAGAAGCTTGTTTTGAAGTTTCAAGAGTACTCAAGAAAATGAAACTTCTGATCATTGATGAGGTGAGCATGGTCTCAAACTTAATGCTTGCTTTTGTACATTTAAGAATGCAACAGATTTTAAAAACAGATTATGATGTTTTATTTGGAGGAAAACATCTAATTGTATTCAGCGATCTACTACAACTTACTCCTGTGAAAGGACAACCAGTTTTTAAAACACTTGTCCATGAAGACACTAAGAAATATTTGGGAAGTATTGGAAATGTGAACATTTGGTCTCTTTTTGAATATAAAGAACTTATTAAGAATATGCGACAAGCAAGTGATGAACATTATGGAAACATTCTTCAAGATATTAGAATTGGTGTTTTGACAAAACATGGTAAAGAAGCATTACAAAGTCGGCTACTAACAAACTTGTTTCAAAACGAAAATATTGCACCTGAAATAATGTACAAAAAAATTGGAGAAAAGAAGTCTATAGTTTGCCTAATGCCAACACTGCAAGAGTGTTCTACATTCAATCAAGAACTTTTGAAACTAGAGAAACAACCAATAGTGAAAATGGAAGCCATTGATACAATGGAACACAAAGGAGTTACTATTCTTCTCTCAGAGAAATTACAGTCAAAATTGGATTCTTTGGAAAAGTCTGTATCTAAGACTGCTGGTTTAGAAAAGACTTTATATGTATGTGTAAACCGTCGGGTAATATTACGGCATAATTTGGATGTAGAAAAAGGTTTAGTAAATGGAGCAATGGGAAAAGTTGTGGATTTTGTTAATTATGAGAAGAGAGATGGAATTGAATTTTTGAAGATTAAATTTGATCAGATTGAAGACGTAAAACAGATTGGACGATGTGCTGTTCGTTTTTTGCTTGTAAAAGACTTGTATGTTCGTAGAAAACAGTTTGCTCTTTCTTTAGCATATACTGTAACCATTCATAAATCTCAAGGTTTAAGTGTAGATAATGCTTTGGTAAATATTGGAAGTACAGTGTTTAAAGAGGGCATGGCATACGTTGCATTGTCTCGAGTAAGAACATTATCTGGTTTGTACTTGATTGATTTTGATGAGAAAAAGGTTAGTGCTGATGCAAACTGTGTGAGAGAGTATAATTGGTTAAGAAGACTGTTTGCTCCTAGCTTAGGTGAATATCCTGTATATGAAAAACGTGTAGTCTGCCCAAAACGAAAATATGACAAACATTCTACTGTGATTGAAAAAAAGAAAACAATACAAGAGAATGATGACGCTGCAAAGAAAATTAAAATGGACAGTGTTGATGATATTGTAGGATATCAGTTAGAAAATAGTTCAGGTATCAACTGCTATGCTAATGTTGTTGTGAATGTTGTCTTTTATCTAGAAGATCTTCATCTTAAAATTATGGAAAATCGAGAAAAAAGATTTTGTTCTTTACTGCATTATATTTTTCAAAAGTTGGTAACTGATAGAACTAAAATCCATACTGCTTCTGGTATTCGGCATCTTTTGGATATGTGTACTGGTTCTTTGCAATTTACACTTAATGTACAACGAGATGCACAAGAATTTCTTATGTTTATGCTTGCAGTATTGGAAGATGAAGGAATAGAAATTGAAAATTTGTTTGGACTAAGTTACAGATGGGATCATAAATGTGAAGAGTGTTCATTTTCTTCTACCACTGAAAAAGACACTGAACGATTCAGATATTTGACAATACCAGATTGCAAATCAGTATCTTTTAACAAATTAGTAAAAACAGCTAATCAAAATATGACATGCTCTCATTGTAATTCAGAAATGTTGTCAACATTAAATATAGAAAGATTTGGCAAATACGTCATTTTAATGCTACAACGTTGTAGAGCAGATGGAAGAAAATTGGAAACCAAAATTAAAAAGTTTGTGGCAAGTCAACTATCAATTTCAGGAAGAACTTTTAAAGCTGTGGCTATTATTTTCCATGATGGACCTACTACAACATCTGGACACTATACTGTGTACTTAAAGTGCAATAAAGGATGGACAAATTGCAATGATGCACATTTAGAATTCAAATGTAGGTTGCCTTTCGAATTACGAGATTCTTATCTGATATTTTTGATGCCAAAGTTTTGAAAACATCATTCGGCCTATTGGGAAGATGTGAACACAAATTAACGAGTTTATTTTGGATATTTTGAATGAAAATAGATTTAGAAACATTATTCGGCCTATTGGGAAAATGTGAAGAATTACTGTTTGGATTATTGTTTGTGCTAATTCTTATTGCGTTTGCAAAATTGTGTTTGAAACAAGTAGTTTATATATTTGTTCTTTATATGATATGCAATCTAAATGAGAGTGTATATTTTTAAAAATGTATTTCAGAGAAGTAGATCATTTAATGTAGTTGAAAAATGTAATTTAGAAACTGTAGATAGATAAACAGATAGTTGAACTTGTTGTAAATATGTTCAACACAGATTTGGATTTTTTTTACAATCTAACTGATTGTATTTTCCCCGCAGATATATGATGATCAATATTGAAATCACTGTGTATGGTGCAATTCAATAGAATCTGAAAACAGCAAAAAAGGAAACTGAATATGTTATGTAATTCTAACATTTTGTTGTGTACTATAATATTATATGCAATAACAGTTTTTTTTCTTCTCTTTACAGAAAGTAATACTAAAGTTTGAAAATATTTTAAATTTAGTTTACAATGAAACAACTGTAAAATAGTTACAATAAGTTTGATATCTACTTCAATAAACAAGGTAAGATGAAATAATGTAATAAGTAAAATAATATGAAGTAAGGTTTACAGACACTTTTAATGCAGTCATTCATTTTTTGAATCTCTACCAACTCACTCCTCCAATCACCTCAGCACTACCCATGCACCCATCCAATCCCTCCCCCACTACCCAATCACTTATAAAATCAGCACGCACTACCCTTACACTCCTGCAACCACCCAATAACTACTGAGGCACTCATGCAATTACCCAGGCACTAACCATGCATCATGAAATCATCCAGGCATTACCCATAAACTCATGCAATCACCCAGGTATTACCCATGCACTTACAAAATCACCCTAGTAATACCCATGCACTTACAAAATCACCCAGACACTACCCATGCACTCCTCCGATCACCCATGCACTACCCATGCACTCCTCCAATCACCTATACACTACCCATGCACTCCTCCAATTACCCAGCCAGTAGCCATACACTCCACCAATTACGCAACCACTACCCATGCACTTATAAAATCACCATGCACTATCCTTGAACTCCTCCAATCACCCAGGTACTACTCTTGCAGTTATACAATCATTCAGGCATTACCCATGCACTCCTTCGTTTACTCAGGCACTACCCTTGCACTAATGCAATCACTCAGGCATTAGGCATGCAGTCCTCACATCACCCACACATTACCTCTGCATTCATGCAATCACCCACACATAACCCTTGCACTCATGCAATCACAGAGGCAAAACCCTTGCACTCATGCAATCACTCAGGCATTACCTCTGCACTCATGCAATCATCCAGGCACTACCCTTGCACTCATGCAATCAGTCAGGCATTACCAATGCACTCCACCAATCACTTACACATTACCTCTCCACTCATGCAATCACTGAGGCACTCATGCAATCACCCAAGCATGACCAATGTAGTATTGCAATCATGCATACACTACTACTGTACTCATGGAATCACCCTACTACTACTCATGCACTTCTCCATTCACTAAGGAACTACCCAAGCAGTCCTACATGCAGACAGGCACTACCCATGCAGTCTTTCATGCACTCAGGCATTACCCATGCACTCCTTCAATCACCCAGACATTACCCTTGCACTCATACAGTTAGTCATTCAATCACTTAGGCATTACCTATCCACTCTTTCAATGACCCAGATATCATCCCTGCACTAATGCAATCACACAAACACTACTCATTCAGTCTTTCAATTACCCAGCCAGTAGCCATGCACTCCTCCAATCACCCAGGCACTACTCATCCACTCATGTAATAGCCCATGCACTCATGCAATCACCCAGGCACTAACCATGCACTCATGCAATCAAACAGGCATTGCCTATAAACTGATGCAATCACCCAGGCATTACACATGCACTTACAAAATCACCCAAGCAATACCCATGCACTTACAAAATCACCCAGGCACTACCCATGCACTCATCCAATCACCCAGGCACTACTCATCCACTCATGTAATAACCCAGGCACTACCCATGCACTCATCCAATCACCCGTGCACTACCCATGCACTCCTCTAATCACCCAGACACTACTCATTCACTCCTTCGATTACCCAGCCAGTACCATGCACTCCTCCAATCACCCAGTCACTACCTATGCACTTATAAAATCACCATGCAGTATCCTTCCACTCCTCCAATCACCCAGGCACTACCCATGCACTGTTCCAATCACCCGTGCACTACCCATGCACTCCTCCAATCACCCGAACAGTAGCCATGCACTTATCCAATCACTCCGCCAATACCCAAGCACTTATAAAATCACCACGCACTACTGTTGCACTTTTACAATCACCCAGGAACAACCCATGCACACATGCAATCATCCAGGCATTACCCATGCACTCTTGCAATCACCCATACAGTACCTCTGCAGTCATGCAATCACCCAGGCACTAACCAAGCACTTACAAAATCAGCCAGGCACTACCCATGCACTCCTCCAATCACCCAGGCTCCACTCATCCTGTAATGCAATAACCCAGGCACTACCCATGCACTGCTCCAATCACCCATGCACTACCCATGCACTCCTCTAATCACCCAGACACTACTCATTCACTGCTTCGATTACCCAGCCAGTAGCCATGCACTTTTCCAATCACCCAGGCACTACCCATGCACTCATGCAATCACCGAGGCACTACCCATGCACTCTTCCAATCACTCAGGCACTATCCTTGCAGTCCTCTAATCATCCAGGCACTACCCATGCACCCATGTAATCATCCAGATATTATCCATGCACTTCTTCATGCAACACATACACATTTCTCTTTTTTTAACCAAATAGGCGGTTCTAACAAGAACCATTTTTTTCTTCTTTTTTTGTTTTATATTTTTTTTTGTTTTTCTAACGCTTTTTTGAATTTTTTGGGTGTTTTTTAAAAAAAATGAAAAAATCAAGATAATGAACAGAGAAAACTTTTGAAACATTTTGCAATTAACAAGTCATTGCAAAAGAAAAAAACAAAAAAATTAACAATAGTGTTTTTTTACAGCAACCACAATAGTATCCACCGATTGCTCTCCATAGCAAAGAACTTTTTGCATTTAATGCAACGCTGCTCCAGTCTAGCGAATTCAGGTTTTATATTGCTTGTTTGAGTGGTGGAAGAACCTGATGAGGTACTAGGCCCTCCAACTTGGTCGTCTTGCGATGCCTGTTTTTGAAGGTCACAACGATGTTGCTCTCGTGCCAGGGCCCGTGGATGTATTGTTTGCAGGTGTTTAAGCATCGAAGATGTCCCACATGAATATTTCTTTTCAGATCCACATGAGAGGACGCTGTTGCAGATAGTGTACGTCACCTTACGTGCGTTGACCTTCTTCTCACCAGCAGGAATTGAAAAAAAGGCCCATAAGATGCTCTCGTACCTTTTTTTTACAGGTTCTTCTAACTCTTCTTCTTCTGGAGGAACTGTTATGCAGGGTTTGAAGAAGCCATTTTCTCTTGATGTCAAAAAAACACCAAAAAAATGCAGAAAAGAAGAGAGAAAACACGAGCTGTGTCTCTGTAGATGTTAGAAGAATGAAAAATTTGGGTGGGGACTTGCAAGTTCTAGAATAAAAGGCTTCTTAACCAATGAAATTCTTTTTTTGAAAGTCACATGGATTCGCGCACCGAGCACGGCACCAGCGTGCACCCATCGCGAATTCGTAAAAATATATTTAACAATAATTTATCTTCATTCTAGTTACAAATATATGATTTTTATAAATAAATTAAATAATCTCTTGCTTTAATATAGATATTAAACTTGTATATATATAGTTTTATAACTTAAAAATTTGTGGTGGATTCGCGCACCCGGCGCAACCTCCGGAACTACGTACGTAACGTTACGCGGGGTCGAAATTCGCACATCCGTCGCTTACCGATCGCGCATTCTACACGACTTTACCAATATGGCGGCATGAATTCACACACCTACCGAGACAGTTACATGATCGGTATGCGAATCCACTTTTTTATAAAAAAAAATTTAAAAAAATTAATATTTATATTTTAGAAAATATAAAATATTACATTATTTTTATAACAAATAAAAAACTACAAAAAAATATTTTTCAGGGACGTTATAGTTAGAAATTAGCTTTTGAAAAACCTTAGAAATTCACTGAAAAAAACATAGGTTTCAGGGACGTTATAGTTATAAATTCGCATTTAAAAAACCTTAGAAATTCACTGAAAAAACCATAGGTTTCAGGGACGTTATAGTTAGTAATTAGCATTTAAAAAACCTTTGAAATTCACAGAAAAAACCACAGGTTTCAGTGACGTTATAGTTAGTTGGACATTTCACTCGTACAAAACCAGAGAAATTCGGCCGTTATAATTAGTTGAGCTAACTATAACTCGCGTCCCCGCAATGCACTACTGATGATGTCACATATTACATCATTCATGACATGGTCAGTGACATCACTGATGACATCACTGATGACATCTCAAATGACATCACTCGAAGAATGTGCTGCATTGTTCAAATTTCTTGGCTCCATTTATTTACTTTTTTAATTGTTGACGGCAAGGTCATGTCTCATTTTACATCCCCCATCCCACCATGATAGACAAAATTCTTGATGTCTATTGGAAGTATAAGTGTAAGGAAATGCAGTTGCGGCTCCTGGAGGGAGTTCCGCTGGGCGGTGACGTGGGGCGGGGAGGGGCAGGGTGGGGGTAGTAAAACCGGAATCCGGCCGAACCGTGGTAAGTTAGCAAATAAATAAATAAAACGAATTTCGTAGCGCGTGCTGCATCGACAAATGCGCCTCTCATTGAAAGAGGTAAGACTCCCCATTATTAACAACATTTTAGAGGAAGCGAGGGAGGGGGATGGTCCTTTGTCCCCCAGGAACGCTCCATCTAGCACTTCCTCCTCAACGGTGACACCTATGAGGGAGCCTTTAAAGGACATTAACCAGACAGAAATAGAATGTAGCCCGTCTAATGAAACTCCGGGCAAACGGAAGAGGAGGAAGGCCAGGTTAGGCGACCACAGTAACAGTAATATTAACGGAAAGGTCCCTAAATAGCATAAAAATACAATGACGGTGACGAACCAAGTGAGAAGGGACACTATAACCACACCTGCCACGATAGCATCCCTTCATTCCCCTTTAGGGGATGCTTTAATGCAACAAATGGACCTTATTTTGCATACCGTCTTGCAGTCAATCACTGATAGGCTAACCAAGATAGAAGACGCTCTTTAGACCCTCTTTAGAGACAATCAAAGGCTTCTACAACAGTCAGCAGACTGTGGGCTTGGCCCGAGTAATCTGTATACTGGTACACAGGGGGCCCCTGGAGACACAGACATTCCTACTATACAGACATTACCGCCAAGAATCCAAGAAAGGTCCCAAGTAGATAAGCCTGCTTTAAATCTCCAGCAACATGGTCCTCCAAAGCGGGTTAATATCCAACCGACTGCACTACCAGCTGGAGGGTCACAGGGATGGGACAATCCGGCTCTCGCCTATGAGGAACAGAGGGGTACCTGCAGGGATAGAAATGGTCCCACGTTTGCGGAGAGTATAAGACCCATGGAGGGAACACAGTCTAGATCACAAGGGGAATACCTGGACCTACCTCCAGATGCGTGCCCCCACGTCATTATTTTAGCCAACACGCCTGAACTCAAACAGCATCAGTACGAGACAACATCGCAGCTGATGGATAAGGCCTTACATTGGCTCTATAAATTCAGCAGGACGGAACTCAGGCTAAATAATCATATTATAATGGCAAAACGAGTGAAATGGGTGGGTACAGGCATAAAATCTATAGGGGGGGATTGTGTTGTGATACATTTTAATGCTTGAAGGATGCTGGACCACTTGTTACATGTATTACCAACTGTGCCCAGCCCCGAATCACAGATTTTTGCACTACCGCTTGGCTTTTTTTATAAACCTTTAGAACCAAGAAGGCACCCTAATAACTCACAGGCAAGGCCACCACCTAACGTACCACAAAATCGGCACTATGTTAATAGGTCATCGGTGCAACTGAAAAACAGATATGACCCACTAAGTGACCTGGAAGCGTGCTACTGACTCGCTAATCAATTTGCAGCACAGACCCTGAATACCGCCCTCCCTTGTATGACAACATTTACCCTGGCTCCAGAACAGCACAGCCTGACTTTTATCTTGTGGAATATAGGGGGTTACAGGATGAAATCACAGGATCATGCATGGGCACAAATCATTTTAAATCATGACATTGTGTGTCTCCAAGAAACCTGGGAGGTGAAAACAATCAGCATAAATGGGTTTAGATCTTACCAGACACCAGCACTACCATCACAAACAGGTCATGCAAGAGGGGGCCTGGTTAGTCTAGTAGCCTGCAATAGTGGGATCAAGGTAAAAAGGTTTACAAACACGTCATCCTACTATCACACCTTATTGTGTGAAGGTAGACAAGGAAGGGATAGACTCCTAATTAACCTGTATAATAACAACTTTGCTGGCGATATGGCTGGTGTAATAGATCTAATCGAGAAAGATTTATACCAACTACAAGAAGGTAACCCTATTTCGCTAGATATCTTATGGATGAGGGATTTTAATATTCATACATGCAATAGGTCACACCTTCCTGTTTGTGGTATCACAGATGACCAAGGAGACTTGATTTCCCACTTTGTTTATAATGATTATGGCACTTCCTTAAATAGATTACTATTGATCCATAATCTAGAGATAATAAACTCAGTAGATGCCAATACAGGTCGAATAGATTATACTTTCTTTGCTCGATCTTTTAGGACAACAATAGATTTTATTTTGGCCTCCGAATACCTAAGAACTTAGGTTTTCTCTATTTAGGGCCCAATTCCGATGTCGTTCGGAAGGCCTCCAAATCAGATTTGGCTTTCCCAGATTCGATTCGTAGCCCTTGTTTACGACCGAATCGTACACAGGTCCGAACGACCAAGTACGATGCGAAGATCGCGTACGCGCCGACTGAATCGTTTCCGGGACCCGAACCTGTCCGTACGACTCATTCTTAGCCAAATCGTGCCGCGCTATGGAGCCATATTTTGACCGAGCAAGTACGATGCACCATTCGGACAGCCACTTCGCCTCAGTCTCAGCGAGATGAAACGTCTGTCGGAAGCGTACTACGGGGGGCTGTAGCAGGCCCCCCTTCACCCAGGGCCCTCCAAATCTGTCACGAGGGTGTGCCCATGGGTCCCCCCGATCCAGTCATGCACAGTGTGGTGGGCATACCTGTGCCCACCCCAGGGTGTACGCTTCTCCCCACCCACCCCTTTTCTGCTATGGGAGCCTGTGTACGCGTCTGTACATGGGCTCCCATAGAGTTCAATGAGAGTCCGAGCAAACCAAGTCTGTAAGCATATGGCAGCATCGTACTCGCTCGTTCAGACTCCCGGAGCAGGTCTCGCTTGGAAAGCCCTCCGGATCCGAGTCGTATGGAGGGCTTTCCTAGCACGATCGGAATTGGGCCCTAAGACAATAATTTATCCCTTTAGCGACCATGCAGCAATTAGCTGTCAAATACCCTGGGATAGAAAGTCCTCTCTATCAGGTGAACGAATTCCTAAACCCTCTATTGCGAGGAAAAATGGCATTATATTAAAGTGGGAGGAAGTGGATATACCAAACGTTACACACCGAATAGTCACCACCATGACACAGGAAATCACAACCTGTCTAGACCCACTCTCACACCCAGAGGAATTAGCTGCAGCCTTTGAGCGAATTCTAATAAACATTCACAACACAATTTTACGCCCCTGTAGTAAAGGGGCTCAGTGCGCTGGTTTAACGACTGTTGCACTAAGGCACTCGAAAATCTTCATACTGCCCTCCGAACGAATCCAAGAGATACATTGCTGGTTAAATCCCTATGCCGTATATACAAAATAGAAAGAGAGAATAGATTAAGGGAAGTAAAAGTAGAGGCGTGGGATAAATTAATAGAAGCAGCTACTCTAAAAAATAGTAAGGACTTTTGGCGCATAATCAACGCCCCGTTTCTGAGGGAAGAGTCTTATCCTTCGTTAGACCAGCATGTGATGGAGGATGATTGAGTAAGCTATTTCTCTGGGGTTTTTGGTATTGAAAAGGAAATCTTAATAGAGTAATCTCCTTGCCAATTTCGACGGAATGGACCTCATTTACTTTTTACGCTAGAAGAAATGAAAGTGGCACTAAATCAATGTAGCACTTTGAGGGTAGCAGGCCCTGACGGAGTACCCATTGATTTCTTTTTAAACAACCAAGAGCTCTGGGCCCTGTTACTCACTAACACTCTTAATGCAGTGTCCAAAACAATCCCCCCTGACTCTTGCAAAAAGTCTGTGATTATACCGATTTTTAAAAAGGGGGACAAGGCACTAGCAAAAAATAATCGCCCTATTTCGCTGTTAGACAGCACAGCAAAATTGATGGGCCGACTATTGCCAAATAGGCTAGAGTCGTGGGCGGAAGAGAACAGTATACTATTCCAAACGCAGTACGGGTTTAGGAAGACAAAAGGAACAGTGGATCAGTGCCTTAATTTAAACCTTTTGATCGCCAAATTCATGGTGGCTAAAAAGGGTCAGCTTTACATGGCCTTTATGGACCTGTCAGCCGCTTTTGACCGAGTGGCCCATTTGAAGCTCTGGTCCATAATGACCGAAATGGGGATAGATAGAACAATAATTAATTTTATTCGCAAATTGTATTCCTCAGCAGAGGCCTGTGTACGCATGGGGATAGAGGGGGAGTTTTCCTGGTCTTTTACTGTAGCTCGTGGCGTAAGGCAGGATTGCGTCCTCGCTCACTTTCTATTTTCTATTCTCTCTTTATATGAATGGTGTAGAGACAGTATTGGTGGGGACCACGAGCGACGTTCCTATTATTAACTCAGCTCGGGTACCTTTACTTCTTTACTCAATGTGGTTCTGCTGGCTCGAACTGGGAACGTATTGCAGAGGTTAATAGACACTTTATGAGCACGTTAGATCTGAAAGTCAATTAAACCAAATAATTTGTACTTGTGGTGGGACCCAGATCGAGATTGCAAGCAAGGTGGCATGTCGAAGGGAGGAATTTGGAAGCAGTCGATTTGTTCTCCTATTTGGGGGTATTGTTTCGACTTCAAAAGTTTGTGGCATAATATGGTAGAAAATCGAGCTCTAATGATCGAAGGAAGCCTGGGGGGCATTTTTAGTTTCGTTAAGAAACTAGGGACTAAGCCGATAGAAATCATTAAAAAAATATACCAAGCGAAAATAATCTCAGTCGCAATTTATGGTGCAGTAGTGTGGGGAGTTGTTTCTGTCTGCAGACTCCAACAAATAGAGAACAACTTTTGGAAACGTCTTTTAGGCGTCCCCCAATCTTGTCCCTCGATTACTTGCCACACTGAATTAGATCTCTCTTGTGTCTGTGACCAAATGTTTGCCACCCCCACTCTTCTCTGGCACTCGATTTGGAGGAGGAACACCTTAAAGTTGACGCAAGATATTATTTTAGATTGTCTAATACTAGATGGGTGTAGCAAAATAAAATGGTTGCAATTTGTTAAGACAAGCTTACACACTATTGGATATCCAAAGTTATTTGACGTTCCAACGACCTGTTCCTCTATCTCTAGGTCTGAGTTGAACAAAACTTCTATTTGAAAAACAGGATAAGAAGATGTGGGAAATCAATCAACTCAAACCTAGGAGTACGACAATACTATTCAGATCCTAAAACAAATTCACTTGATCTCAACTACTTATCGTTTGTAACCAATCATTACCATAGATTTTTATTGATAAGATTTTGTATGAATTATTCCACTGATGCATAGTTATCCCGCTAATATGCACTCACCGAAAGCCTTGACTCATTGCCCGTGTGACTCTATATCTATTCAATGTGATCTTCATTTGCTATTTTTTTGCACACTATATAGAGAGTAGAGAAAGAGATTTTTATGCCCTATGTTGCGCACACTCGGGTTGAGGCAATGTCGACCAGCTCTCTATTTCTTAAAGCAGTTGCCTGATCAGTATACCTGTTATTGCTTGACTCTGTTTTTTCAAAGTGCTATAAAGACTCGTAATTGCCAATCCTGAGGATAATTTTATGGAATTTACAGGTTTATAGCATGTTTTAATCATTTTATAGAATTGACTTGAATTTTTAAGCATTTTTATAATGTATCTCTTGATTTTACTTGTTGATTAAATACTTTTATGCTGTTTTTTCTATAACTAGTGAAATAAAGTACTTTGATTGATTGATTGAATGAATGATCCATTTTTGGAAGGCAAACATTTGAAGGACCATTTGGTCCATACACGCCACAAATACGCACAAAGACACATTGAACAGAGCACCCTTTGGGCTTTGCCCGCACTGCCAATTTCTGTTTGTAGAGTATGGAGCATACAAGCATACAAAAAATACAACCACATTTTACATATCTGGGTCTGAGGAAACAAAGATGTTAGTAGAGGTTTTGAGATGGATACTCATAGGTTGAGTAAAGCCATGGCACAAACACAACTTTGAAATATGTATTTAAAAAACAGCAGCATTTGAATTTATTTGCAAACACATATCGTTGGGCTCAACAACAATGTGCAATGGTCTTTACTTAGTTGAGACTCACTGCACGACCAAGTGTAGTACAGCCTGGCCTTTTACCATGCTCTGCATCCCTGATAAGAGAATAAAGGACCTATTTATTTTTAATGCACATTGTCTTAAAAAATTAATTTGAATGGAATAGCAGCTTTAACAACTCTTACGTGATCGAACTTATGCCATTACACCGTTTCAGAGAAAGTATGTGTTGCTTTAAAAAGAGATCTCGATATGCATTCCCACTGCTTTTAGAAAGTAGATAGAAATTGGCCATTTATTAGGCATGTCACTCTCTTGTGCCCCATGAATTTGAGTATGCAACCCAATGGCATAACATACTGTTTTCATTTCCAGTGAAGTGTGGGAGCGTACTCGCTATCTAGGCAACATGAAAAACGAAAAAAGGCGGTTCCTTTAGAGTTATTTTATGCGTTAGCTGCAAGTTTCACAGAGTAAGTGCGCATAAAATAAGCTGTGCTATAAGTAATATTATTTGAGTGAAAATATTTAGGTGACTGGGGAAAATTCCCTCGCTCACCACTGCACACTTCAAACTTGGCAGATGAACAAAATGATTTATGCTAGTTTGCATGGCTTAACTTCCACGAGCACCTTAATTGGACTTCCTTCAAAACAATAGTATGCATAAGAGTGCCCTTTTGCCATAAGTACTAGAATGTGACTGTATTGCAATCCACCTTAGCAGGTGTGTTCAACCTTATTATGTGGGGGTCGTTTTCCAATGTTTCTGTTAACCACTTGGCCAAATGAGTAAAATAACGGGTCAAATATTGAATTCTGCACGCCAATGTGTCAGTAATTCTTAAAATTGTGATAGATTTTGTTTAGTGTTATTTTTAAAGAGACACTTCAGTTTAGAACAGAGATGCTTTGTGGGAGTTCAGTCATGTATCAGTATTAAAACACCAGTGCATAGAAATCAGGCTTGAGAAGAAGTGTTACGTTTTAGAACTCTCTGATTAATACACATTTAAAAAAAAGAACGCAACTTCATTTAAACTGGACACATATTTTGAGAACAAGAAGTTGCAGACTAAATAGGACTTGGGTTTTTCAACAACGTACAACCCAGACCAGAAGTGCCCTCCTCCCCTACCTGCTGAATGTTCTTTTCACTCTTCTCTGTCCACTTCACCTCAAGTCCTTCGCAAAAACAGAGAGCTCTCTGGCACTATATTAGTATTTTTTTTAAAAATGATTGTAGCTGGGTGACACGTGTGGCAGAGCCGATATCGCACACTTAGATGAAGGTGACGGTGGGAGTCACGTGGCTAGTGTACTTTGCTGTAAATCTGTGTGTAGTATGCTGGTTACAGGTTTTAAGAATTATAAAATATTTTACAGCATTAATGCGCCTGCTGCAGACGAGTGCTGCTAATCTGCAGGTCACATACTTGTATCCTCATAAGATAGTGCAGCCTTCCAGAGGTTTTTCGAAGCTATTCTTGTGTAATCTGCTGTTCACAAGTTCCTCTTCTGAGGGAATAGTTCAGAGAGTTATGTGTCTGCTACAAACTTTTCCATATAATCGGAAAGCCTTTAGTTTTAATTCTGGCAGAGCTAGATCATTTATTCTTATGAAATCGATACAATGAGTACCATTGAGTGGGGTAACAATAAACATCTAGGGGCATATTCTCAAGGAGTTATCGCCGATTTATCGGCACTTTAGCGCCGCAAAAGTGGCGATAGATTTATCTCCCCATTCACAAGTTGGTGCAAACTGCCGACATCGCCAGTTTTCCTGCGATAGCAACCGCAAAAAATATCACCACGGATGAGTGCGACAACTAACCCTAATGATATGCAGAGTAGCCGTTCCCGTGCAAAAACACACGAAAACACCACTTCGCGAGATTCTCAACGACCAATCAGATCTGCGATGCGAACCAAGAACAGGCGATAAGGCGCGTTAGCAACAGGGATTTAACACCTGCCTTTTGCTGGTGTTAAGCAGGACGACTACCTGCAGAATGAAAGGGAGCCCAGCCCAGAGCCACATCTGAAGACCAACAGATGCCATGGAGCTACTGATCATGCAGCTCGGAGAACGAAGAGGGCCACAACACCCACCGCCACCACTCCCAGCCCACCCCCCCCCGGATTACCACCTAGGCAGTGCAGGACAGCGGACGACCCTAAAGCGTACCAGCCCCAGAGACTCAACGCCAGAGTAAGCCATTGGCCAACACAGGCTCAAAAGGACAACCATCCTCCGCATCCTGACCCACATCGCCCACAGGCTGACGGTACCAACAAAGCGGACAACCTACATCCCCCCGCAGACAAAGCTGCTGGCTGTGCTGCACCTGTTGGCCCCTGGTACCTCCCAACCAACAACTGCCAGAGTTGGAGGAGTCTCACAGCCAGCCCCATCAAACTCCCTCACACATGTCATGGATGCATGTCCACAAAAGCAACGGCGGGCCCCTGTATCTGCACCACACGATAGTTCCAATTCGTAGTGTACCTGCGCAACCAACCCCAACGCCAGCCGTGCTAGACGCCTCCGTGCCCCAGACCCAAGATCGTAGTAACCGAAATGTGGGTGCGCCAGGTCATGAAGTTCAGTAGTCAACAGTAGTGTAAAAACAGAACTTTATTACAAATACACAAACAAACAAAACGAAAAGCTCAGCCAACACGTTCCATCCCCAACGGGGAACTTCAACAGGGCAACGTGTCTTCAGAAACCTGTGGGAGAAATGGTGACAATGGTCAAACTCCCGTATAGTCACATGCCTAATCTGGTACAGTGTATTGCACTTGGACAAACCGGAATGCTCACAGGCTTGATAAATCATGCATGAGAAGACCGTAACAGAAGTTCGTGTGGCCGTAACCGTCGTAGGAATGAAGAGGAAGGTAACGACCACATGAACTGTTGTTACGGTCACATCATGCAGGACTCATCATACCTGAAAGCATCACAGTGTGTGTCAGCTCGATACCCCTGCCCCTCACTCCCCCCACACTGCGCAGGAACATCTTGAGACCATGCAAGAAAACTATGCCATAGCTGGCGTCACGCATGTGTTGGGGGCAATTCACAGCACACGTGTACGACTTGTGCCCACTGCCGACACTGGACACAATCACCGAAACAGCAACCACACGCATGCCATCAATGTGCATACAAAAGTGGACCACCGTGGCCTGTCCACCAATGTCGTCTCAAACTCCCCAGGCAGTGTGCATGATTCCCACATGTCCGCAAGTCCTCCACCAACCAGCGCTTTGAGGATGGCCCCCATGGAAATCCACTGCCCATCGGCAAGTACCAACTGAACACACCACACACCTCAACTCCACAATCCACCAACTCACAACTGTGGGAATGCACACGTCACAAATCCACGGCCAAAGTGACTACTGCGTGTGTCTCAGTCTCCGCCACAACCTGTCCATAGGCCTACACACACGTGGCCGACCACCTTCAACGGGCACATTCACACTGGAGACAAGGTGGCTACATCCCAAACCAACACGCGCAAATCACGTCATCGCATGCAGGGTCGTGTCAGCCAGGGTGGCGCCCCCCACCCAGCCACGAGTCCGCCGCCATGACCGGTGCTGCATGTGCGATCCTGTGCGCCTGCTGCACCTCAGCCCTGGTCCCCAGACCGGTCCTCCGCCCAGCGGTGACTGGCTGCCCCTGCGCACCCAGGCCTCAATGCTCACCTGCTGCCACCGGCGTGTCTCCTAGAGGGCCCACCACGTGCCGGTGCATCCTCCTCAGCCGATCGCTGGATTCTGTGCCACAGGCCCCCAGCGCACCCTGTGGCACTGCACCGCAGAGTCATGTGTGTGCCGACTGCTGCCTTCGGCGTGCACTACGGTCCAGCAGGGCTCACAATTCAAATCGAACCACGATTAGCAGGACGGCTCATCGAGGCCTACGCATCATCGCAGGCTGCACACCCGCTCAGCTCTTCAGGTGCCACTAACCCTGTGCAACGCAAGTCATCGTCACATGGCGGTAGGCCCCTGCCAGCCACAGTGCAGCGGGTGGCACTAACCCTGTGCAACGCAAGTCATCATCCCGTTGCGGTAGGCCCCTGCCAGCCGCAGTGCAGCGGGTGCCACTAACCCTGTGCAACGCAAGTCATCGTCCCGTGGCGGTAGGCCCGTTCCGGCCACAGTGCATCGGGTGCCACTAATTCAGTGCGCCACAAGTCATGGACCCTTCATGATTGAGTCTCGTGGTGCGGACGCCATCATGTCATCTCCGGCAGTGGGGAATGTGATGTGCTAGTCCCCTTTTATTGGCAGGGTCACATGTCCTGTGACACCTGTGCTGGATGGGTGTGGTGTGGGTGTTAACCAGCCCTCAGGGAGAGGCTGTGGCATGCTGAAAACTAGATCAGCAGATCACTACAGGGAAGACCTGGGACATGTAGCTTTGTCGTCCCCCCCTCTGAGCGTAAGCGGAGTGGACTGGCCTGGCCTGGCATATGGCAGGCCAGCGTTGGGGTGGGAACAATTACCCCGGGGCTCTGGGCGTGCTTCAGTTCTGGGCTGGACAAGGAAGTAACTGATGCTTGTGTCTCTGTTGTAGTGTATACTCTACCCAAACCGCAATCGGCAATGTTGCACCCTGTGACTCAAGTCCCACGACATGAGCAACCTGGACGTAAGGGGGAATCACTGACCCTACATTCATCCATACTTTCATACTTGAATGATCAAAGACATGAAACATCTGTGTGATTCTGAATGTTTAATTCACATCCAGTTGAGTGTTGCAGCTGGAGCAGTACAGGGCCATGCAAACCCCACTTCACATTATTGGCCCGTGGAGGGCCAGCCAGGGTCCTTCAGGGAATGACAAGTACATCGGAAGAGGAAGAGTTCAGTCGGCAGTCTGATCGCTGTGTCATTGGTAACCAAACAGAAAATGGCAGTCCATGTCGAGGTCCAAGGTGAGTGTCGTAGAGTGTATCGGGGGACAGTGGAAGGTGATGATGCAAAGGGCAGAACCAAGCAGAAACAGGCCATATGGCGGAGATGAATGCTACTGCCTCCTCCTTACCAGTAAGGTTGATTCACCCGCATCTTCGTCCTCTGATGTCACATGTGCCTCACACGTGGGTGGTGGTGGAATGTCGACTGCACTGTGGGCCACTGACACATCGGGGGCTGGAGGTGGATTGCCTGCCGCACTGTGTGCCACTGACACATCGGAGGCCGGAGGTGGATTGCCTGCCGCACTGTGTGCCACTGACACATCAGGGGCCTGAGGTGGATTGCCTGCCGCACTGTGAGGCACTGACACATCAAGGGGCGGAGATGTGGTTGTAGAAGCATCAGCAGCATTCATCTGCGCAAGGCCTTGAGGCAGCAATGCTATGACGATGTGCTGCAGGGCATGGAAGGTCCCAGCCACATCTCGCTAGTGTGCAGCCGTGGCAGCCATTCTTTCTGCCGGCATCCGCTCCATGTTCTCCATGAGCCCCCGCATCTGTCCCAACTCCCGGCTGACATCGCTGGAGCCACTCTGACCGGACAGTTGTTCTTGTCTCAGTATCATGACTCCAGCGATGTCAGCCATGGATCGTTGGAGAGCATGGAGCGGACTGTGGGTGTCCGTTAGGGACTGTAAGTGGTCCCTGATGGGAATCAGACACCCATGTATGGCATCAAGTTTGGCTGCCATGAGGTCGAACCCCACCCGCACCTGTTCAGCCATCTTCTCCTGGACCTCTAACACATGGCGTTGGAAGGCCATGTGTTGTTCGTGGGGGTTCTGGGAGACAGCCGGGGTGGTAGGTGCTTCCTGCTGTGTGGTCTGTTCAGGGAGTGGGGTCTCCTCGATGCAGCTGTTCTGCCCTGCTCCTGGAGGTGGGGTGCCGAAGCTGTCAATGAGGATTTGGAGGGCTTCAGTCTCGATGTTGGGGATGTCCTCATCGTCATCAGTGAAGAGTTGTTGGGTCTGCTCTGCAGGAGGTGTTGATGCTCCCTCTGCAATGTGAAGGGGAGATGCAGTATTACATTGTGTTCACATGTATGTTGACGCATTGTACAAGTTCACATACAGACTGCATGACAATGTACATTGTGACTGTTTAGGAGGAGCTGCCTATTTGATGAGGGACAGTGGACATTTCGACAACATCACGGATATGTGTTTGTACTTGTACATTGACATCTCACATTTCCCTGCTATGCCAAATGTGATTGGCCAGTTTCTACACACAAGCGGCACCTGTTGTGTCCTCTGTCCTGTTGTAAACGTGTTGCAGTTTGTACCACATTGTTGTCAATGCTGATGTGCTCTGAATGTCATGTGTGTGTGCTGCATTTTGGGAGAGTCACCCCTGCAGCTCTGATTTTGCTGCCCCTTGTCCCTTTCAGGCGGTGTGCCTTTGACTTCTGTGCCCAAACAGTGCTGAGATGTTGCAGACTTGGGTGAATTTGGGTCTTGGTGGGAGTTGGGACTCTGGGGCATGGTTTGTCCGCAGATGTGTTGTTGACATCAGGGGTTGTTTGTGCAGGTGGATGTGTCAGAGTGTGACCTGCTCCTTTACGGATGTGGTCCACACTCAGCCACCTCAGTGTGGTGGCGTGCACCATGTCATGATGATCGGACTGCAGCCATGCTAATCGTCAAGCAGTGTCACTTGCATTGTCAGTGTGGCTCACGGACCCGCAGCTTTGCTGTGTTCAGCACATGTGCATGGGTTGGTTGTGAGATAAGTGATGTGTGGGCGGGCCTCCTCTGGGCACATAGTCGACGGGGGCCTACGTGCTTTTTCTATGTGTGCTGCAGTGTGCCAAGGGGATCAGGGACATGATCTAGAGTCATTGTGGGTGTGCACTGTGCTCCGTTTGATTGTGCATGTGTGCCATTGTGCCCATCTTCCCCCCGTCCCCCCAGTCCCTGGTCGTTACTCACCCTGTTGCTGTTGTGTCAGGTCATGTTGAGCAGTGTCCGGTCCCCCAACTCCTGCCACCGTCTCCCCACTGATGACTGTGGACACCATTTCCTCCATCTCATCCAGCTCCTCCTGTGGCACTGGACTCCCACCTCCAGTCTGCATTGCTGCTTTCTGGTTGTTGGTGAGTTTCTGCTTGGTCTTGCGCTTCACATCATTCCAGCGCCTCTTGAGCTCTTCCATTGTCCTCCTCAGCACTCCGACTGCATTCACCTTGTCCACGATGGACTGCCATGTTGCATTTTTTGTTGCTGATGACACAGTGGAGGTGACGAACAGTTGTTGATGGTGTTCTATCACCTCCGTGATCAGGATCCTGTTTTCCTGCGGACTGAACCGCGCCTTCCTCTTCTTCTTGTCCTTGCCCTTCCCTGTCCCCGAGGTCCCAGGCTGCTCCTCTGGGGGGCTTGTGGGGTTCTGGCCGTCCTCTGTACCTGCTCCGGCTGCCTCCATTGTGCTTCGCTGTAGTTTTTTGTTTTTTTTCTTTCTGCTTTTGTAGTGATTTTTCCCGCCTGACGGGTGTGATTTGAAGGCCTGGCGCTGCTTTTCGCCGATTGTCTTATCGCGGTTGGGCCCATTGCAACTTTTTCGCGTTCGGGTTTGGATTTTCATCGCCGTCCCGGTAATGTTATTGCGGACATTTGACGCGTTATCGGGAGACTATCGCATGTTACCGCCGTGTTGACAATCTGGGTTTACTCGGAGATATTTTCCCGCGATAGACGGCGATATGAAAACTTGCGTTAACCTATTTTGGCAATGTTTATCGCACGTTCTTGAGAATATCCCCCCTAGTATTACATGACCAAGCAATGCAGTTTCTACGGCGTGCTTTATAATTATCCATTATTTTACTTTCCTATGTATGGCACATTATATTACGTACAATAGGCATTTAATAGGCATGTTATTTTCCTTGCTTGTACCGAAAAAGGGTGTAGCATATCTTGCAGCAAGCAATCATTACTACTATCTCCCCTTGTTTGTCTGGTATTAACACACACATTTTGCTTGGAAATCTTTTATGTGGTACTGTGGAAAACTAGCTGCAATGGTTGTTAGCATCAGCTGAAGCCATTTTGTTTTTGGCAGCCATTTTAGTTAGCCATGTGCTCGCCATGTGCTTTCTCCCTCTTCACTGTTGCCTGCTCTTGTATTTCACTTGAGTCAGGAACTATAATGAACTCCTTCAGTACTGAGCCAGAGCACTGCACATGCTCAGAAAGGTCTAGCTGCTAGAATGCACCTGCTCTTAGAGTAACTGTCAGGCTATTTTAACTAATGTCAGCAATATTATAAGCCCTCCCACTCTATTGAGTAAGCAATTCTTATGTATCCTTATATGTAACTAACTATTCATGTGTACACTTGTACAGCCTCTTTTTTGAGTCTACATGCTAACTCAGCGGTAAACTGGGCATAAAAGACCCAGGATCTTTGTACTCCTTCGACTGTCTCATACAGTGGCCTGAGGGTACTGTATTGACACAGTCTCCCTCATGTGAGGTTAATAAAGTTGTTATTTTGATATTCCAGCTTCCGTGCCAATCTCTTCTTTGTTGGTTTAAGGACCAGGTGCATCAGTGAACCCCTAGAAAGGTTTTTTCTTCTACAAATTGGCGCCCGAACGTGGACCTCATCGGAGAAGCAGCTATCCAAGGGAGTGGTCTTGACGGAAGACAGGAATCTACTGAGGAGGTACCCTGCATGAGGAGACCCTTTGTCTTTGCAGACCAACGTATTTTCCGGTTTTCCCGATCTGACCCTCCAAGTGTTGGCCGCTCCCGACTGAGATCTCCTTTGGTGTGAGTATTTTCAAATGACCGTTAGGTCACTCAGAACTTGGCAGGTGGAGGTTGGAGACTTTGGTTTGGTAAGGTTGCTGTAGCAACACTTTTGTTTGGATTAGCTTGGCCAAGATTCTTGTTTGTTTGTTTGTTTGCTGCAGCAAATGAAGGCAGGTAATGAGGAGATTTTTCTCTAATTTTGAAAACTTGAACGGCACAAATTGTGTTAAGTGTCACTTGGAGTATAATATTATATATGCTATAATATTCTTGGCATGCCTGCTCCTAGCACACTTCGTAGAAAGTGTTGCTGTCTTGGAGGTACCAATATGGATTTAGGAAGTACTCAGCTGACTCCCTAAGAGGGGATACCTAAATGGGTTTAGGTATATTAAAAAAGGTATTTCTTCCATGATGACTAGTACACCATGGAACAAAAATATATATATAAAGAAGGATCCTGATCTGCCAGCCCAACTGGTAATTTGGTGTATTATTGGAAAAGGCCTGAGGCGCGAGCCTGTCTTTTTGAACATGGCAGTCTTTTGGCTGTCTATTTGTCTTGGTGTAATCTCTGTACTTTTTTTTTTAGAGTCCTTTCGTTTGTAAATATGACTTACAATTGGTATTTACAAATGGTTTGAGTACAGTCTGTGGGCTGTCTCTTGCTTTTGTTCTAAGTGTTGATTTGTGGGTTAATTGTTTTTTTTGAGTGTCCATGTGGTTGTGGATTGACACCGGTGGTGCTGCTTGAAAGTACTTGTTTCAGTAACTAGTGACTATGTTTTTTGTGTGAGAATGGCTTGCCTTAGCAAGCAGTGTTGTGTGCTCTGAGTGTGTGGCCCCCCTTCTTGAAAATGTCTGGAATGAGCTCAATTTGTTTTTTTGTCGTCATTCTGGTATGCAAATGTCATTGAAAGAATTACATTTTAGAATTCAAGGAATTAATTATGTAACATATGCTAAATAGCTGCACGCTACCATTAGAAGTAAAACAGTAACAAAGTATAGATGTGTGAATTTTGCCACAATGGTAAAGAAAAATTACAATTAACACTCAATAGGGAAAATATAGGCCTCAAAGAAAGAAAAAAAAACGAATTTGTGTGCTTACATAATTAGGACTGAATAACAAATGTTACAGCATTATCCTTAAGATATTAATATTAAAAGGCATTCACATCATCTGAGTAATTGGTTGCTGCTGAAATAAACGCGCCTTTTTGTTCACATTACAAGACGATAGATTTGTGCTGGCTTGGAATGCCTGGGTTTTAAATAGACTGCACCGTGCTCAAATTTCCAGCACCAGAAAAAGAGCTTTTAAAACAGCTGTTCAAAGCTGTCTGTACCGAAGGAAGCTGTCTGTCAAAACAGACAGAGATCAAACTTTTTTCAGGACATTATAATACAGCAAAGGGTTTTTCTCCTGAAAAAGGCGTGGAAATTGAGGCTTGCTGGTCGTAAAAACACAGCTGAGTAAACAACACATGGTTATACTCAGCCACAAGCTACAGATCCAACACGTGCGTTAAAGACTACTGATTTTAAAAGTTACAAATACAGCTTCATTATTTTGGATAAAATAGAAAGGATTAAAAGCAGGGATTTTCTTTCTTCTTGCTTTTCATATGTGGAAACATTAAAAGAGTTAGTGATCATTATTAAAAAATAAAAAATAAATTATTAACAATAATTGCACTAAAATCGTTTTTTCTTTTGATCTTTATAATGTCTAAATAATCCTACTGTGACAAATATATAAGCTTCTAGCATCAAAGTTGAATTTGAGCAGCACTTTACCACAATGTGGGGAGTGAAATGTGAAATTTCACTTTACCCAGGCATATAAAAACTTATTTTATAAGGGTGTACCGTATACATTTCTGACCCCCACCCCTGGGATATCTAGGGAGACCCTGGGGGTCCCTAATATGCCAAAACATTGTAGGTTATTCATTTTTAAGTGCCCCTACCACCAAAGTCGAGTTTGGGCACAATTGACTTTTTAAAAGCAGTCCTGGCACCCAGGGCTGTTTGCAAACTGATCTCAGGTTTCAGCAGTACACACATGCGACTGCAGAACAAGCAGCTGGCCTCTAAACTGCTAGAAAGCACATCACACACTGCACACGAATAAAAATTAGTATAAAATAAGACAGCAAACAGTGCATCTTACCTTTAAAATTATTAGCTCACAGGCACGGAACAGGACTGCTTTTCAGCTGTGCTTCTCCAGAGTTCCATTGAATTGGAAAGACCGCATGGAATAGCCTTACTGACAGGGGACAGAAGGTTTAAGGGGCAGAGGTCGAGTTCTGTATTTAGCAGACCAGCAAAATGTCTGCATAAGAGGGGTTTTTCTAATAGGTTTGCTTTGGCACTTCGACCTCGGAAAAGATTCTGAAGGAAGGGATGACAGCGCAAAGTGAAAGAGAAGCTTTGCTTATTATTTTTGGCAAAAAACCAGGCAGGTTTTGCGCAGTCATAAGAAGCAAAGGAAAGGCAGTAACGTATGTGGGCCCTGTGTAGAGCATAGCTCTGCCATGTATATAGAAATAATGCTTTTAGTTTAAAGATTACTGGGCAAGGGCTACAATAAGGAGGCAATGAAATTCAGTTTGCATTCATGCGCCCTCATGTTACACTAGTACAATTGCCAAAGGAATTGGTAGTTGGTTATTAATGTTTTCTAGCTAGCTCACATGTGCTATTTACCTCCTACAAGTTTGTTTGTGCCCAGCTGCCAAAAATAGGGGTAAATAGTGTCGACAGAAGGTCACCTGTTTCAGGTTACCTGCTGTCGAATGAGGGGAAGAGATTAGGGAGATTAGCTCCTGGGCAAATTAAGGGTAACTACAATTAAGTAATACATTGTCATTTTTCTTGATTTATATGCTCTCTCTCTCTCTCTCTCTCTCTTTTTCTCACTCTCTCTTGAGCCTGTCTAAGTTGTCTAGGAATGGCCATGAGACATTTATTTGGCTATTCAGTAATACTGTTTTAAAATTGTTAAGATTAATAAAATGAATAAAAAATACGCCATGTTACTGCCCATCCTGTCTGATGAAATTATGAAAGGATGAGTAGTCTAGATTGATGTTCCCTTATTTGACCTTTAAAGGGGAACTATATGTGGGTAGTTTTTGCTCTAAAATTCTCAGGTGATAACACCATTATTGTTTGTTATTTTTTATGCTACATACAGTTTTGCAAAGGAATTATTAGTCTCTTATTAGTCTGTGTAATTGAGCTGACAGGATCCCTGTTAATTTAGCAGTTTTAGATTTTCCCGCCACGCCTATAACATGAGAGCATGGTCCTAAGCATAAAATGTAGGTGTTTTTATGTAAGAAAAATCATTTTAGAAGTGTCTGCAGTCCTGTACAAGTAGTGAAAGGTTATAACTTATGAAACACAAGCTTGTTAAGACAAGAAGCACAAAAGAATGCTTGTTCTAAAAATTCCCTTTCTTGAGGTTCTTCAGATGAAATAGGAATACAAAAATGTAAGGATTTAGAGTATGTCCGTATTGTTTTTCTTTTCCCCTCAGAATTTAGTAAATAAACATAGACTTCCTTGGCTGCTTCACATAGTGTAATGTTTTAGTCTTGTCAGTTCACCAAAAGTTCCTTTTATACTCAGCTAATGGGTCCAGGGTGTTTTTTTACTCTCAGATAGATGAAGTGGTTCTTGGGTGCCTTGCTAATGTATAGAGTGCCCCAAGCTAAAAAAGGAGAAGGTATTTGGAAATAAAGTATCCTCTCTGCTTGATAGATTATTTGTATGCCTTGTCTTAAGATTTTTGTTCTGTCCATCAATAGATATCTGCTGCCCTACAACCATTGCCAGAGGGGCCCGGACATCAGATCCAGCCTGGGAGTCAGCGCCAGTCCAGCTTGAAGCCAAGGTGAAGGGAACCAGCACAGGCATTGCTGGCAACTAGGATGCCCAGCTGAGAGAGTCACAGACCGACAAGGACGGCAAGGAGGCTTTTGCTTGAGGTGATCCCCTTTGAAACAAGGGTTGCTTCACATATTCCAGCATCAGGCCTTTGAGTCCTGGTCCCCAAGTGAATGCAAGTCTGCATCTCTGTTTGTTGATTAAGGAATGCCTGAGCATACCGGGTACAATCTTTGGCCCCGACAAAAGAGCAGTGCGCCAGCGGAGCAACACAGGAGTTAGGGAAGGACTTGAGTTCAGGGTACAGGTGCTGTGCCTTTAGTGCCTGTTAGATTAAAGTGAAGAATACTGGTGCACTGCCTGAGACACTGGACAGGATCGTTGATGGCATTTGCCCCGGAGGGTGATTCCCCTATCCTGAAAGAAGAAACTTTTTCCCTTAAAACTGGGCCGTGATTGTTTTCTTGAGTTGCAAGTTGTGCAGCTCCACCGTTGGAAAAGAACTTCGATAGGAGCCTGCCTGTGAGGCTCAGAAGGACACAGGAGAAGACTCCCCTCTGGCTGGTTGTACAGCGGCTTCTATTCTTTTAAGTACTTTTTAGCAATGTATCCCTTTGGTCGTCCCATTTTTGAGGAGGAGCAGCCCTTTGCGGCTCCTCGTCCTAATTCCCATGGCCCCGTTTGGTCTTCCTGGTCCCCTGAAGCGAAAATTGTTTTTGTAATGATCCTTGTATTTGCTTTAATATTTGCATTAGGAATGTTTGTTCTGCAAGAGAAACGTTTTTGAACAGTTGATAAATACTACTCTGCCCTCCTCCTGAGCATATCAATTGGTACTCTAGCCCTCATGAAAAGAACACTGGAAAGGTCTATGAAAAAAAATGTTTTTACTTAAGATATTATATTAGATATGTGTTGTTGGCTATTCTGAAGCTGAAATAGATGGTCACTGAAATACATCGGAGCCCTGAAACATAGAATTGGACTGGATGGTTTTGGGATTTACTTTCTGCTTGGGGTTGGAAAAATTGATAGCATGTTTGTAATAATAGCCATTATTTTCTCCTGTTATCTGTGTGTTCAATATGACCCAATACTCTATTCCCCATGTATTTCTACTTGTATCTTACCAGTTAAACAATGTTAAAAATGTAAATGCCCACCTAGCAATGGATAGGATAAATGTGCAGGATAACTTCCATGCTTCTATTAATTCTTAGCAGATGTCTTCAGCTAATGCTAAAACGGCCATCTGTGGAAAACTAGCTGCAATGGTTGTTAGCATCAGCTGAAGCCATTTTGTTTTTGGCAGCCATTTTAGTTAGCCATGTGCTCGCCATGTGCTTTCCCCCTCTTCACTGTTGCCTGCTCTTGTATTTCACTTGAGTCAGGAACTATAATGAACTCCTTCAGTACTGAGTCAGAGCACTGCACATGCTCAGAAAGGTCTAGCTGCTAGAATGCACCTGCTCTTAGAGTAACTGTCAGGCTATTTTAACTAATGTCAGCAATATTATAAGCCCTCCCACTCTGTTGAGTAAGCAATTCTTATGTATCCTTATATGTAACTAGCTATTCATGTGTACACTTGTGCCGCCTCTTTTGAGTCTACATGCTAACTCAGCGGTAAACTGGGCATAAAAGACCCAGGATCTTTGTACTCCTTAGACTGTCTCATACAGTGGCCTGAGGGTACTGTATTGACACAGTCTCCCTCATGTGAGGTTAATAAAGTTGTTATTTTGATATTCCAGCTTCCGTGCCAATCTCTTCTTTGTTGGTTTAAGGACCAGGTGCATCAGTGAACCCCTAGAAAGGTTTTTTCTTCTACAGTACGGCAATCACATCACTTTCCTATCAATTTAATTCTTAGTAAACTTGCGGACACTGTGCAAAATGCCATGATTCGGACATGGAGTGTGTGGTGCCCAAGAGAAGAGAACATGTGAGTGGGATTCTGAATGAAACCTTACTAAGTGGCAATGATATGGGTTTACCTCTTCTTTCATTCCCTAGGATCCAGTATAAGGAGGAAGGGATCAAGAAGCCTTCAAAGCAAGACAACATTTCAACAGCCAAGCCTTCCTGTGAGGGGTGCTTTTGCAGAGGACGGGCTGTGGTCCCTCCATGAGGTTTGCAGTCTAGTCTCTCACCAAGTATACGCAGTTAGTGGGAGTCCTAAAGAGAGGCTCCACTCACATTTCATCTGTAAATGAGAAGAATTATCTCAGAGACAGACAGCTCCAGAAGAATTGTGTGCTAGCATTTGCTGCAAGTAAGAAGACAGTACTTTGCTCTCATAGCCAACAACAATATGCCATTTCCTGAACAATCAAATCTCCAACCACCATTGTGGGCCAATTTGTTTGATTGAATAATGGCACCTCTTTCTATGTTGGCTGAAACCGATCAAGACCTACAACTAGTGCAATTTATCAGAAATAGGAAATGGAGGATGCTATAGGTTTATTATTTCAAGGTCTACTCCCTTTCCTTTGACTGTCATATCCTGGAAAATGAAGCCTCCCTTTGTATCCCTATGTTGAATGATTCCAAATTGAGGAGGCTACCCTTGGGACACAATCTTAAATATCCCTCTTTGTGTAATGGCTCCTAGCTTTATGCCTCCTAGAAATGCCAGATTGCACAACTGGCAATGAGGTTTTCCAAATATAAGACAGAAAAATTCCAGGATGAGACAGAAAGATTAATAGGATTAGTGGAGATTCCGTCAGTCACAGTTTCAAAGTATAAATTAATCTCTTTTCCATAATTCCTTGTGAAGTGTGGAACATTGGGAAAATCCAAAGCATCTTGTTTTTGACACTAAATAGATTTCCCTGCTTGCTCAGTGAATAACCTTAACTCTAGAGTTAGGGTGGGCGGAGTTCGCGGAGTTGCACTACGCGGAATTCCACGGAGTTACCAAAAAACTCCATGGAATTCCCTGGAGTTCCGTGAGTGGGCGGAGTAGGATCGTGCATGCAGGCATGGGTATATTACAGCATCAGATCTTTGAGCCACAGTACAGTGTGAAGAGTGAAGACAGAGCAGGGCAGTGGGACGCTGTTCTTCCAGGGCCCACAGCCAGGACATGTTTCTCACACACAGCAGACAACGCGGAGGCTAACAGGACTCATGGCCCCCAGGACTTTCATTGTAGTATATGTGTTCCTTCCTACACGAGCCTCGATGGTTGCTAAAGAGGCACGAGCGTGTCAGTGTCCATGGAAACTGGGTGACTTTCAGAGCACGCGATTAGAGGCAGTGATCACAGCAAATAGTAGTACCCAAAGACTCAGAGCCTGTGTTGGAAGCAGCCAAGAGGGCGCACTGTACAGACGTGCCAGTCTGCTTTTGCAACTCTGCTTTAACGGCCGTCGGGAGCAACAAGCTCAAGTGCTGGGTTTTCTTTAATCTTGAGCCGGTTGTTCTAGAACTGGTTCATCTTATTAACATATTATGCGAACACCACATAAACAACGGACGTCTCAATTCTTACCTAGGATACCACACGCGTTCCAAGCAACATGCTTCCTTGCGCTGACTTGGCTACACAGCACCTTTTCCCTCCCGTACTAAACGAACTAGCTCCGAACATAACCAGAGAGACTCACATGGACTACAGATCTCTATGGGAATACAATCAACTTCCGGCCACCAAGCTGAGGAAAGCAGCATCCTACTTCCTGTACTTTCAAACAATGAAGATTCATATGGATGATTGACTAACCAAATGAGATCCGTTCCTAAATCTTCACCCCAGGTTAGTTTTTCAGCTTTCGCATGCTTTTAAAGTTTCTTGCAAGGTGCTTAAGTTTGCTATCATGTTATTACAATTCCCAGACTCCAGAGCGCAGACAGTTAAAAATCCAGAGATTACTACTTCCTTCACACAAGCTACAGTACCCCTCGGCAACTCTGCGGGAGCACCAGTCACAGTCTCTGCATATTATGTGACTGCGTGCGCTGTTTTAAGCAGCTTCTACTTTTTTACATTTGCATTCAACTGGAAAATAATACGGGCTTTTCCTTTAGAACTGCGTTGCCTCCCCTCCTCCCTAACAGTTCCTGGGTGTTACTTATCCGGATGAAGGATCTTGTCCTGACAGGATGTTTTAAATGACTTCAGGTAGATTCACCTGAAGTGCATACCCCTGGGTGGAAATTAAGATCAGTGTAAGCGGTGTGCAAATGTTAGTTTATTCTTTTTTTAATTAACTATTAAGATGAAGGTGCTCGATTGGGCATGCGCGGCCCCTCTCGTTCATAGCGTATGCATTTCCATTAGCGGTGGGGCCGGTAAACTCCGCCACGTGGCGGAGCGTAGAGTTTTTCCAGAACTCCGCAATCCAAGCGAAGTGCAAAGTGGTAAAAACTCCGCAAACTCCGCCAGTGGAGCAGAGTTCATCGCCCAGGGTTACTCTAGAGCAGAGGTCTTCAAACTTTTTGATGCCGAGAGCCCCTTGTCAAACGTTTTTAGGCGTAAGGACCCCCTTCTGATGAAAATTTCTAGAACCTGGTACTCCTCATCATAGACAACTATCGACAACCATAAATGCCCCCAATTCCCACAGCAAATAATTTTTAGGGTGGGGAAATAATATAAAAGTTTTTAGCAAACCAAAGGTCAGTGAGCCTGGGGGTGTAGTCAAAGGTGTAGCTAAAAACAAAGGGCCTCATTTATGAGGAATTGGCGAAGGGGAGCGCCACAAGTCTTCTTGCTGCTCTGCCCTATGCCAATGTGAAAGGGCAGGAATGCACAGTATTTATGAAATACGGTGCATTCCTTTCCTTTTCCTTTGCGTTGGCGCATAAATTGCTGCCTAGCACCAACATAGACAGGATTGTTTTTGTACAGGAAGGAGCGCTTTCCTTCAAAAAAACAATCCAGAGAGGCGTTTTCCTCTTTCGATGTGAGCTGCCGAATGCAACACACATGGAAAGAGGAAAAAACGAGGAGAAATGAAAACATTTCTCCTCGTTACGCCTCCACTGGGGAGGCGTCCGTTTTTGGAGCTGCCCCAGGTTTACGTGATTTTGTAAATATGGGGCAGCATCAAAACCCATGGGTGTTGCGTTTTTTTAGGTCTTTCATTATCAGGTATCTACATATAAAATAACGGGCAGCTTAAATGAAAAATAAATTTAAAAAGTTGTTACTCAGTGGGAAATGCACTGTAGTACATTATGAAACCTCTATTAGTTAATGCACCGCAGAGGTCTGTGTGTAACCAGAGAGCCACAGAATTAAATCTTGATTGGTGCAGTGGAGAATAGTGACGTGTATTTTTAGTGCTATGAGGTCACAGCCTATGACAGAAAGCACTGTAAATATGTAAGTCATTACTTTATACTTGCATTACACACAGTGTAAGATAGAGTGTTGCAAAACATGCAAATAGTTTTACAATAAAATGGTGCTTCTAAAATGTAGATTTTAGTAATACCACAGCGTATGTAATGCAATTTTCTTTTTTACATAACGGTCCCTTCACTACACCTTTAGGGGTACTAAGGGCTGTGATCGGAGAGTAGCATGCTCCACCAGGCCTACCTGGACCAGCCATCCCAATTGCCACAACCGCTTATCGTAAGAGATCGAAGAGTAGCATGCTCCACCAAGCCTACCTGGACCAGCCATCCCAATTGCCACAACCGCTTATCGTAAGAGATCGAAGAGTAGCATGCTCCACCAGGCCTACCTGGACCAGCCATCCCAATTGCCACAACCGCTTATCGTAAGAGCTCAAAGAATAGCATGCACCACCAGGCCTGCGTGGACCAGCCATCGTAATCACCACAACAACCACTTATCGTAAGAGATCGAAGAGTAGTGTGCCTCGCCAGGCCTACAGCTCACATGCCACTGGTGAGCCTATTAGAGCCAGGCCGGCGTCCGTGTCCTCTTATCTCTCCCTTCCCTACATCCTGAGAGGTGCAGCTGGATAGTGTACTTAACTCTAGTCCAAAAGTCTGTGTTTGTTTATACATTTTCTACACTGAGAAGGCACTTTAAAGGAGACAAATGCACATTTAGCAACGAGCTTAGCCTGTAACGTGGAAGCAGGCCCTGTGCGGCCTCCGGGGCCTCTTTGTTTTGCCAGTTAGTTTTATTGCTTTCATTTTGCTACTGGGAATTTGAAACCTGTGTGTCTATTGTTCTCTGTGCTTGGATGAATGTGTGTTAGTCTGTGTGCATCGGTGTCTGTATGTCTATTGTTCTCTGTGCTTGGATGCCTGTGTGTTAGTCTGTGTGCATCGGTGTCTGTATGTCTATTGTTCTCTGTGCTTGGATGACTGTGTGCATCGTTGTCTGTATGTCTATTGTTCTCTGTGCTTGGATGCCTGTGTGTTAGTCTGTGTGCATTGAAGCCTGTGTGTATATTGTTCTCTGTGCTTGGATACCTGTGTGGTGGTCTGCGTGGATTGCAGTTTGTATGTCTATTGTTCACTCTGCTTGGTGATTGTATGTGTAACAGGAGAAATGTTGATAATATAGACTTTTCTAGCGCTGGGAGGCCTTTGGGTAACCACGATTTGTGTGCATCGGTGTCTATCTGTTAGTGTGTGTGCGTTGGAATGTGTGTGGCTCTAGGCCTATGTTCAAGGGTGTGTGTGTGTATGGTAGTGTGTGTGTAATGGTTTCTGTATGCCTACTGATCTGTGTGCATGAAGTCTGTGTATGTGCTGGTCTGTCATGGGTGCCTGTATGTGGACTGTGTACATGAGTCTTTTTGTGTTCATTTCTCTGGGTGCCTGCATTCATTTTTGTCGCTTATTTACCTGTGCACGTGTGTGCCTAAATGCCCATTGTCCTGTGCGCACCGGTCTCTGTATGTATGCTAATTAATGTGCAAGGGTACTGGTATGTTTGGCTGCCTCTATGCATGTGTGTGTTTGTCTCCGTGTATGGGTGCCCGTTTGTTTCTGTGTGTACATGTGCGTGTAATCTATGTGGGTACCACAGGTGGGCACGTGCCACGTACAAGAAGTGGGAGGCCAGATGACCTCTTTGCATACTGGGATAACTTTACAGATGGGCAGATCGGAGAGTCATCAATGAATCAATTAAGATAAGCTTTAATCGGCTATAAAAACCGCGAGCCTATGTATTTATTTGAGCATTTATAACACCCTAGAATCTAGGGTGTTACAAGTGAAGCTGGGGAATGCGCAATCCCCTTCCCAGGCCTCCACGGCCCCCCTGGGGGTCGCGCCCCACAGATTGAAGACCTCTGCTCTAGAGTCATGAATGTGGGGGCATGGCCTGCAGGCGGCCAAGATGGCTGCCTGAACCGTGAGCTCCACTGCCTGGCACAATTTCATCCGTCCACATCTATCCGATTAACAGCCTGATTCCTGAATTGAGGGCCTCTGGGGAGACAGTTGGCGACCTCCTGCTATCTGAATTGTGCCTATCTTACCCTTACAGCCCCTGAAACAGCTGCGGCAGGGGCTAGAGATAATCCCTTGTGGGCAGCAGCCTACTCGCTTGCCACCTATCTGGGGCCCTCATGGAGGCTGTGACCAGGCAGGCTGCGAGTTGGGGGGGGCCCGTGGACTCTGCAAGACATTGCCACCCCCTAGTGACCGTCCAGAGGAGACTGGCAGTGCCGGAGGCCGTGGAACACAGCCAGCCAGTGAGGTGAGGCCGCGCAACCGGGCCGACCCTAGCGGGGAACATGCGGTGGAGCGGGCCAGCCGGGGGTGGCCCAGGGGTTCTCTAACCACACCATGCTGGGGGGCTGATACGCGGTGTTCTCCCCTGTGCTTGGGACCCAGAGGGAGACATGAGTAGCAGCCAGGGAGTGGTGCCCAGCTTGGGGGGGACTGGGGGCAACCTAGGCTGCTGTTCGGTGCTGGGAGGCCTGGGGACCTTTTGACCTACCTGGGTCTGCGTTGCATCAGGAAGGCTGGGGCAGCTCCCTGACTCTCTGCTGGGATGAGTATTGAGCCCTGGCTTGTGGCTATTCTACATAGAACACCCTACCAATCCTGCCTTAGACCTGATTGTCCCCTATTAGACTCACCTGTCTTGAACTAAGGTGAGTCGCCCTTGCAGATCCAACATTAGGTGTTGTGGTATGTCTTTGACTCTGAAACTTGGGCCCTGCTTAGCTACACACCGCATAACCTGTCAATCTTGAACCCGCTTGTGTGTATTGCTTTTGGCTTCTTTGAAGACAGGACTTATAAAGTGCCTTGTGTCCCCCTCATATGGAAGAGACTGCATTGTAGGGGGGCCCGGCGGTGGTCTATGCTATGGATTAGTTGAAGGCCAAGGAGATCATTATACTCAGACTTCATACACCGTTATACTGTATTGTCATACTTGTTGCTTCTGAAGCCATTGAAAGGATAGATGCCCACCATCTCCAGGTGTATGTCAGCGGGAGGCTTGTCTTTCCCCCCTGGGGGCTGCTGCTTTAAATATGTTTCAGTTATGGTAATCAGACCTCCGTGTTTGATATGCACGCGGAGTGGTTGACTGCATTGAGTCCTCCTCCCCGGTGCATTGCATGGTTAATCTGTTAATATTGACAACAGATTGTGGCTTTTTTTGTTTCTGTATTAATGACAATGTTTCTATTTCTAGGGTTGACACTCACAACGGGGGTGATCATTGTGGGTAGGACGGTGGGTCATGTTCCTATAGGGTTTTCTTGACTGACTGCTGACTTTCTACTAGCTATTGGATCTTTGAGTGCTGGAGCAATTCCCAGACCCATCTGGCCCTTTATGTTATTCAGGCTCTTCCTCGTGACATCCTCCACCCCCCCTGCATGATACCGTCTACCAGTAAGACAAATTATCTTACCTTTATAACCTGGAATGTGCAAAGCCTAAGTGACCTGTAGAAAAAAACGGAAGGTACTAGCCTATTTGACTTGTTATAACATTCATATTGCATTGTTACAAGAGACGCATCCTAAGCCATATGCGACTGTATCCTTTCCTTTGCTAGTAACTGGGCCTCTTGCGGGATCTATGCAAAGTTATTCAGCCTACACAAGAGGGGTGTTTCTGTTGGTTAGATTGGGCCTTTCTGTCCACTTACTGGCAGAGATGTCCTACCCACAAGGCAGATATTTTGTATTTCAACTAGTGATTCAAGGGAATCATCGCACCGTCATTAACACCTATGGGCCAAATGTCTATGACCCAGAATGCGCTTGGGCCATCTGGAAACACTGTTTAACCCTATCCCCGGTAGTGTGTCTGTGTTGGGGATTTTAGTTGTGTGCTCTATCGAGATGCAGATTGTTCTAATCCTGCTTCCCGATGTCATGGTGTCACATTTGGTCTGGGTAGGAAGTCCACCATTTTACATCCTCTCATTTTAAAGTTGCCATTTTTTCTTCAAAGTTGACATTTAACACGCATTTGCTTGCGTGCCTGTACAGGATAATATCCTCTGAAATGGCTTTGCTTACATTTACACTTCTTCGTAGGCATATTATCGAGTGCCTTCAACATTCTGTACAGTGGCTAAGTTCACTGCACGAAATGTGGTTGTTTGTTATTTTCCGCTGGGCGACAGAGCTATCAAGAAAGAATCAACAATGACAGCCTGACTGGGGATTCGGCATGGTTACATGGGTGAAGTTTATTATTATATAAATGACATTACTCCTTTGTTCAGGCAGAGGAGCATTTCGCTGACAATGTCGTGGTCGCCCCATGCCGGAATTCCAGCCCAGGTGATTCCTATTCACCTTCTGCGAGGGATGGTGCCCAGTTCTCCACCAAGATGGGCTCCCTGATGACACTTACCCACAGGTAACAGGGAAGTTAGATCACCTCACAGGGATTCTGGCACATTCACCCACCCTATACACTCTGGGATAGGTAGCGCTAGGTAGGAGCACAAACTATAACAGCACTCATATGTGAGCATATAATCTATGTAACTGCACAATGGTTGAATTGTTAATTTTCTTTGCCATTCTCAAGATGCTGATTACTTCACTTTGTTTCCTTCTATTAATAATTGCAACGCATGTATTTTACACAAGAATCATAGTGCTTCGTTAAATATTGAAAGGCTACATTGTGTATTTCTTGTGAATCTCTTGAGGTATGCATGAGTTACCAAAGGAAAGGGTTCTGGATCTGTTTCCACAATTTCCTTGGGGAGTCAGGGCTGTCATGTTCCGCTCACTTATATACCCCTGACAGTCATATACCTCAGAGAACTATACTGCCAATCTCAAGTCGGCTCACCTTGGCCTGGCTGGAGGGACCACGTATGGCTTTCCTAGCGGAGCCCCTGGCTCTCGATGGTATTTCCATAGGAATAGGTGGATTGCTAACCTATAACACCCCCAGGGAATGACAGCTTTCCCTCTGAGTTCTATAAAACCTTTGCGGTCCTATGTTACCTTTATCTAGCAGGCCCAGGAGTTTCTGGAGCCCACTGCAGGAGTATTTGTTAACGCAAGCACTGGACTCATCATCCTGACTTCCTGAAATCTTCTGCTGCCTATTAATGTGCTTATGACTCTACCGCCACTGAAATGTGCTATTGCTGGGCTTTGCACTTCTACCATAAATGTCTTGTCTATGTCTTAACTTTGTGTACTATGCCATGTATGAATTGCAGGATAATTGTTTTTTAATCCTTTGCGGCACCTACTCGATTCAACATTATTGTATGTACCATATATGAAGATGCAGCTATTTCTTATTGTTGCAATGGTTTTAGTTTGGAAATTCTAAATAAATATATTTCTTTAAAACTGCAAAGGAACTCCTCTTTAGGTTTGAATTTCAGATTTTAATTTTTGAGGGATAGCAAAGTCAATGACTACTCTTGAAGGTTGGTTTGATGTGGAATACTTAGTTTAGCCACCACATACTTCACTCATTGTAAATATATTGTCCAATCATTAAAATTCTTCTTGAAGAAAGTGAAAACTCTAGAATCATCATGTTAGAAATTGGGTTACTAGTTGACTAGTGTGTCAGCCCTGGTCAAGCAGCAACCACAACCCTAGCCAAGGTACAGCGCAAGCAAACTCCAAATCAACCTGTGCCCAACCCTCCTGGTAGATTGGCACAGAGCAGTCAGGCTTAAGTTAAAGGCAATGTGTAAAGTATTTGTGCAACACTTCAAACAGTAAAACAGTGAAAACACCACACTAAAATATCCCACAGCAGATTAGAAAAATAGAGCTTAATCTAATAAAAAAAACAAGATCAAAATGCCAAATATCTAATCAGTAGAACCAGAATTATGAATTTTTGAAGATTAAACTTTAAACTAGCACATAAAAGTAGAAAGCGCCAAACGCTGCTATCTATCCATGCTGGACTGGGTCAAAGTCAAAAGTTTAGGCCGACAACGATGGAGCGCGGGTCGTATACATTCCTAGATTAGTCCCGCTGAAGTGTTACTTTCTCAAGTTTTTTGCCAAGAGTCCCGTTTGCATTGGAGAGGGTCGCGAGGAGAAGTCGACGTGGTGTCAAGAGCAGGCTGGGTATTGTGGACAGGCAGGCTAGAGCTTCACATCGGCGGTCCCTTGCTGGCTGTCAATGCAGCTCTGCGAAGACATGGACTGGTGGCGTCTCCCACAGAATTTCGGTCTAAGTGGTGCAGTCCAGTGCGAACGGGCTTGTTCACAGTCGCAAAGAGCCCAAAAGCTTGTTTAATGAGCCAGAGAGTCACACCAAGGGTCCAGGACCTCAGAGGCTCTACTTGGAGGTCAGAAACATGCAGACAGGTCCAGCAGCTGTTACGGAGCCTTCTATGTCCCTGAGACTCAGATTAGGAGGCCAGCAGACTAGCCCTTTCAGTACTCTGAGGTCCTGGGTTCAAGATGAAGTTGAAGGTCCAGTTCTTTTTCCCCATGCAAGAGTGTGGCAGGCAGCACGTCAGCATAGCAGGGCAGCAGTTCCTTTAGAGCAGCAGTCCAGTAGTGTGGCAGTCTTTGTAGCAGCACAGCAGTCCTTCTTCCTCTCAAAGTATCCACAGGTCCAGAAGTGTACTGAAAAGTTGGTGTCTGAGGTCCTTCTTTTATACACAGTTATGCCTTTGAAATGGGGAGAAACTTCCAGAGGCCTGCCTTTGAAGTGCACAGATGCCCTGGCTTCCCTGGCTCGAGACTAACTACAAGGGGTATGCAGCCCTTTGCATAGACAGGACACAGTCTATTCAAATGTAAGTGGGGCTGTGCCATCCTTCCTCTCATCCTGTCAGTGATGGCCCATCCAGTTACACCTAAGCCTCCATTGTGTATGGCTGTCTAGGAGGAATACACAAAGCCCAACTATCACCCACACCCGGTCATGTGACTGTGAGACAGGCTGCAGGCACCAAATGGCTAAGGCAAGTAACTGCCAACTTTCTAAAAGGGGCATTTTCAGAATTGCAGTTTAAATTCTGTCTTCACCATAAGTTAGGATTTTAAATTGTAATTCCAGGGACACCAAGCATGAATTGGTTATCTCTTCTCATTTGGAAATTACACTTATGAAATGTAATGAGGCAACTCCAATGTTATCCAATGGGAGGGATAAGCCTTCGAGTAGTGAAAAACGAATTTACGAGTTTTTCACTAACTGGACATGTAAATCTTTTAAACTTACATGTCCAACTTCTTAAATACACTACACTCTTCCCTTGGGGCTGTCCAGGGCCTACCCTACGGTGACTTATATGTATTAAAAAGGATGGTTTGGGCCTGGCAAAGATTTATTTTGACAGGTCGAAATGGCAGTTTACACTGCACACACAGGCTCTGCAAAGCAGCCTAAGACTTGTTGAAAGGGCTATTTAAGTGGGTGGGACAATCAGTGCTGCAGACCCACTAGTAGCATTTAATTTATAGGCACTGGGCATATGCAGTGCCACTTTACTAGGGACTTATAAATTAAATATGCCAATTAGGTATAAGCCCATTCTACCATGTTTTGAAGAGAGAACACAAGCAATTTAGCACTGGTTAGCAGTGCTAAAGTACACTGAGTCCTAACGCCAACAAAACAAATTCAACAAAAAGTAGCACGAGGAAGGCAAAAAGATAGAGGGTGACCCTGAAAAAGGGCCAGGTACAACAATGAACATCTGCAGAAGACTTTTGTGCAATTCAATTCACCTTCAAAGGGCATTCAATAAAATTGATGAACAGTACTACAATGGTGGACTACACAAATATAATAGACACCTATTGCTTTCTAAAGGCTAACGAGGTCCCCATTTGATGGGTACGGTGAGGTACAGAGTGTCATAATGTTGTTTTCCTTAAGGGAAATATGTCTCATCAATCAATCAATCAATCAATCAATCAAGTGTCTTGTAAAGCATGATTACGTACCCGTAAGGGTCTCAAGGTGCTGGGGTGGGGGGACTGCTGAACTTTTGAAGGCGCTGTGGTTCAGTCGAAGATCCAGGTCTTGAGGTCCTTCCTGAATTGAGGCAGTGATAATTGCCTGAGGTGGAGAGGCAGGGTGTTCCAGGTCTTTGTTGTTAGTTAGGAGAAGGATCTTCCTCTGACCGAGGTCTTGCGAATGTGTGGGACTGTGGCCGGGGCCAGTTGGGCGAAGCGGAGGTCTCTGGTGGGTGCATGGAATGCAAGGTGGTGGTTAAGGTATGCAGGTCCTGTGTCATGTAGGGCATTGTAAGCATGTGTGAGGAGCTTGAAGCTGACTCTTTTGTTGACTGGGAGCCACTGGAGGTCTATCAGGTGGTCAGTGATGTGGCTGTGGTGGGGAATGTTGAGGATAAGTCTGGCGGAGGCATTTTGAATGTTCTGCAGTTGCTTGAGGAGTTTCTGTGTGATGCCGTGTATAGAGTGCATTGCTGTAGTCAATTCTGCTGCTGATGAGTGCATGGATGACCATCTTTCTGGACTTGGTGGGGATCCACTTGAAGATTTTTCAGAGCAGGTGCAGCGTGTGGAAGGAGGATGATGAGACAGTGTTGATCTGACGGTTCATGGGGAGCGAGGAGTTCAGGATGATGCCAAGGTTTCGTGCATGGTCTGTGGGTGTGGGGGGGTTCGAAGTGCTGCGGGCCACCAGTAGTCATCCAAAGTGGAGAGGGTGGAGCCCAGGATGAAGACTTCGGTCTTCTCTAAGTTCAGCTTGAGGCAGCTGTGCTTCATCCAGGTGGCAACAGCCTTCATGCCGTCATGGAAGTTATTCTTAGTGACTGTGGGTTCATTGGTGAGGGAGAGAATCAGCTGGGTGTTGTTGGTGTAGGAGACGATGTTGAGTCCGTGGTTCCTGATGATGGCTGCGAGCAGGGCCATGTAGATGTTAAAGAGAGTGGGGCTCCAGGAGGAGCCCTTAGGCCCTCCTCAGCTGATCTCTGTGGGTTCAGAGTGGAACGGTGGTAATCTGACTCTCTGTGTTCGACTGGTGAGGATGGAGAAGATCCATTCCAGGACTTTGTCGCAGATGCCGGCGTTGTGGGGTCTTGTGCATAGGATGTGGTGGGAGAAAGAATCAAAGGAAGCTGAGAGGTTCAGAAAGATAAGGGCTGCAGTTGTCCTCACTCGAGGAGGGTGCAGATGTCTGTAGCAGTGAGGAGGGTAGTCTTGTGCTGTGGTTGCTTTTGAAGCCAGTTTGGGAGAAGTCCAGGATGTGGCTAGCTTCGATGAACTCAGTAAGCTGGGCATTGATGGTCTTCTCAATGACCTTGGCTGGGAAGGGGAGCAGAGAGATGGGTCTGAAGTTCTTGAGGTCCATCAGGTTGGCTAAGGGTTTCTTCAGCAAGGGGTTGATCTCTGCATGTTTCCTGTCTTCTGGGAAGGTGGTGGAGTTGATGGAGCAGTTGATGGTGCAGCAGAGTTCAGGGGCAATGGGGGTGCCCACTCTGTTGAAGATGCAGTGTGGCAGGGGTCCGAGGGCGCTCCAGAGTGGATGCTCTTCATGATCTTGAGGATGTAGTCAGTGGTGAGGGGCGTCCAACTGAGTAGGGTCTGCTGGGGTCCAGTGTTGTTGTGTGCAGTGATTGTGGGTGGGGTGAGAGGGTCTTCAGTTTTAAGGCTGTCAAAGCTGTCGTATATCTCCTTAATCTTGCAGTGGAAGAAGGTGCCGAGGTTGTTGCAGAGGTCTTGGGAGGGTGGGATGTCTGCTGTCTCTGTGCTGAGTTTGGCAAACTCTTTGACCACGGTGAAAAGTTATTTGCTATTGAGTGTGTTATTGTTGATCCTAACTTAGTTGCTCTAATGAGGTGGTGGTGTGCAGTGACAGCAGTTTTGAAGGCTGAGTTGTCTTCCAGGGTCTTGCTGCCGCTCCATCTCTTCTCGAGCCATCTACAGGTGCATCTGGACTCATGAAGGGCAGGAGAGAACCAGCTGGCTTTCTTGGAATGTCACTTGCCTGGGGGTTTCTTCAGGGCAGCCAGTGTGTCGGCACAGTTGGAGATCCATCGGTGGAGGTTGCTTACTGAGGTATTGGTGTCCGTGGATGTTGGTGGAGGGGTTTTGCTGACCGAGCTATTCTTCGGTGACCTTGTAGCGGCGGTGGTCAGTCCACAGGAGCTCAGAGGTGTGGCTGAAGGTGATGTTGTTGCTGGCAGAGATGATGGTGTTGAGCGTGTGTCCTGCTGAGTGGGTAGGAGAGGAGACCAGTTGTTTGAGTCTGACTGTGTCAAGGTTTTCCAGCAGGGAAGAGGTGTTATTGTCATTGGGGTTGTCGAGGTGAAAATTGAGGTCCCCAAGGAGGATGTAGTCTGTGGAGGCGAGAGCGTGGGGTGTGATGAAGTCAATGATGGAATCGCTGAAAGGTGGACAGGGTCTAGGAGGTCTGTAGATGAGGGTCCCACAGAGGGTGGTGTTCGGGTTGGTCTGGACCTGGAAGTGGCAGTGCCCCATGTTGGTTGAGTGGTCGTCTGAGTGGGTGGTGAGGCGGAGGTTGCTTTTGTGTACGATGGCGATGCCTCCACCCAGTTTGTTGATGCGGTCCTTGTGAATGATCTTGTATCCATCCGGGATGGCGGAGGCGATGTCCGGGGTGGAGGTGGAGTTCATCTAGGATTCCGTGAGGAAGGTGATGTCAGGGTAGACGGAGTTGAGTCTCATGTGATCATGGATCTGTATGTTCTGCCTTCCAGATATGCAGGAACTAACCGAAAGACAGATGTTGGTGTTAAATTAATGGAGTGTTCTACTTCTACAAAGGAGTAGAGTTTTAGAACAGTAAATCTTCATTTGCCCTTTTATACTTATGTTATATGTTGGTGCAGAATATTTTGGACACAATAGTGCTGAAGGCTGATGAAAAAGTGCCCAATATTTTGACAGGTATCATTGTAAGGGCTATAGCTGATATAATATGTCCCCACATTATGGGCATTACAGTTTCTGAGTATTGTCTTTAGACATGGTGAGCTTCAGGACATTACAGTAATTGAAAATAGATCCTATACAATCTGTAGTTATCATGACTTTATGTGTCTCCAATGGTGTTGATATTTAACAGATGGAACAACACAGGAAACAACTTGATTTAACTGATAATTCATAGACATGGTTTGATAACAATGACTCTCAGAGTTTGTACTTCATCTGAAGAGGGTATCTGCGATTGATAGCGGTTTTTGATTGTCATTAAATTGGAAGGGAATCCAATAATTAGGAACCAATTACTGTTTACCCAACTCCTCATTTCAATAAAAACTGAGTGGATGATCTTCTGATGCTGTCCATAGTACCTATCCAGTCGGAAGACTATCTGGTTGCCATCAGCATCTTTATGAAATGTCAGCCACACACCAGGACATTTGTCATGCAGAATCTTGATAAATAAAGTCAAGTTACACTGGTGAGAGAGCAGCCCTGTGGCATGCCACACTTTACTTGCATCTGGATGAAGTGCACTTTATTCCCACATACCAAGTTGGTTCTCTTACAATGAATGAAACCATCATTATGCTAGATCCTATATTCCCACACCCGCCTGTATTCTGTCGCACAATATAGCATAATCAAATGCTGACTGTACATTCAACTATGCCAAAGCTATCTCTCTATCCAGCCAAAAGTCAGATCATTTTTATACAGGACACCAGGGGGCTTCATTAAGTCTTGGAATTATGTTGTCAAAACGTTCTCCAAGGTTCAGAAAGGGCTAAACTAAGGAGCCATTAGAAATGAAGCAGCAATTGTAATTGTATTTACATAGCGCCTACTACCCTTGACGAGACATTGAAGTGTTTTTCGGCCGGCCAAAATGTTATGCGCACTTAGGAAGTGCCTCCCATTCCCCCAGCCTCCAAACAGCCCATCCTCGTGCCCAGCCAACTGAGCCAGTAGTTTATATAAAATGATAATAACGGGAAGTTATTATCATTTTATTTTTCAGTTTTTAATTGCTCACTCAGTGAGCAGTGGGGCGACACTCCTCCGCTTTGTTGCTGCTCAGAGTTCTTTACTTTAAATGCAAATAGTTTGGTCCAGCTGAGGTGCTCTCTCTCGGCCATACATACCTAACAACATCATTTCAAGCCTCTATAACCTATGCTAGTGATACTCAAAATTGCCTTGGGGCCACAATTAGCCCTCCTGACCTTGACATGCGGCCCCCTGCTGAACAACCGCACTTGGCTCCATATTACTTGAAAGAGAATTATCATTCAGCAATATATTAAATAAACGAGCAAGTGTTTTTTTAACAAGCTAGCATATGTGAAAGTAAAGAAGCAAGTAAGATATTCATTTTTTATGACATCTTGCAACAAACGTTTAAAAATAATACACATTCTCTTCATAATGCAAAAAAGTGTATTTCATTAACAGGCAGAAGTGTTTCTCCTTAGTACAAAAGATTAGACCAGTGCATTGAGAAGTATTTTTTTTAAAGTAATGGTTTAAAAGAATGAACAAAGAAACATCCATTCCTACTCAGACCCTGACAACAATACCAATAGTGACCTAAGAGGCAAGTCGGTTGGCAAGTCAGTTGTCACATTGTCACATTGAACCCTCTGGGTGGCCTGGGTTGTTATTGTACATGGACACCATTATAGTTTATTAAATCAAACACAAGAGAAGTTTTTGTACCGTGCATATCCTGAATGCATGTATTTCAAGGTGCTCTTACATGTGATAATGAAGAAAAAGGAGGCAAAGTGAAATAAAACAATTGCCAAGGATCACTCAATTTGGCCAAGTGGGGAAGCCAGGATTGATTCTAGGTTTTCTGGTTTCATATTGTGAAATTCTGTTTCATTCCAGTCAATAAGGAAGTTACTTCTTTTTTATACTTGACTCTTCGAAGATAGATAAGGTTTACCCTAAGGTGCGGTAGAGGGAAACCAATTCAGATATAGCATAATACAGTATTGTGAAATCTATAACTCTTTTAGAGACTAGGGGCTTAAGTTTGAGGGCAGCATGGAATGAAAACCTCAAAATAGCTCCATGACTCACTGACTACACCAGGTACATGCTTCCTCAATGCCCAACTAATCTCTCCTCAAACCCCCCACACACACAGCCCCTCCAGCAAAGCCCCACTCCCAACCTGATTGCATCAATGTGGCCCTCGGGCAGACCGGAGACTATACTTTGTGGCCCATGGGAAAATGTTTGTAAGTACACATGACCTATGCTGTGTTAACGAGCCAGGGAGACACTGTGTCAATTAGGGGCGGATCGTAAGAGAAAAAGATTTTTGTGAAAAAAATATTTTGTGAAAGTTTCATAGTACCATATAAGACTCTTCTTTGCCATGGTGGCCCAGTAGCAGAGATGAGGTGATTGTTAACTCACTGAGTCCTAAAGGTGAATTGCTAGAGTGCCAGTCTGAAGCTTTTTGAGTGTGTAAATAATAGTATTACACACAACACTGCCTTGTTTTATCTAGTATATGTGTATTTAGTCAAAGAGCTTATAAAATATTGGTGAGGACAGTTTATGTTGTTGAGGCAGCATGTCAGACGTGTGATCCTTAGTTTTCGCAAGTTTTAGGAGCAATCTGCTATAAAACAAACATTTGCTGAAATGTGATGACTTATGGCCACGTGGTGACTTGGAAAGCACTTCTGACTTCATATCCAAGCTAAGTGCAATTTAGAGGTCAGATGTACGCATTTACTGGTCGCAAGCCCTGCCTTTCGGAAAACTGCAGACTTTGGGCCACATGTACGATGGAAAAAGTTTGAGAGTTCCTAATTGTGACTTTTTGCAACTCACAATTAGAAACTCACAAAATGCAATGTACAACAGTGTCTCAGACACTGTTTGCGAATCCCAATGGGGCCGCACTTGACCTGCCTCATCAATATTCATGAGGCAGGTCACAATTTGTGACCCATTTGGAATGGCCTGTAATCACAGGGATGGTGGCCTGCTGGCAAAAAAGCAATGTTTTTTGGGCTTGGATGGTCAACTGTTAAGGAGCTCCCGCTGGGAGCTTCTGGGCTGGGGATCGCCGTTCTGCGCAAATCCCAGGAGAAGCCTCCCCATCGAGCCACTGAACTTCTGGAACAGAAGGCAGCAATCCTGCACAGCTGTGGACAGAGCCCAGATCGGCGTCCAGGGCAACACCGTGACATGGCGAGGATTGGAGTGAAGACCGAGCAGTGGAGAAAAACCCCGGGAGATTTTCCCTGCTGAACGGACGGCTGCCCTGCTGTCCCATTGCAGCCTGTTCCCTCTCAGAGGAATGGCAACCCAAGCCTAAATCCTTGACCAACGGCAGGGGTTCATTGATGCTGCTCCACTTGCTCCCCTGCCTGCCTAACACTTGCCGGAGAGGGGCATAAAGAGGATGAGGCAGCCATGATGTTCCCTCTGCAGCACTCCTCCGCTACCAGCCTCCCACAGCACTAAGCTGGCCCCCAGTGCCATAAACCGTTCTCAAGGTCCCAGAATTTGAGGCAACTGGGACAACATGCAAGGAGGACATCTGACCTCATTCTGAGCACCTGGATCAGCAAGGTGGCGAGTAAGTGGAAAAGCAGGAGGCGCGGAGGGTGGAGGATCAAGAGGTGAGCACAATGCTGCACTCCTCCATCTAGGAGACTGCCGCATCTCGACTGAAAGAGCCAATGGTGTTCCCCAAGGTGAGCCTGCGGCTCATCTATGGTCGGGCTACTTTATCAGGACTGTCTCTTCTGCCTCATGCCTCTATGCTATCGGCTGCCCACTTCACCTGTTTGCACTGCCCAAGTCTCTCTGCATTAATGCCATCAAGCGGTGCACCAATGACTGGCCGGCTCCCATTACCCCAGTCTCTCTCCCACAGCACCGTTGGACTCTGCACCGATGACTGACTCTTCTCCATGGAGCCTTCCAGCCCTACATCGCCGAGCTACCCCTCTTCCCAAAGCTGGGCACACCAGTGCGAGCTTAAGGAGAGCCCAGGGGTCCAGCATGCCACCTTCACACACCACCACCCAGTCTTCTACTCCCACAGCCAGTACCAGTTTGGGGATCCCTTGAGGCACCTGTGAACTGACCAACCTGTTGAAATCATATTGCTATGCTATATTATATCATTATCCCATTTCTATATTCTTTGCGCTCACTTCTTGCCTATATTTTGTGCTCACATCCCGCCTATCTTGGCAGATTATATCTGCACTGTTAGTTTAAATTGCGCATCTCTCGTACACCATTGTAACATTTTCTTTTTGTGCTTAGACATATGTATCTATTTCGTATTTTATTTGTAATTCATGTACTCTGAAGTCCTTATGTAATGTAACTGGTTCTATTGTAAAGCGCTGTGATACCTTCGGGTAAAGTATGCGCTATATAAAAATGCATAAAATATATAATAAATAAAAACTAAATGCACCCATTTTTCTTTTAAGGAAAATGGTACGCATTTCAAAAATAAAAATCTACCTCTTCATTATTTAGGAGTAGGCAGGGGTCCTTGGGCCACTGCCCGGTCTTAAAATGTGCTGATGTCCACATTTACAAAGGGGAAGGGGTCCCACGTGGACCCCTTGCCGTTTGCGAATGAGTTACCACCTCCTTCATGGAGTCGGTAAAATATGAATGTTTTGCGACTGCATTCCTGTTGCAAAACACTCATACATGCCCCTGCAGCTCGCTATTAGGAAAGGATGCCCTTGAAATGCCCCTTCCTAATACCGACTCGCAAACCTTATTTTGCGAGTCGGTAATAGGTTAACGACTCACAAAATAGGGTTAGTACATGCCAAACAACTCTTTAGCAGTCACAAACTGCCCTATTCACCGTTTGCGACCACTAAAACATGTCGAACATGTGGCCTCATGAAATCAATAAATGTGTTTTTCGAATCTACTAAACTTATTAAGCGATTTCGGTAACAGGTTACTGAATTACTAAATGGGTTTAAGAAACCATACAAATATCTATTTGGAAGGGGCATGTTAGGGCATCCCTTTCAAATAGCGATTCTCTATGGGATGTATTAATGATTCGCAGAACATTAATATTTTACAGACACCTCAAAGGAGGTGGTAACATATTCGCAAACAGGAAGGGTTGCCCAAGGGACCCTTTCCCCTTTGAGAATTTTCACAAAACTTTTTTTTAAGAGTTGGCAGAGGTTCCATGGTTCACTGTCTAGTCTTAAAAAAGTTTGCAAAACTTGTATTTTTCTTTTTTTAAATACATCCCGATTTCCTTTAGGGAAAGTGGGCTACATTTAAAAAAAAAAATCCTTATTTAAAAGCATTCACAGACATATGGGTCTACTGACCCCAGCAGACCACATCCCTGTAATGTCAGCGAGATTAATATTCATGTGGTAGGTTGATTTGCGATCCACTACAATATTAGTACATAGGTTGACATGGAATTAGCTTGCTCAGTAAGATTGGGGGGGGGGGTTTAGATTTTCCAACATTCATGCTGGCACATAATGTTAAAATACAATATATGACAGGCAGGGCGCACAAGAGGGGCTTAAAGGGCAGTGGGGAGGGGGAGCTATGCAGATTGGTAGGGGTACTAAGTGAGAGAAAATGCATTATTTTGTGAAATCACCAACATTTTTTTAAGTCTATCCAAACAGGGAGAGGGAGGGAGTGTGTGCATTTTTGTCTGTGTGCATACAAATTCCTGATGAAATCCGACAGACACCTCACCATACCCAACTGAAATCACCTGTGCCCACTTATTTATCACAAAATGTTTTTATTAGGTTGGTGTAACACCTCAAACATACCCTCTGAGTTTATGCCACTGCAGGTCAATTTGCGAAAAACCATTGGATTCACTAAAAGTTGGTGATCAGACTTTTACTGAATCCTACGTACATACATCTGCCCATAAGTTCTCCATTAGAGTCATTGTATTCTTCATTGCAAATGCCACTGATGCACACGATCTCTGTCATTATGCTGTTAAAATAGCTCAGTGGGTGGAGGCCCCTCCAGGGAAGAGTTCTGCGAGGAGCAGAAGAAGTGCCCTTCTCTTGAGGGCTTGCGGCAACAGGCTGCAAGCCAGGCAGCAGGTGATCAGTCTGGATCACACTGGATCTACTGGGAGAATGGTCTCCTGTATAGTGAGCCTAAGGTTGCTGAGCCTGGGTCAGCCCGTGTGCTGGTGGTACCCCAGCGCTTCAGAGCCTTCCTACTGGGTCTGGCTCATGATGTGCCTTTAGCAGGACATTTGGGGCAAGACAAGACCTTTCAAAGGCTTGTCACCCACTTTCATTGGCCCCAAATGCGCAAGAGTTCAGATACTCATTGCAGGACCTGTCAGACTTGCCAGGCAAGTGGTAAGAGTGGGAGGAAGCACAAGGCTCCTCTCCAACCTTTCCCTGTTGTCAGTACCCCTTTGAGAGGGTGGGTATTGACATTGTGGGGCCTCTGGATCCCAAGACAGCCATGGGCAACAGGTTCATCCTGGTCTTGGTGGACCATGCCACCCGGTACCCGGAAGCCATCCTCTTCGGACAGTGACGGCCCCCGTGGTGGGACGTGCACTGATGGGGATTTTCTCCCGTGTGGGGTTCCCCAAGGAGGTGGTGTCTGACCGTGGTACCAACTTCATTTCCAAGTATATGAAGTCCCTGTGGCAGGAGTGTGGTGTAACCTATAAGTTCACCACACCTTACCACCCCCAAGGTAACGGGCTGGTTGAGAGATTCAACCGGACCCTTAAGGGCATGATTATGGGTCTGGAAGAACCCATGAGGCGTAAGTGGGACGTCCTCTTGCCATGCCTGCTCTTTGCTTACAGAGAGGTGCCCCAGAAGTCCTTAGGGTTCAGTCCCTTTGAACTGCTGTATGGCCATCCTGTAAGAGGACCTCTGAGTCTGGTCAAGGAAGGCTGGGAGAAAGCTCCCAGGAAAACTCCCCAGGATGTATTTAGTTACATGCTGGCCTTCAGGAACCAGACTCGGCGTTTCAGACAACTCGCTGAGGCGAATCTGGAAGCCAGCCAGGAAGAGATGAAACGTTGGCATGATCAGAACGCCACTCTGATCGAGTTTCAGCCTGGACAAAAGGTTTGGGTCATGGCCCCAGTGGAGCCCTGTGCGCTCCAGGATAAGTGGACCGGACCATTTGAGGTGGTGGAGCGCAAGAGTGATGTCACCTACTTGGTGGACTTGCAGTCTCCCAGGAACCCCTTGCGGGTCCTGCATGTGAACCGCCTGAAGCCCCACTTTGAGAGGTCTGAAGTGGGCATGCTCTAGCAACAGATGCTGGGATGGAAGAGGAGACTGAACCTCTTCCTGACCTCCTGTATGCAAAAGAGCAAGATGGGTCAGTGGATGGTGTGAACCTCTCTCCCACCCTGACCCCGGAACAGCAGAATGACTGTCGCCAACTGTTGGGACAGTTTTCTGATCTGTTCTCACTGACTCCCAGTATCACTGAATGGTGCATCCATGATGTGGATACTGGGGACAGTCCTCCTGTGAAGCATAAAACTTACAGAGTGACTGACAGGGTGAGAGCTTGCATCAAGGAGGAGGTCTCCAAGATGTTTGCCTTAGGGGTGATTGAGTCCTCTAACAGTCCTTGGGCCAGCCCAGTGGTCTTGGTCCCAAAGGCTGCCGCGCCTGGTGCCACACCTGAACTCCGGTTCTGTGTGGACTACCGAGGACTCAATTCAGTCACCAGGACTGACGCGCACCCCATCCCCAGAGCTGATGAGCTCATTGATCGGTTAGGGGCTGCCCAGTACCTCAGCACGTTTGATCTAACGTCTGGATACTGGCAGATCGCCTTAACTGATGGGGCCAAAGAGAGGTCAGCATTCTCCACACCAGATGGGCACTACCAATTCCGGGTGATGCCCTTTGGGATGAAGAATGCCCCTGCCACCTTTCAGAGGTTGGTCAACCAGGTGTTGGCTGGGCTGGAGGATTTCAGTGCCGCCTACCTGGATGACATCGCAGTGTTCAGTGCCACTTGGGAGGAACACCTGCACCACCTCTGGGAAGTGTTGAAGGCGCTGCGGAAGGCAGGCCTCACGATCAAGGCGAGTAAGTGCCAGATCGGGCAGGGTTCTGTGGTGTACTTGGGACACCAGGTTGGGAGCGGCCAGGTGGCGCCCCTACAACCCAAGATAGATACCATCCTGGCTTGGGAACCCCCAAAACCCAAACAGAGGTGAGGGCCTTCTTAGGACTCACCGGGTATTACAGGAGGTTTGTCAAGGGGTATGGCAACATTGTTGCACCCTTGACTGAGCTGACTTCCAGGAAGCAGCCCAGGAAAGTGAACTGGACTGATGCCTGCCAAAAGGCTTTTGATGCCCTGAAATCTGCCATGTGCACAGCGCCCGTGCTTCAGGCGCCCAACTTCTCAAGGGAATTCATTGTGCAGACAGATGCTTCAGAGCATGGTGTTGGGGCTGTGCTTTCACAGGTGAATGAGGAGGGCCTAGACCAACCTGTAGCCTTTATTAGTAGGAGGTTACTCCCACGGGAACAGAGGTGGAGTGCGATTGAACGTGAGGCATTTGCTGTGGTCTGGGCGCTGAAGAAGTTGAGACCATATTTGTTTGGGACTCACTTCCGGGTTCAGACAGACCACAGGCCCCTCAGATGGTTAATGCAGATGAGGGGTGAGAATCCAAAACTGTTGAGGTGGTCCATTTCCCTACAGGGGATGGACTTCACGGTGGAACACCGCCCTGGTACAGAACACGCCAATGCTGATGGTCTGTCCAGATTTTTCCGCCTTAGTGATGAGAACTCCCAGGAGGAAGGGTAGTTCTCCCCACATTTCAGCTGGAGGGGACACGTGTTAGACTTGGCACCATTGGCGTGGGTCTCCCTTCCATTTTTTGCTGTTGCCTCTTATGTTTTGCTGGTTTTAGATGCTTTGGGCACTGTGCCACTGCTGTTCAGTGCCACAGTGCAAGTGCTCCCTACTGTAAATTGATGTATGGATTAGTGACTCCATGATTGGATGATTGGTTTACTTGTCAGTCCCTAGTACAGTGCACTGAGTGTGCCCAGGGCTTGTAAATCCAATGCTGCTGGTGGGCTTGCAGCACTGGTTGTGCCACCCACAGAAGCAGCCTGTAAAGTGTGTCTCAGGCCTGCCATCGCAGAGCCTGTGTGCAGCCTAGGGCTGCCATGTCGACTTGGTGAGTACACCCACTCACCAGTCCCTAAACCTTCCCTTTACTGCATGTTGGTCACCCCTAAAGTAGGCCCTAGGGCAGGGTGCATTGTAGGTATAAGGTAGGACATGCCCTGGTGTGTGTGGCCTGTCCTAATAGTGAATTACAGCCATTTTCGTTTTTCACTATTGCAAGGCTACCTGTTCTCCATAGGCCAGAATGGGCAGTTTGATTATTACACCTTATAATCCTAACTGACCCAGGGAACATGGTAGAAAAACGAATTTAGTATGCCTGAACTCAGGATGATAAAATACATCTTTTAGTGAAGTTGGTTTTAACATTCTTTGTTTGAAAATACCACTTTTAGAAAGTAGGTATTTTCTTGCCTAAACCATCCAGCTGCCTCTGCTCAGGTTGTGTATTGTGTGTCTGGGTTTGTGAGTGACAGGGGCTGGGGGATTCCAGGAGGCAGGGTGAGTCAGCACTAGGCTGAATAGGTCTGCCTGAAGGAGGATGGGTGGGAGGAGTTGCACCTGGGTCTGAATAGGGCTGTGCCTGCCTTCCACAATGCTGGCTCCACCTCCTGCCGGGCGTCTGATGGCTCTGCCCCTCACTCTCAAAGGAAAGAAGGAGTCAGAAAACAAAGTGCTCCAGGACTGACCAGAACTGGTTTGGACTAGGCAAAGGCCTCTCTGCCTTCAGAGAACAAAGGGAAAAGGTGTATAAAAAGGGGACCCAGACCCCTAGGAAATTAGATCACTTCTGGGAAATCAAGAAACCTGTTGCCAAGGAGAAGAACCGGAGAAGCTGAAGGAGGAGTACTGCCCCTGTGCTGTTTTGCTGATTGGGGTTGGCCTGCAGTGGTTGCTTTCTGCCAAGGACAGGAGAAAAGACTTTGCTGTGCTTTGTCATCTTGAAGAAGAGAATCTCCAAGGGCTTGAACTAGAGCTTGCCTCCTGCCTGAAGTCTCAGGGATACAAGACTTCACCAACCAGCTCCCCCTGCATTCCCTTGCTGGGAATTGAAGTGCCTGCTGTTGTGCTGGGCCTTCTGAGAGACTGCGTGTCGCTGGGAGCTGGAAGCGCGACGCAACAACGAGAAGCGTGTCGCCGCCGCAGCCGCGGTCATCGCATCGCCGAGAAGCGAGACGCCGCTGCCGCTGTCATCATCGCATCGCCGAGCGCGGCGCATCACCGGAGAAGCGAGACGCTGCCACAGAGGTCATCGTCGCATCGCCGGAGAAGCGCGTCGCAGGGCCTGTCGCGGCTCCAAAGATCATCGAGTCGCCGCACGGCCGTCGGGCATGCACGCATCACACCAACGTTGTCGCACCGCCACCAAGACGCCATTTTGTCGCATCGTACCGGAGAAGAGTATCGCATCGAGGTGCCATCTTGTCGCATCGCACCAGAAAGCAGTAAGAAACCGACGCATCACCTCCCCACACAGTAAGGAAGCGAGCATCAACTCCCTGCGCAGCAGTAAGGAACCGACGCATCCACTCCCTGAGTGTAAGGAACCGACGCATCACCTTCCCTGCGACCCTTTTGTTTTCTTTGCGTTACGCATTCAAGGTACATTGAGAGTAAAGTGTCGCATTTACAACTTGAGAGAACTGAACTATTTTATAACCTTTTAAAGCCTATTTTTGAGTACTGTATTGTGGATTTTTGCTATTGGGTCTTGTGATAAGTCTATATAAAGATTACTTATTTTTACATAAACAACCTGTGTGGTGTCCATCTGTAGTGTTTTCACTGTATTACTGCATGTGGTCACAAATGCTTTACACACTGCCTCTGAGATAAGCCTGTCTGCTCGTGCCAAGCTACCAGGGGGTGAGCAGGGGTTATTTTAGGAGTGTATCCCCCTTATCCTGACTAGAAGCAAGGGTCCCTATTTGGACAAAGGTGCAAACCATTGCCAACTAGAGACCCCCAGTTCTAACAGTGAGGTAATGGGCTACAAACATCTGCGTGCTTCCGTAAAGTCATTGATGGAATGTCCAACAGATGTGGCTCAACCTCGCTTCCTAGCGAAGGCTATATTATAAAACGTCACTGAATGTGGTGGTCGTAGCAGGGGCTTAGACCTGCACATTACGCGCTACAAAACCACAAGGATGCGCATTTGAAACCCCACCCATCTGATACAATATTGTACCCAAAGTCAAAACAGGGTGCAGAATGGCCCAGGTCAATGAATGGTACGCATTGCAAGCACAGAGACTCTGCACCATTCTTTTAGTAACAGTCGGCCATCCAAGATACTCGAAGTCTGATTTATGAGCCCCTTGCGCCACTGGTGCATCACGTTTTGTGACACACCGGCGGCATAAAATATGCACCACACTGTGACATATTTACAAAGTGACGCATCCAAGCAGATGCAGCACTTTGTAAACCTCTGCGCTACATTATACCTGTGTCAGGTACAATGTATGCAGGGTGGGGGTTCCCCCGCAAAAAAGGCTGGTAGAAGTGTCACAGTGAGAAATCTATGAGATTTCCCTGCGACACTTCTAGGACGCCACTGGGTCAAATCCTTACGCCGCCTCACAGCACGCATAAGACTGATGCAGGGCTTTTCACATGGGGCTTGCCCCATGTGAAAGGACACATTGCGTCTGTTTTCAGACACACCCCAGCAATACGCCACTTTTGTGTTTCAGATCCGTCAGGAATACTGACGTATCTCTAAATCCTTGTGACATGGAGCGCTGCGCAGTCAATACGGCGCATCCATGGTGTTGCAAGGAGGGCGCACTGAGAATTGTCGCATCGCTGTTTTCACGCTGCGATGCAACAATTTTCATAAATTAGGTCCCTGAGTGATTGGGTGGATGCCTCGAAGGGTCCTATCCTGGGCGAAAAATAAAGGGGAGATGGGTACTTCTTGAATAGATGGGTGAGTTGATTGTCTTAAAAGAATGATAGATGAACCACTGAATGAAAAGAAGAAGGATTCTAGAGAGATAGATCGACTAGGTGATTGCATTATATTATTTAGAGAATGATATGCACAGATGCATAAACGACTAATATTTCTTGAATTCATGGATGAACCAATCATATTATATAAGAAATGGATGAATGAGTGAGCAATACACCCTTGATGAAAAGATAGATGAGCCAAGTATGGGTTATAAACCAGAGATTGACAAATTAATGAGTAAACCAACCAATGAAGGCATTCATGAATACTTTCTTAATGAATGGTTGAATGAGCCAGTTATAAGATATAAGAGGCAGATGGATGATTGAATGAAAGGAAGTTGAATTTTTGAGGGGATATATTTATAAGATTATTGCAATGATTGCATAAGTGAATGGTGAATTGATGATTAAAAGGATGGTAATAGAATGCCTGATGAATTAATGGATGGCAAATTATATTATGTGGAAATTAATGATGGATGATTTATTGTTGATGATTTAATGAAAGAGTCAAGTGTATAATGTGGCCCGGAGATGATCAAGGAATGAATGACTGCATGAGTTGATGGATGAGCAAATTGTATTATAAAAATGAAAGATGGATGAAGGGAATCCGGATAGTTAATAATTGGATTAAAGGATGGGTGAAGGCAAGCTAAATACTTGATGAATGGATGAGCTGGTTGTATGCAATGGGAGAGATGGATGAATGGAAGAATTACATATCCCAAGAGTACACTTTCAGAATTACCGTATAAACTGGATTGCTTTTTACAAAATTCTTTATCAAAATTTGCTTTCAGATTCACCATTTGACTCTTTATTTTTCAAAACTTTGTCGGAGAAAAGGTCCCTTATGTCAGCCACGTTCACTCGTTTCACTTGCTTGCTAAGTCAACCAACGTTTACGCCACTTGACTATCAAAAGTTACCAGTCGCCACTGACTGTTATACTTTCCATTAAAGAGGCAGCGCAAATTTACACAGTGCATCCAAGCACCACCCTTATTAAACATAAGCATTAGTCTTTAAGCTATCATATATGTTGACATGCGCAATATGTTGCATTCTTAAAATAAAAAATTTCCTATAGTTCTAGGCACCAAAGTCTGGTATAATAGTACTTCAATAAAATATTAGCATTGTACTAAACCACGTGCGTACTCTGGGCCCCATTAGGATGGCGGGCGGACACCCATGCGGTGCTGGGACCGGCCGCCAGACGTGCGGCGGTCCCGCACCACTGATTAGGATGCGACCGCCACCCTGGCGGTCGCATTCCGCTATCTTGACATTGTGGCGGGTGCTGCTGTAAGCCAAAATGGCATGTTGTGCATTGCCATGCACAACGTGGCAGGCACCGCGCGGTGCCTGCCACCTTGTGCATGGCAATGTAGTGAAGTACCATAGGTACCCCCCACGTGCAGCCCCCCCAGGGGGGGCCCGCAATGGGCCCCCAAAGCAATTCCCGCCATGGAAAGACCTTTGGGAACACCTATCCTAATATGGATGGCGGTGCCTGGTAGGCACCGCCACCATATTAGTGCCCAGTTCCGCCCGGCCAGCAATCGTAACGATTGCCGACCGGCAGAAAAGCGGCGGACGCACTTTGCGTCCGCCACAATACCCCCCGCCATGATAATATGGTGGGGGTAAATAAGGTTTTGATGGCAGGCGGATCGCCACCACCGGCCGGGCGGTGGCGATCCACCCGCCATCATAATGACCCCCTCTGTGCCTATGTGCATTTGTGGTCCCTTTGGTTGCTAGCGGATTGTATTTAATGAGTTTTCTGTAACTATGAAGCATTAGCTGCTTATCATGGAACAGGTTGTCAGTGTCTCTTCCTATGGTAACTGAGATGTCATCTTCAATCACATCAGCAGCTGCTGTCGATGTAAGCTAAGGTGAAAGCAATAAATGTTGCAGCATCTACAAAAGGATGAAATAATAAAAAACAGAAAAGATGTGCTTAGCACATCACAGAAATCGAGACAAGTCTGGAAACATAATCAGTAACTGGAACCCTCCTGTGCTTACCGATGAGGAGATTGTCTAAAGGCATTCTCCTCGGCCTTGTTCTGAATATGTTAAATGCACACACATTTCGCATTTATAATAAGCTCAGAATTCAAATGTTATTGCGGATTCAAAATGGTCTGGAACAAAAGACAATGTCTGCCAGGAATCTGTAAATGGATATGATGATTTCAGACTTTATAGGGGTGCATATTAATGATGCATATATACCAAGGATGAGAGGAATCAAGCACACATGTTTCCTGGCAAGTAAAATAAGGACTGGTTCTATGGAAAGACAATACTGGGTGGCCAGTCTAGTCTTGTGGAATCCATTTCATTTCAGGATCCATTTTGTGACACTCAATAGAAGAAGCCTGCAGAATGTGTCAAAATGACTGTCCTGTTTCTTCTGCTTCTGTACTTTTCCAAGTCTTTGAACTTTACCATTGACCTATTACACCACACTTGTTTAAGATGTTCTGTACTTTTCCTCTAACCGCAAGACTTTGGGAAATTACCAAGTCACAAGTGTACGTGACAAGCTGTTGCTATGCCTCATGCCAGTTTGCGCCAAGGAGAAGTTCCATTGGTGGTGCACTGGCCTTCTCCTGCAACCACAGATGGATTGTTTTAGATCTGGATTTGTGCCGAAATTCTGCAACTCCCTGAGGGTGGCCTAAGAAGGAGAAACATATTTATTTCCCCTCGTTTTTCCTCTTTTCATGTGTGCTGCATTATGCAGCACACATACAAGGAAAAAAATGCCTTTCAGGACCCCTTCCTGCATAACTGCAAAAACACTATGCTGACCACAACGGAGGCACCCTAGAATTATGGCAGCATAAAGTGCATCAGCAGAACAACACAACTTTGTACACATGAAGCTGCTCTGCTCTTTCCTGTTCATGCAACACACCGCAGCAACTTCCCTTGCTGTGCTGCACTGCATGATTGATTTGTAATCTGGGCCATAGAACTCAACATTCAAAACAATAACTCCTACTAACAAATGTCCAGTCCTTTGCTTTTACCTATCAAATGAAAATTCACTTGAATATACTAGATTGACAAATCAGCACAAAATAGAATAGGTGAAAAGAGCACAGAGAATCAATAGAATGCTACAGGAAAAGGTTTTAAAATTACACGAAGAGAGGAATTCAAAGTTGCAGGTTCGATGTAGATCAGGCTAGCAGATTAGTGTGTTCCTCTCTTTTCCATTTATCCCATTACCTAATAGTATAATATTCAGAACAAGGTCATGAGAATACCCCTTGGTTCTCGAGCAATGTCAGTTCCTGCAGATTTATGTTCATGTTCTAGCTGGACTTCAGTTGCAAGGTCCACACTGTTGTTGTTCAGTGTGTCTGGATCCACATCTTGGTCACAATGGAGAAGCAGTTGCAGTCTCCAGTGCTGTTCAGGGTCAAACAAAAACCCATCATGAAACAAAAGCGAAGAGCACAATCACAGTGTGCTGGCAAATTGAGGGAGTCCAAATTCATCTATGGTCCAGAAAGAAATCCTTTCCACTAAAACATACACCTATGGAAGAGATACATAGACGATATCTTCTTCATTTGGAAATGTAATGCTGACACCCTTAATCACTTTCTGGTATGGCTATATTCCTTGTCTACTGTCCTACACTTTACTTCTCTTTACAGTAATGATCCAATTCATTTCCTGAACCTCAACATCTCTGTAAGTGTAGGCCATTTAAGACTAGTCTATACCACCTGACTGCAATACATTATTAAAATACTCTAGCCTCCATCCTAAGGCAGTAAAGGATGCCCTACCCTTTGGTCACTTGCTGTCAATTTCCAAGAATCATAAATAGAGGAAGGACTACTTCCGAGATCTTTCTAAAAAAAAAACACATACGTTGATAAAAAGATCCCTCAAAATGAAATGGCCTGGTATTGTCCCATGAACACTTTTTGGTCTTAAAGAAATTAATTGCAGACTGAATGTCTTGTGTGGGTTACAACATTTTGCACGTAAAGTTATACCATCACCAAGATTATTAAATATCTGGTTTTTCAAGGTAACCCCATCTGTTTTCACTCAAGAGGGTCAAAAACCTGAGTTATCACCTGGGTCAATCCGGTATGGATAACTTACAAAAGAGGTCCAATGATTTGACATCTATTTTGGGTGTTCCAAAAGTCATTGGTCACTATTGCTGTGGTAATTGTATTTTGTGTGGCTCCACCACTAATATTAAATAATTTATACAGGGTTGTTCAAAATTGGGTTATTAGATGAGTGAGGTAGTGCTTAACACTCTGGCAGCTTGGCATGAAAGCATTCAAGCTTAACTTAGAGGCAATGTGTACAATAATTATTCAGAACTCAAAAAGTAATCAAGTGAAAATAGGACACAAGAAAAATCCTATACCAATTTGATTTCATTTGATTTGAGCAGGATTTATAAAGTGCAACAAATGCCTGTCGGCGTCAAGGCGGGATAGTCTCAGGAAACCAATTCAGCCAACAAGCAGTTTAACATGATTACAAAATGAGCTGGGGGCTCTCCCTATAGAGTGAAAAGCCAGGTCTTCATGTCCTTTCTCAAAGTCAGGGTGCAGTTTAATACAGGTCAGATGGTGAGGAAGCGAGTTCGATGGCCTTGCTGCCGCAACAAGAAAGCTCTCCCTCCCTGTTTCTTCTTCCGAACTCTGGGCACTGTTAACAAATTGAATTTAGCTGAGTGAAGATTTCTCCCAGGGATATAACGGAGAAACATAGATTTGATTCCAATTGGACTGGCCTGCTAGAGGCCTTGTGCACTATACAAAGGGTCTTGAACATTATGGACTTTTTTTATTGGGAGCCAGTGTAGATCATGTAATCCCTTAGAGACTGACTGCCATTTTGGAATATCCAAAGTAACACCAGCCAGCGCATTTTGCACTAACTGCAGTTTGGCTTGGGTGCTGATGTTGGTCTCTAGGTAAAGCGCATTACAATAGTCAATCCTTGACACAATCAATGCCAAGGCTGCTTGTTTCCGTGCCAAAAGGGGGATGAATGGAAATATTTTCTTCAACATTCTAATGAGCCAGAAACAAATTGACAAAGTGTGGTGGGCCTGCCGGTCCAGTGAGAGCTCATTGTCCAGAATCACCCATAGATTCTTGGCCTTATCTGTTGGAGCTGCTAAAGCAGCCAGTGTACTATGCCACCAATTAATGTTCCAGATAGAGGCTAGTATTCCAAAGAACAACACCTCAGTCATCTCCTCATTAAGCTTCAGGTAGTTTTCTTCCATCTACTCCACTACTGCTCTCATGCAGTGGTTAAAATTGGCTGTGGTAGCAGCCGTGTCTTTAGCAATTGACATGATAAGCTGGGTGTCATCAACATACGACACCGCTTGAAGCCCAAAGGAGCGCATTATCCTGGCAAGTGGGTAGACGTAAAGGTTAAATAGCATGGGGCTCAAGATGAGCCCTGTGTCACCCCACATGGCAGAGAAAACGGGTCCGACTGGAACTGGTTCACAGTCACACTTTGAGATCTATCCTTAAGAAAGGAGGGCAGTAGTTTCAGGGCCCTGTCTGCAATACCCAACTCCCATAGGCGTTTGGTCAGCAGGGATCGCAGACAATGTCAAAGGCCATGGACAGATCCAACAGGATCAAAGCCGTGGCATGCCCTGCATCCACTAGCCATCTGATGCAATCCATAGCAGACAACAGTGCTGTTTCTGTTCCGTGATTTTTCCGGAACCCAAACTGCGGCATGTCCAACAAACTCTGTTCTTCCACATACGCCATCAAGTGGCTATTGCGATGTTACTCCAAGAACTTAGCTGGGACTGATAGCAGATAAAAGTGCAGTAGTTTTTAAGTACATTGGAGTGCAGATTGGGCATCTTGAGAAGTGGCTTCACTACTGCTTCCTTCTACAGCCGAGGGTAGCGACTGGAAATTATGGCTTTATTTATCATAGATGATAGTAGATGTGATATCAAGCCAGCCATGAAATGCAGAATCTTTGGTGCACATGGTTCAAGGGGGAACCCGATTTGGGGGCCGATTCCGATTCGGGCCGGAAATCTCTCCGACCGAATCGGACCCGTGCAGCCCGACCGAACGAGTACGATGCGTCCGTATGCTATCGTACTCGAGTCGGTCGGACTCCCATTGAAGTCAATGGGAGCCGGTCGTACAATGCGTACGCGGGCTCCCATTGCCTCAATGGGTGCGAGGCGAACAAGGGCACCCCCTACAGCGGGTACGCAGCGAAGCGACTCGCGCCGTACACGCACAGGTAGGGGGGACCCATGGGTCCCCCCTGTGTGCGACTCACGTGGCTACGCGTACAGGGGGGTCCGACACAGACCCCCGAAGTACGGCTCCGACTGCTCTTTCGAGCCGGACGGCGCGTGTCGGTCGGACTGCTCGTGGCGCGCATCGTACTTACCCGGCCGGGGAACGTCTCCATTGCGCGGTGCGAGTCGTGTCCGAGCGAGTCGGTCGGTGCGGTTCGACCCGGGAACGAGTCGGTCGGAGCGGTTGGGATGCCCGAACGAGTCGGTCGGCGATTTCGCATCGTACTCGCTCGTCCGGACGCGCGTACGGATCGGTCGGGAAATAGGGCTCCGAATCGGATCCGGTTAAGCCGAATCCGATTCGGAGCCCTACCGGCCGAGATCGGAATCGGCCCCTTGGTGTTAAGGAGGTGCTGTTCAACAAGTTCCGGGGTAAGAGGAGGGAAAGCCGTAAACATATCTACAGTTTTTTCCTTCAGTTCGATGGGCCTTATTTATGAGCCCTTGCATCACATTTTTGCCGCCATTGTGTCACTTTTTGTGATGCTGTGACCGCGTCACAAATAATGCACCACGTTGTGCCATATTTACAAAGTGATGCGTCTAGGCAGATGCATCACTTCGTAAACCCCTGCGCTTCATTATACCTTCGCCAGGTATAATGTATGCAGGGTGGGCGTTCCCCCGCATCAAAGCCTTGTTGAACTGGTGCATTGAAATCTATAAGATTTCAGTGCGTCAATTCTAGGACGCAATTGTTTCCAAATCTTATGCCTGCCTCATGGCAGGCGTAAGGGTGACTCAGGCCCTTTCACATGGGGCTTGCCCCATGTGAAAGGACACATTGCTGGAGTTGCTTCTGTTTTCAGACACACCTCAGCAACGTGCCATTTTGCGCATACAGATATGTCAGTAATACTGATGTATCTGTAACTCCTTGCGACATGATGCGCCATACTGTAAATACGGTGCATCAATGGTGTCGCAAGGAGGGTGCACTGAGAAGTGTTGCAGCGATGCAACACTTCTCATAAATAAGGCCCAATGGATTTAGGAGAGTCTGACTGCAGCTCTCTACTTGAAGACAGCATGTTCTCAGCTTCTTCTTTCGAAGCTTTGAGCTGTTTATAAATGTTAGCAATTCTAAGTTGAAATAATTTAGCTAGCTGGTTAAATAGCTCTTGTGAGCCCACTGTTTCTGGAGAAGACAAGGGTGTGGATAACTAATGAATAATTTTAAAGAGTTCTGTTGAAGAATTAGTTGCCTAAATTTTGTTGGTGCAGTACAAGACCTTTTCTTCTTTGAGAACTAGTTGATAGTATCTGATCATTATCTAGTAAGTGGACCTTTCCTGCACCTCACAGTTTTTTCTCCTGGCATGATGCTGGAGGTGGCAGGCCTGCCTAAGCAGTCTCAGTCTATCCGAAGGCAGTTTTCTCTGCAGCTTGACTTCCCATATGGGAACTATCTTATCTGCAGCTGCGCACAGCCAGGCTGAGAGGTGCTCCACCCCTCTGTCCACGTCCTCCTACGTAATAAAGGGCTTGCTACCTAGCACAATGGCAAAAGATTCTGCTGACACCCCCTTCCAGTCCCTCCTGAAGGTCTTGCTGTTGGTGAGTGTGTCCCTTCCATGTGGAGGTGGAAGGTGAATGAGAAGTAGATTACATGTGATCTAATCAGCTATGGGGAAGCAAAATCTGGAAAGACAACTGGGGGTCATTGGAGAAAATACCATCTAGGGTCAGTCGCGGCTCGCAATACCCGTGGGTGGGGGGCGGGAGGGGGTCGCGCGGGAGCTCGCTGGGGGGGTTAAAAGAAAATATTTTTAAAAACTTACCTGACCGGGTCCCGCGCCGCCTCTGCTCCTGAGCTGGGTCCCGCGTTTGGCGATTTCCTGCTCCTGAACAGGAACAAGAACAGGCATGCTCCCTCCCCTCCCGTAAGCCAATCACAACTCTGCAATGGCAGCATTGTGATTGGTGCGGACAGAGCCCAGCCAGGCGCCTGTAGGAGGCCATTTTCTCTGTGTAGGCTGCAGGCTGAGGGCTGACCAAACAGTCAGGGCCCACAACAGTGGGCAAGCCACTCCTCCCCGAACCGCCCACCTGCCCCCCTCAACCAGGCATTCCCTCCCACCCGCCCCCAACTGGGCATACCCTGCCTTCTGCTTTCTCGCATTTAAAATACCATTTTATGTTTCTGCTTCTCGCATTGCGAGAAAGCAGTGGGGCGACGCTCCTCCGCCCTAATGGAGGAGCCGCCCGTGTCTAGGGTATGTCCAGCTACATGGTTTGGGAAAGTCTCTTTCAGTGCTATAGAATCTCTACTAGTACTATCCTCGAGTTGAAAATTAAAATACCCCAAGATGGTGATGTTGCCCTTTGCCATGTGGGGTCCGATAAGATTCAATATTTCAGTCAGGAAGGAAGTCCTAGGTCCAGGGAGCCTGTAGATTAACATTCCGGAAAGGGAGCTGGTAGGAGATATTTTAATATTAAAATATAAAGCTTCACATGAGCTAATGCATAAATTATACTTTATGTGACATTGATACTGTGCTTTAAATACCACAGGCATTCCTCCTCCTGGCCTGCCCACTATGTCAAGACTGAGGATTGAAAAGTCTGGGGAAATAGCATCCAGTAAGTCAGGGCCTGAGGCATTATTAGCCCGTAATGAAGACTCAATCTAAGTCATGAGCAGACAGAAAATTTGAAAATTCAACTTCATGTTTTATCATGGACCTTGCACTAATTAGGAACCCTTTGAGTTTATCCTCTGACCTCACAGCTTCCTTAGATATCATGACTATATTTGTGCTATTATGAGAGTTCAGGGGTGAGCTAGCAGGTGAATATGAAGCCCTAAAACCACAGGTGTTACACATGCAAGTTCTTAAGTCATACATTTTGGCAAACCTCCCTCCCACCATAGCTTCAGAAGTTGTCCTCTGGAGTGCGCAGTAAATGGGGGTCTTTCTAGGCCAGCCGGACCATGGGTCTGAGCGTCGGGCGCAGTCTAGACATGAATGTGGTCAGAAGGGCATGCCTTTGGTGTGCCTTGGGCACGCCGGCAGCGTCTTCACACACTAATGCCCCTTATATAGCGTCTCTAGTCAAAATTTAAATACGTTGAGTTGATTTTAATAAATAAAATGACACCAAAACAACAAACATCCAATCAGTTGAACCAGAGTTATGATTGTTTAAAGTTATAGGTGAACATAGCATTAAAAATCACAATGTACCACTTTCGTTGCGCTGGACCCGGTCAAATTAACAACTTTAAGCTGACCGCAAAAGAAGCATGGGTTGGATACAGGGACCAGGTTTGCCCGAGTGGGGAGTTTGCCTTCTCAGACTCCAAATCCACATGAGGAGCCCCGGCTGGAGCTTCGCATTGGCTGGGGCTGGTAGGAGGTCATTGTCTGTGCGAGGAGTAGGTCACCGCTGGAGCTTCACGTTGGTAGTTGAGGTGGGCAGTCGCTGCTTGCCGCGAAGAGCTGTATGTCGCTGAGGCTTTGCATTGGCAGGAGACACTATGGTCATTGTTGATGCGGGTGGTTGCAGCTAGCGCGAAGAGCAGGTAGTAGCTGAAGCTTTGCGCTAGCAGGCATTGCAGATGGCTGTTTTTTGGCCCAAGGAGTATATTTGCAGTTGCGAGAAGCCCAAAGCTTCTGGGTTTTCAGATGGAGTTCTGCATTAATGCAGAAGGAATACACTCTGATGCCAGCAAAGAGTTCACAACTTGGGGTGCACCTTTTGGGGATCAGGACTCACTCACACAGAGGCCAGCAGCAGGGCTAAGACAGGTCCAGTTGGTGCTGGTCCACTGGGCAGTTCCAGGGAAGTGCCTGGAAGCTTGATGTGTCCCTGTAGCTCAAAAAGGAGGTCAGCCAACTGACCCTTGGAGTCACTTCTGAGGAGCCTGGGTTCAAGGTAAGAATGTCAAGTTTTCCTTCTTCAGACAGCAGGGCAGTGGCTTTCCTGATTCTTCCACAGGTCAGGAGTGTTCTGTTGACAGGTCTTGAAGGTGCCACATTTATACCTAGTGGCAGCCTCTGTATGAGGAACAATCCCTGGCCTACTCCTAAACTGGTTCCGGTCAGTTCTTCCCTTTCCCCTAGGTTTAGCTACAATCTGTTGAAGGGGACAAAGGCAAGGGCAGGCCTGGTGTCAGGCTCCTTTGAGCGTGCTGCTTGCAAGATCCTTTGAAGTGTAATCAGGGCATTGCAGTACTTCCCCCATTCATCCTGTCATGAAGACCCAGTCCCTGCATGCCTAGGCCCCTTTAGTCCCTATGTCTGGAAGGGATACACAACACACCACAGGAGAGCCACTCACAGTCATGTGACCCTGGACACTGTCAGAAAGGCTCATTTGGTTGAGGCAAAAAATTAGCCACATTTTGAAAAAGTGACATTTTCAGAATACTCACCTAAAATCAGACTTTACCATTAAAGAGAGTTTTAAATTACAATTCAAATGAGCGGAAAAATAATTTTCTAGATGTTCCCAAACTGAAGTTACCACTTATTAGGTGTAATAAGGTAACTCAGTGTTACTCTAATGGAGAGATAACCTTGCCACAGTGAAAAATAACTTTTGGAGTTTTTTATTGTCAGGACATGTAATGTCGTGTAGTTCCTATAGTACCCCTGCAGGACCTGCGCGTTTGGATAACATAAACCGTGGGCTTGGTGTTAGACTGATTCTGTGCCCCCCCACCGCGTATGTTAGCCGGATTTGCATTAGCTAGCTCACAGTGCCACTAGAATCTCCGCTTATCGGGGAGAGATTAGTTTCTGGCAACCTTAGATCATGACAACCCTGATCCCTCAGAATCGTGGAAACAATGTACTACTTTTCGCTCAGTCACTCGTGCTTACTTATTCGGTTTGTCTCAGAGAGTTACACAGAATAAACAGTCTGGGCGTTTCAATAAGTATTTATTGAACAGTTGTTATTCTAGTGTAAAATATATGTGCTGCAGCAACCAGCAGACCATAGCAGAGATATATTATCAGCAGTACGATGAAAGTGAAAGGATAGTACAGTTCTACCATATTGCAATAATCATGAATACATACATGAATATAAAATGCATAATAGAATGTCACCCAAAAGTGCGCGTACCCCTACGATGCCTAACTAGATGTACCTAAGTGTACCTAGCATGTGTGTAGGTCTAAAAGCCTAAGAGCCAAGAATCCTTCTAGGATTTAGTCTAACCCCCATACCTGGATAGAGAGAGTGTGGGACCCCGTCCTGGTCTCGAGTTGGACACCCCGCAAGGGCTGTGGTAGACCGCTGTCAGCTGGAGCGACTGCATGCAGGAGCCTCAGCGTCTCTGGTCAGTGTGTCAGCATGGAAGTCTCGGTTCCCTCTATCTTATCATGGCAAGATGTGGTGTATTTATACTCTAAAGTGCTTCGTCCCTCAGTATGGTTTGTATTGGTCTTTGTTAGACATGAGGAAGACGTCAGGGGCGAACTTTGTACATACATATTATGCGGGAGATGTAGCTGGTGAATGCTCATGCATAATTTATGAGTACATTGTAGGCCTGTGTTCGGGAAAGACCTTGCAGTGTTCTAACCACAGACTAGATAACGTTCAACCCTCAGAGTTCGTTGTGTACTGTAGGGAACTAATGTAGGTGAAATATCATGCCTATATTAGAGCATAGGAGATCATGACTATAATAGGGCATAGACGATTATGACCATAATAGGGCATATACGAGTATGACCATAATAGGGCATATACGATTATGACTATATACAGCATATATGAACGCGTCTATATTAGGGCCTCTATACGAAACGTAACAGTAAAACTTAAGTATATGTGTTGTAACTTTTATATATCATGCACCCTGCTCTATGAGCCTACAGGGCCTATCTTAGGGGTAACTTTTAAATATTAAAAAGGAAGGCTTAGGCCTGGCCAAAGGTTTATGTTGCAAGGTTGAAATGACAGTTTAAAATTCCACTATAGGCTGCAGTGGCAGGCCTCAGACATGTTTTACAGGGCTACTTTAGTGGGTGGTGCAACAAGTGCTGCAGCCTACTAGTAGCATTTAATTTATGAGCCATGGGTATATATATAGTACCATTTATTTGTGACCTATACGTAAATTAAATGCACCAATCAGGAGTAGGCCAATTTTACCATATATAGAAGGCGAGCACAAGCACTTTATCACTGGTTAGCAGGACTAAAGGCACAGAGGTCAGCAAAGGAAGTTAGAAATCTGGGGTGACCCTGCAGAGAAGGTCCAGTCTAACCATGACGACATCAAACACAGACTCAGAAGTTACATCAAATGTAGCATTTAAGTAATGTCATTAATGCCCTCTGGTGTCTGTGTAACCATACTTACATTGGACAGACTACTCAGAAGATTAAAGCACAGTTTTGTCAACATTGTCGCAGAATTCGATGTAGGGTTATGTCTGCACTCTTGGTCACACACATCACTGAACATAATCCCAAAGAAGTTGGCATATGCTGGCAAGTCATTGAACTAGTAAATAAACCCTTACATGAAGGAGACCTGCAAGCTCTATTGAACAAATCTGAATACCGCTGTATCCTCAAATGCAGTATTACTGAAATTCAATGGAAGAATTTGATTCTGTAATGATAGAAATTGGGGGCCTCATTTACAAGAACTGATGCATCGCTGCGTAGCCTCAGCGATGCGCCAAAATCACTTCAGATTCGCTATGCCATTTTTAAATTGCATGGATGCGCCATATTTACGGTATTGCACACCAAAGCGTAAGGATCAGGCAGTGAAAAAAAAATGACGCTGTCGGGGCATGATGTCGTAGTGGAATCTGACATATTAGGAGCAAAACTGACATCACTTGTTCTTATTGCATTTGTCACCCCGAGTGAGATTGGTATGCCCAGACTTGGGTCCCATGCTCTCCATGCCACTGGAATCAAGCTATCCTGGCTGATGAGGGGTGAAACCCTGAAACTGGTCCTAGGATGCTTGTTTCCAATCCAGGGAGGACCTGGCCTGGCAGTTCGGGCTGGACTGTTCCCATTGGGCGCAGGGTCAAGACTGGATTGCATATGGCTGGGTTCAAACTGGAATGGCATGGGGAGCAAAAAAACGATGGAGTTAGGCCCAGATCTCTGTACTAGGGTGAATGTATGACATTGTTCTGCATTCTGTCCATCAATTGTTCTTTTTGCATTTGTCACCCGAGTGGGACGGGTATGCCCAGACGTGGGTCCCGTGCTCTCCATGCCACTGGAGTCAAGCTATCCTGGCTGATGAGGGGTGAAACCCCGAAACCGGTCCTAGGATGCTTGTTTCCAGTCCAGGAAGGACCTGTGCTGGCAGTTCGACTGGACTGTTCCCATTGGGCGCAGGGTCAAGACTGATTTGAATATGGCTGGGTTCAAGCTGGAATGGCATGGGGAGCAAAAAAACAATGGATTTAGGCCCAGATCTCTGTACTGGGGTGAATGTATGACATTGTTCTGCGTTCTGTCCATCAATTGTTCTTTTTGCAAGGCTGGTTATCAGCACGCAAAGTGACGCTAACCACCCTAGTACCACTTTTCAGTGCATCAAACATCAAAACCATTTTTAAAAATTACACTTTGGAGAAAGCAAATTGCCACACTTCACGGAAGGCAGCCATGGAGCAGGGAGAAGAGAGCAGCAGCTAGGACAACAACCCCAGCACCAGCCAGGATGTCCTGACAGACCCCAAGGGAAGGGGAAAAGGGAGTGCAACTTCAATGAGGAGCAGAATGACGTCTTGATCACTGAGGTGACAGAGCACCAACATCAGCTCTTTGTCACCTCAAAATTGCCATTAGTAAAGAAAGAGGCCATTTGGGAGTCCATAGCGGCCAAGATCAACAGTGTGGGACAAGCAAAGAGGATAGTTTCTGACTGCAAGAAACGCTGGCACGACTATAAGTGCATATACTATAAGACTATAAGTGCAGGATGAAGGAGAAATTGGCCAACAACCTGAAGGCAGCCATGCAAACCGGAGACCTACAGGGTAAGTCACAACAAGGGGGAATTTGGGAAAAAAGTTCATGTTCTGCAGTGCAGCTAGTTAGGTCCCAGTGCTCCACTGGGCTGTGTGCAGGGCAAAGGGCAGGTATCTGGGTCATGTACCATTAAACATCACATAAATGTAAGTCACACTACCCAGTCACCTGTGGCACAGCTCAGTCCAGCTCCCTCACATTGATCCCTTCCATTTGTGAAGTGCAGCACCAGTCCATGTTCACCTTTGTATACTGGCACATGTAGTGGAATGTATAACATGAGTCACCACAGCTACAGGTCCCACAATATAAAGCAAAAAACATGGAATGAAACAGCACCTCATGCATGGACACATTAACCCTGTCCAACCTGTCTGTTACATGACAGACCACCTTGCACCAGGATGACACTGTTTCTAACTTGTGCCCATGCACTAGGGGTGTGTGGAATTTGCGTAGTCGCGCTACGCAAAGCTCCGCAAAACGGTAAAACATCTCCGCGAGCACGCAAAAGTTCAGCGAACACGCGGAATTGCTTGTTCCGCCCGTTCGCAATGCTTTTTTCCTGTTCGCGAACGCTGTTTGCGTGCTCGGGGAGAAATATCTTGCGAACACGCATTTTGAAAGCGCGAACAAGCAAAAAATTCCGCAAAGCCACGGATCGCGGAATTTTTGGTAATTCCGCGTTCTCCGCGGAACGCGAAATTACCCAAATTCTGCAAATTCCGCGAGCGGAACGGAATTTACCGTCCAGGCCTACCATGCACACACATCTGGACTGTAAACCAATGGAATGCAATGGGATTGTCAGAGGAGAAACTGCACACCTGAGAGGAAGGTCAGTTGTGGGGCATATGAAGGATCTACACATAGGAACATACCAAGAGTCACACGTATAGTAAACTGCGTGAAACTACATTACACTCAGCTGTCCCTACTTGGAGGGTGAGAGCATACAGGTGTTAGCTCCCATGGCAGAGACCTGCTGTTGTTGGTCCTTGTCCCAGAGGACATTAATCCGCACACATGTGCTGTGCAGTATGACACAAACAAGGATCATTTTGGACACTATTGGGAACGATTAGAGTAATCTCCCCCCAGAGATGTCAAGACAGTGGAACCTGGCCTTGAGCAGGCCAAAGGTTTGCTCAACAATATTGCGTGTCTTGCTGAGTGCCTGGTTGTAGGCCTTCTCTGGCTCATTTGGGGGTGTGCATGCAGGGTTATTAATCAAGGCTGAAACCCATATCCTTGGTCAGCTGAGAGTGAAAAGAAAGGACAACTGTACATGGTTTTGCTCACTGTTTCAGATACATTCCAGTCCAAGTGTATTTTGTATAGTGAAATTGTCATATACATTTCGTACAGATTTTCACATTATGTGTTACTCATACAGGTGGTCATAGGTTTACACATGTCACTTCCATTACTCTATGTAATAGCAAATGCTGAGCATGGGTTGATACATTGTACACATCTACATCCTGACTGTCATGTTGATCCTGTAGCTTTCTGTTATGGCTATTTGGAGATGCTCCTGACCACTCTATGTTATGTGCTCACAATATATGTGTGAAGTGACAGATTGGGAATTGGATATTTAGCTAGTTGGTCCTCCCTAGGTAGGTAGTGTCATAGCAGAAATACTTTACCCTGACACATGCATATGTCCATGGTAAACCACAGATGTCGGTGGTAGGCTACATGGCATTGGCACAGGCATTTAAAAGTAAATTTCTAGCCAATGCACTATATGTGGTTCCATCCATCCACAGAGGATGAACTGACACATTGCAACTGAGTGACGTAGTGTCGCTACTGCCATTGCCAAATTGATAAGTGCATGCTAAAGTGGCACAACATTGTTCCCACTATGTGCACATGACACATGGACCTGATAGTGGCGCTCTGCAGTGTACTGCCCTATTCCACTGAGAAAGGGCAGTAGTACACAATAATGAGGCCATACAGCACATTCCAGGTAATTCAGCCTACACTTGCACACATGTTGTCTAGCAGATACACATTCACACTTGCACTAGGGGTGGTCGGGCCTGCATTGCCTGCAAGAATATGCTTGTGTATGAGGGTGCAACTTCCTGCACAGGGTGCAGCCTCAGTGGCCTGATCATCTATGTTGTGTGCCATAGAACACAGTACACATAGGATATGGTAGTGACTTAGATGACTTAATTTCTTTTTGATTGATACACATCTCCTGGGCAGACCACTTGATTTATCACATTGTACAGTTTTCGTGGGGTCGGATACATGACATGCCTGATGAGCCATGGGAGTGGCATGGAGACACCCCTACAACACTCATGGAATGCCTCCCATGCCCACAGTGATGCTACACAGCATGTTGGCCAGTGATGCATTGCTCTGTACCTTTACCCCATTCAACAGCAGACAAAGTGGCTTTGCATGTCTTAACATGTATGATTTGGAGGTTTGCATTACACATGTATCATGATGCATGGTGCATGTCTGAGGCACACCCCTCCTACTTATGTCTCAATCTGCATTGACAGACACAGAGATTAGTATTGTGTCATCCATTTTTAACTGTTAGCGGATCTGGTAGGTACTTGAATTTTGCTTACCTGCAAGTAAGTCGTTCCCATATCACCCATTCTGGAAGCAGTCATTTATGATGGAGTGCCGGAATATGTATGCATCAAGCACACTGCCAGGGTATTTGACCAGCGCATTGGTAAACAAGCCCCGATGGTCAACAATTGCCTGGACATTGATGGAGTGGGTGCATTTCCGGTACCGGTAGAGATGGTATGTTGCAGCAGGGGAAACCAATTGTACATGTGTGCAGTCCATGGTGCCCAGCACATGTGGAAATCCAACAATGGCATAAAACCCTTGCTTTGTCTCCAGCTGCAGTTCGTGGGTGTTCGGGAAGAGGAGGTACTGGGGTGTCAGGCGGACGATGACAAACAGGACAGAGGGTAGGTAGGACGACAAAGATAACTGGGATAATCCAGCCACTCTGGCTGCTGTTGTCTGGAAGGACCTTGATGCCAGCATGGCTAGTACAGACATGAGCTTCACCTGTGGAGAGATTTTGGTAAACTTGGCAGTTTTTGGCTGGAGCATTGCCGCAATAAGGTGTAGCAACTGTACAATGAACTCACTCCTATACCGGCAATAGGTGATTACCTCATCCTCCTTGAGACCAATTAGGGAAGTATGCTGCAGATAAATGTGCTTCCTTCTCCTCCACTGCAGGAGGGATCAGGTGGTGGGAGGGGATGGGGTTGAGGGGAGGGATTGTCACCTTGCAACTCCAAGCTGCAAAATTAGCACCTCCATGGGCTAGTTGAACTTGCCAAACTGTTTTGTGTGGCTTTTGTTTATGTACCAAAGCCCATGCATCATTTCCTATGCTTGGGTTACCAACGAGCAGGGATTTTGGTGCATTTCATGCTCTGCGCAATGCTTGCCGACAATGCGTCACTTTCTCCAAAATTCATAAATTTCACTGCTTTGATTTTACGTTGGAAATAGAGACGGAACACCTACCTTGGATATATTTATTTTATTTATTTATTTATCTGAAGAGTTTTATATAGCGCTGGCTAGACCTGGAGGTATCAGAGCGCTTTACATGAGGATCAGCGAGTTACGAGGAACAAAATTACATCAGTTACAGGAGCCAAGTAGAACATTGGAGAAAAAAAACAGTGAATCAACATTAACATGAGTTATTAGCGCAATAGCATAGCCAAGACACACGTCCAATGAGGTATGGATGTTAGAGGGGGAATGGTAAAAAAGGAGTAAGGAATGCAGATCGGGTCAGGTCGACTCAGGCTGGGAGGGGGGGGCAGCCACAGGAACACGGAGGGAGGAGGCGGGAGGAGGAAAGGAAAACGCAGCGGAGAGACAAGGAAGAACTATGTCCAGTGTCCGGCTGGGTAGGTGAACGGCTGCGGGGGTGAAACCAAAGCTGATCTCCTCTATAGCTGCCTAAACAGCTCCATCGGGCATCGGCCACGTTGCTCGGGCTCCGCGGGGGGGGGGGGAAGGAAACGCAGCGGAGAGACAAGGAAGAACTATGTCCAATGTCCGGCTGGATAGGTGATGGCTGCGGGGGTGAAACAAAAGCCAATCTCCTCTATAGCTGCCTAAACAGCTCCACCGGGCATCGGCCATGTTGCTCGGGCTCCGCGGTCAGTAAAACAAATATGGGTTCCGCCCGGGGGGCATCATCTCTTCTACAGCCACTCAATTCCTATTGTTGGCGTTTTTTAATAGTTATTATTCCAGACTTTTCCGATGTTATTAAGTCTATTGAGATTATGTCTGTTCTGGAAATCAATTTAAGGTTCTTTGCTTTGGGTTTAGTAGATTCAGTTACAAATAGTCCGTGGATAGCCGCCATCTTAAGGTCAGGCAGGTCAGAAATAGAGGATTAAGGCATTGGGTACCTTTTTGGTGGCCATTTTGAAGTTAGGCTGGTCACTAGTAAAACTAATGAATCATAAGAAATAAGAAAATACCTGAAGGGTTCCGGAAAATCAACAACCCCCAGTGTAGTCGGGATTCCCATAGTAGGTACCGTCACCACCTGGTACTTAGGCCTCACCGCTGCTGTAATCGAAGTCATGACAGCACGAAAGCATGCAGTAGTCTAGTGCCTGGATAGCTGAGATGACTCTTCACTCTCCTCAGGCCAAAGCTGCCCACCGATTGTCAGGATCTGTGCGCTTCACTCCCAGAGCCGCGGGTGGAGTCGCCAGGTCCGTAGCGCGCGAGACACAGACCCGCCATCAGCAGTCACAGCGCCTCACCCATCAGCAGCGAAGGAGAGACAGTCGAGTGGGCGCCTGCAATGGCGGCATGCTGCACCGCCCAGCAGGGGCTCCGCTAGTTGAGCAACGCACAGGCACAGCAGCGCGGCGGCCCTCGAGGATCCAGCCGATGTTCACCTCCAATCTCGTCAGGTATATTAACTCGTATAGAGGCCCCCAGCGCACAGCCAAATTTCCCCCGGGGCAGGGGCGCAGAGCACAGCTCCTCGCGTCTCCGGCAGCCGGCAATAACTAGTGTCCCCAAATTGAGCCCAGCCGGGTCTCGATAATATCAGGCAGGCTTCCGCTCTCCCCTCGACAAAAAATGAAGTCTCGGAAACCCAGTCGAGCGACCGGCCGCAAATTCACAGGAGCCTTCAGGTCACCACGCGGCCACCATATTGCCGCCAGGGGCCGTCTGTAGAGGTAAAGTCTGTAAAGCTTAACAGGCGGTAGTGCTCCGCATCAAAAACCGTCTCACAGTTGTCCGCCTCACTTCTGCATAGCTGTCCCTCGTTTTACGGTGTCGGATGGCCACGGGAACCCAGGATTATTGGCGGATTATGCGGTCAGCCGGTGGAGCTGCACTAGAGCGCAGCGATTCCGCCGTGCGGCCCATGCGCATATAAATACTTATGCGACACAGTCGGTTCAGGCGCAGGCATATTTCAATGCAGGACTCCTTAAAGTGACGCATCAGCCCAGATTCGTCACCTTGTAAATGTGGAGTACTGACTGCACCGCCAATGGGTCAAAACGTTTGATGTATTGGCAGTGCAAGCTCCTTGTAAATAAGCCCCATGGTCTCTAGTTGGCAGAGGTATGCACCTGTCCAAGTAGGAGTCAAGCTATCCTGGCTGAAGAAGGCTGATAGCCTGAAACCGGTCCTAGGATGCTTGATTCCGGTCCAGGGAAGACATGGCTTGGCAGTTCGGTCTGGACTGTTCCCATGAGGCACAGGGTCAAGACTGATTTGCATATGGCTATGTCTGAACTGGGGTGGCGTGGTGAAGCAAAATAACGATGGATTAAACCCAGATCTGTGACTGGGGGTGAATGTTTGCCAATGTGCAGCATTCCGTCCATCATCTTGTGTGTTTTGCATTTCGCTCTAAGTGGGAAGGGTATGCCCAGACGTGGGTCCCGTGCTCACTAAGCCACGGGAGTCAAGCTATCCTGGCTGAAGAAGGCTGATAGCCTGAAACCGGTCCTAGGATGCTTGATTCCGGTCCAGGGAAGACATGGCTTGGCAGTTCGGTCTGGACTGTTCCCATGAGGCACAGGGTCAAGACTGATTTGTATATGGCTATGTCTGAACTGGGGTGGCGTGGTGAAGCAAAATAACGATGGATTAAACCCAGATCTGTGACTGGGGGTGAATGTTTGCCAATGTGCAGCATTCTGTCCATCATCTTGTGTGTTTTGCATTTCGCCCTAAGTGGGAAGGGTATGCCCAGACGTGGGTCCCGTGTTCACTATGCCACTGGAGTCAAGCTATCCTGGCTGAAGAAGGCTGATAGCCTGAAACCGGTCCTAGGATGCTTGATTCCGGTCCAGGGAAGACATGGCTTGGCAGTTCGGTCTGGACTGTTCCCATGAGGCACAGGGTCAAGACTGATTTGCATATGGCCATGTCTGAACTGGGGGGGGCATGGTGAAGCAAAATAACGATGGATTAAACCCAGATCTGTGACTGGGGGTGAATATTTGCCAATGTGCAGCATTCCGTCCATCATCTTGTGTGTTTTGCATTTCGCCCTAAGTGGGAAGGGTATGCCCAGACGTGGGTCCCGTGCTCACTACGCCACTGGAGTCAAGCTATCCTGGCTGAAGAAGGCTGATAGCCTGAGACCGGTCCTAGGATGCTTGATTCAGGTCCAGGGAAGACATGGCTTTGCAGTTCGGTCTGGACTGTTCCCATGAGGCACAGGATCAAGACTGATTTGCATATGGCTATGTCTGAACTGGGGTGGCGTGGTGAAGCAAAATAACGATGGATTAAACCCAGATCTGTGACTGGGGGTGAATGTTTGCCAATGTGCAGCATTCCGTCCATCATCTTGTGTGTTTTGCATTTCGCCCTAAGTGGGAAGGGTATGCCCAGACGTGGGTCCCGTGCTCACTACGCCACTGGAGTCAAGCTATCCTGGCTGAAGAAGGCTGATAGCCTGAAACCGGTCCTAGGATGCTTGATTCCGGTCCAGGAAGACATGGCTTGGCAGTTCGGTCTGGACTGTTCCCATGAGGCACAGGGTCAAGACTGATTTGCATATGGCTATGTCTGAACTGGGGTGGCGTGGTGAAGCAAAATAACGATGGATTAAACCCAGATCTGTGACTGGGGGTGAATGTTTGCCAATGTGCAGCATTCCGTCCATCATCTTGTGTGTTTTGCATTTCGCCCTAAGTGGGAAGGGTATGCCCAGACGTGGGTCCCGTGCTCACTACGCCACTGGAGTCAAGCTATCCTGGCTGAAGAAGGCTGATAGCCTGAAACCGGTCCTAGGATGCTTGATTCCGGTCCAGGGAAGACATGGCTTGGCAGTTCGGTCTGGACTGTTCCCATGAGGCACAGGGTCAAGACTGATTTGCATATGGCTATGTCTGAACTGGGGTGGCGTGGTGAAGCAAAATAACGATGGATTAAACCCAGATCTGTGACTGGGGGTGAATGTTTGCCAATGTGCAGCATTCCGTCCATCATCTTGTGTGTTTTGCATTTCGCCCTAAGTGGGAAGGGTATGCCCAGACGTGGGTCCCGTGCTCACTACGCCACTGGAGTCAAGCTATCCTGGCTGAAGAAGGCTGATAGCCTGAAACCGGTCCTAGGATGCTTGATTCCGGTCCAGGGAAGACATGGCTTGGCAGTTCGGTCTGGACTGTTCCCATGAGGCACAGGGTCAAGGCTGATTTGCATATGGCTATGTCTGAACTGGGGTGGCGTGGTGAAGCAAAATAACGATGGATTAAACCCAGATCTGTGACTGGGGGTGAATGTTTGCCAATGTGCAGCATTCCGTCCATCATCTTGTGTGTTTTGCATTTTGCCCTAAGTGGGAAGGGTATGCCCAGACGTGGGTCCCGTGTTCACTACGCCACTGGAGTCAAGCTATCCTGGCTGAAGAAGGCTGATAGCCTGAAACCGGTCCTAGGATGCTTGATTCCGGTCCAGGGAAGACATGGCTTGGCAGTTCGGTCTGGACTGTTCCCATGAGGCACAGGGTCAAGACTGATTTGCATATGGCCATGTCTGAACTGGGGGGGGCGTGGTGAAGCAAAATAACGATGGATTAAACCCAGATCTGTGACTGGGGGTGAATGTTTGCCAATGTGCAGCATTCCGCCCATCATCTTGTGTGTTTTGCATTTCGCCCTAAGTGGGAAGGGTATGCCCAGACGTGGGTCCCGTGCTCACTACGCCACTGGAGTCAAGCTATCCTGGCTGAAGAAGGCTGATAGCCTGAAACCGGCCTAGGATGCTTGATTCCGGTCCAGGGAAGACATGGCTTGGCAGTTCGGTCTGGACTGTTCCCATGAGGCACAGGGTCAAGACTGATTTGCATATGGCTATGTCTGAACTGGGGTGGCGTGGTGAAGCAAAATAACGATGGATTAAACCCAGATCTGTGACTGGGGGTGAATGTTTGCCAATGTGCAGCATGCCGTCCATCATCTTGTGTGTTTTGCATTTCGCCCTAAGTGGGAAGGGTATGCCCAGACGTGGGTCCCGTGCTCACTACGCCACTGGAGTCAAGCTATCCTGGCTGAAGAAGGCTGATAGCCTGAAACCGGTCCTAGGATGCTTGATTCCGGTCCAGGGAAGACATGGCTTGGCAGTTCGGTCTGGACTGTTCCCATGAGGCACAGGGTCAAGACTGATTTGTATATGGCTATGTCTGAACTGGGGTGGCGTGGTGAAGCAAAATAACGATGGATTAAACCCAGATCTGTGACTGGGGGTGAATGTTTGCCAATGTGCAGCATTCCGTCCATCATCTTGTGTGTTTTGCATTTCGCCCTAAGTGGGAAGGGTATGCCCAGACGTGGGTCCCGTGCTCACTACGCCACTGGAGTCAAGCTATCCTGGCTGAAGAAGGCTGATAGCCTGAAACCGGTCCTAGGATGCTTGATTCCGGTCCAGGGAAGACATGGCTTGGCAGTTCGGTCTGGACTGTTCCCATGAGGCACAGGGTCAAGACTGATTTGCATATGGCTATGTCTGAACTGGGTGGCGTGGTGAAGCAAAATAACGATGGATTAAACCCAGATCTGTGACTGGGGGTGAATGTTTGCCAATGTGCAGCATTCCGTCCATCATCTTGTGTGTTTTGCATTTCGCCCTAAGTGGGAAGGGTATGCCCAGACGTGGGTCCCGTGCTCACTACGCCACTGGAGTCAAGCTATCCTGGCTGAAGAAGGCTGATAGCCTGAAACCGGTCCTAGGATGCTTGATTCCGGTCCAGGGAAGACATGGCTTGGCAGTTCGGTCTGGACTGTTCCCATGAGGCACAGGGTCAAGACTGATTTGCATATGGCTATGTCTGAACTGGGGTGGCGTGGTGAAGCAAAATAATGATGGATTAAACCCAGATCTGTGACTGGGGGTGAATGTTTGCCAATGTGCAGCATTCCGTCCATCATCTTGTGTGTTTTGCATTTCGCCCTAAGTGGGAAGGGTATGCCCAGACGTGGGTCCCGTGCTCACTACGCCACTGGAGTCAAGCTATCCTGGCTGAAGAAGGCTGATAGCCTGAAACCGGTCCTAGGATGCTTGATTCCGGTCCAGGGAAGACATGGCTTGGCAGTTCGGTCTGGACTGTTCCCATGAGGCACAGGGTCAAGACTGATTTGCATATGGCTATGTCTGAACTGGGGTGGCGCGGTGAAGCAAAATAACGATGGATTAAACCCAGATCTGTGACTGGGGGTGAATGTTTGCCAATGTGCAGCATTCCGTCCATCATCTTGTGTGTTTTGCCTGTCCAAGTAGGGACAACAATCCTAGACAGGGTAAGTCAGATACACACCATAAATTAACCAGTGCTCACCCTCTGGTAGCTTGGCATAGAGCAGGCAGGCTTAACTTAATGGGCAATGTGTAAAGTATTCGTGCAACACTTAGAACAGTAACACAGTAGAAACACCACAAAAAGACTAAATACCAGTTTAGAAAAATAGAGAATATTTGTTTGAGTAATACAAGATCAAAGTGAAAAAAATCCAATAAGTAGAACAGGAGTTATGAATTTTTAAAGATTACATTGAAACATAGTAATTAAAACCATAAAGTGCCAACCAGGGACATCTGGTCGCCCTTGATAGGGTAAATCCCAAAGTTCCGATCGACAGCAATGGAGTGCCGGTTGGATACAGGGACCAACCTTGCCCTGATGAAAAAGTACCTTGCTTGGATGATGCATCGATGTCGAGGGCGAGATGCGAGAAGCAGGGAGGTGATGCGCTGGTTCTGAGCCTTAGCATTCGGAGGCGATAAGTCGTCCTCGAGCCACACTCTCGGAGATGTGTCATCGTCGAGCAGCCCTGGATGTAGGCAATGCATCAGTGACAAGCTGCGCAGCCAGTGATGTGATGTCTTCATCCTCGACGGCAGCAGCAATGCGTCGGCGTCGAGGGGAGATGCTTTAGTTCCGACCGGCACAATGACGGCGATGAGTGAACTTTCATAAATACAACACAGAAAACCCACTTCTAAGGGCCCAGGGCTGGATTGGCACCACTTAGCAGGGCAAGACTCACAGTTGGCAGAGACCAAGTGCTGTAGCAGGGTTGTTGGAAGTCTTTGATGTCCCTAAAGCTTCAGAACAGGAGGCAAGCCAGCAAGGCCTTGGAGTCACTTTGGTTCTGCAGAGTAGAGATTCGGGTCCAGTCCTTCTCACTCCCAGGCAAGGAGGGCAGCAGGCAGCAGGTACAGCAAAGCAAGAGTCCAGCAAAGTCTACCATAGCACAGCAGAGTGACAATCCTTCCAGCAGCTCAGCAGTCCTCCTTCTTGGCAGAATATCCTCAGGTCCAGAAATGTATTGAATTGGTGGTGTCTAAGGTCCAGTACTTATACCCAGTTGTGCCTTCAAAGTGGGGGGAGACTTCAAAGAGAGGTCTTTGAAGTGCACAAAGTCCCTGCTCTTCCAGCCTTGGCTCCAGATTCACTGCAGGGGGGTATGCAGCTCTTTGAGTGGGGACAAGCACAGCCCATTCAGGTTCATGTGTCAACTTCACCCTTCCATCCTGGCCAGGGTGACCCATCAGGATGTTGATGGCCCATTAGTTACACCTCAGCTCCCTTTGAGTGTTTCGCTAGCTGGAGGGAATGCACAAATCCCAGCTGTCACCCACCCTAGATGTGTATTCAGAGACAGGAAGAAGGTGCAGAATTGTTAACATAAAATGCCAGCTTTCTAAAAGTAAAAGACACACAATTGATGGATGGCTGGGTTCAAACTGGAATGGCATGGTGAGCAAAAAAAGATGGATTTAGGCCCAGATCTCTGTACTGGGGTGAATGTATGACTTTGTTCTGCATTCTGTCCATCAATTGTTTTTGCATTTGTCACCCCGAGTGGGACGGGTATGCCCAGACGTGGGTCCCGTGCTCTCCATGCCACTGGAGTCAAGCTATCCTGGCTGAAGAGGGGTGAAACACCGAAACCGGTCCTAGGATGCTTGTTTCCAGTCCAGGGAGGACCTGGCCTGGCAGTTCGGGCTGGACTGTTCCCATTGGGCACAGGGTCAAGACTGATTTGCATATGGCTGGGTTCAAACTGGAATGGCATGGTGAGCAAAAAAACGATGGATTTAGGCCTAGATCTCTGTACTGGGGTGAATGTATGACATTGTTCTGCATTCTGTTCATCAATTGTTGTTTTTGCAGCTTTCTAAAAGTGGCATCATCAGACTTGCAACTTAAAATCCCACTTTACCATAAGCTGTGATTTTAAATTCTGAGTGCAGAGACACCAAGCTTTAAATGTCTATCTTTTATCAATCGGAAACTACACTTATAAAATGTAATAGGGAAATCCCAATGTTAACCTGTGGGAAAGATAAGCCTCGCAGTAGTGAAAAACAAATTACATGTAAAACTTAAACCTACTTTTTAAATACACTCCACCCTGACCTTGGGGCTGTCCTGGGCCTACCTTAGGAGTGACTTATATGTAGTAAAAAGGAAGGTTTAGGCCTGGCAAGAAGGTTAAGTTGCCAGGTCCACATGGCAGTTTAAAATTGCACACACAGGCTCTGCAGTGGCAGGCCTGAGGGATCACTGACACAACATCAACTCCTATAATATCGAGCTACAAAATTATCGAGTCACTAATATCATATACAAAAATATCGATACCCAATACACAAAACTAAAATGACACAAACATCGATAAAAAAATATCGACAACAAAAAAAGAGCGCAAAAATATTGATAAAATTAAAATAACATATATCACAACAAAAACATCGATATGCATAATATCAACAACACAAACATTGATAAAATACATATAAACTATACAAAAAAAATGTAAACATAAAAATAAACTATTTTCAATAATATAAACAAATAACATATATCAAACATTAAAAACAAACACTAAAAAATTACAAAATTAATAAAACTAAAACCCAAACAAATACACTTAAAAATCACAAACAAATAAATAAACAAACACTACAACAGAAAAAAATATCACAACTATCAACAATAATCAAACATATATATATTATATATATAAAAATATATAACATTTATTAACGCATACATTTTAATTACATTACTAAACAAAAATAAAAACAAACATTAAATAAACATAATTAACATTAAACAAATTAAATTATAACTGCCAAAATTTCAAAGAAAAGCTATCTCAACCAACCAATTTAAACTCCACCAACACAAACCAATAGAAAACTCTAACTAATTAAATGAACACTATAAAAGCAATCAATTAATTAACACAAAATTTACAGTGAAATGGACAAAGACTGCAGAAGCACGAAACTTTGCAAAACAGAAAACAGAACGAAACAGATCTACAGTAACAACTAATCAGAAAAACTCTCATTAAAGGTAAGAACAAACTTTTTAAATAAATAAATAAAATTAGCTTAAAAGCAAAAAAATGTATATACAAATTAACTAAAACTATAATATGTTTTCCTTTATATTACACAGACTAAACTTCACTTAAACTTCACCTAGAAAATTCCAAACAATGATTTACTTTCAAAACAACTACAAAATCAACCTTAACAAAAAATATAAAACAAAGTAAGTATATATCTTAACAAATAGAGTTAACTGATGAAAACTAAAAAAATGATTAAAAAAGCAAAACATAACTAACAAATACTTTTATTTTAATAGCATCTACAGACTTCACCAAAACAACAAAATCAATGGAAAATAGTAAGTATTTTTTTTAACAACTAAAGAAAAATAGAGACTAAATAAACGAAATAAACAAACTTAGGGGACCATTATGATAACGGGCGGATCGCCACCGCCCGTATGGCGGTGGCGATCCGCCCGCTATTTTCCTCCGCCCGCCACACATTTTCCCCCCGACATATTACTATGGCGGGGGGACCCCGGTGGACGGAAAGACCGTCCGCCGGTTCTCCGCCCGGTCGATGAGTTGACCGGGCGGAAAAGCATTTAATATGGTGGCGGTGTCTAGTAGACACCGCCATCCATATTATGATGCATGCGGGATATGCCTTTCCGCAGCGGCAATGCTGCCACGGAAAGGCATACGGTAGGGGCCCATAGTGGGCTCCCAGGGATTCTGGGGGGTGGGGGGTGCACATGGGGGGTACCTATGGTACCCCCCTGCATTTCAATGTACAACGTGGCAGGCACCGCGCGGTGCCTGTCACGTTGTGCATTGAACAGCACAACTTGCATTTCTGGCATTGCAGCGGGCGGTGCTTTCAGCACCGCCCGCCGCAATGTTAGAAATGCGGGATGCGCCCGCCAGTGTGGCGGGCGCATCCTAATGGGATGTGCGGGACCGCCGCATGCATTGCGGGTGGTCCCATTTCCCGGGGGTATGGCGGGCGGACAAAGTCCGCCCGCCATGCTAATGACCCCCTTAATGTAACACTTCAATAAAAATAAAATTTTCCTTTTTAACCAACAGAAAAAAAGAAACCAGTGAATAAACCACGAACATCAAAAAAGTATCCAACAAGAAAAGCAAAACAACATATATGTAAGTATATTTTGAAATGTAATAATTATATAAACATATTTATTCTTCAATACTTAATAATGAATAAATACATATATATAAATATATTCACAGATATAAAGAGAAAATGACAGAATTGGCAAAGTTCATATCCTCACAAAAGGAAAAACTATTTCTGTGCTACATGGGCTATACTCACACGCAAGAGAAAATAAAAGGAAATAAAACCCATTGGAAATGTAATAAATACTACTCCAATTCTTCCTATGGGAGAGCAACAACAGTAGAAACAAATGTTATTAATGTCAGGGAACACACCCATCACCCCAATGTCACAGAGAGTGAGGTGAGGGATGCTTTAGAAACCATCAAAGAAGCAAGCACCAGCTCCCAACAAACCAGTACCCAAATATTAAAAAACATACTAACTAGAGTTCCTGAACATGTAACAGGACAATTACCATCCATCCCCACTCTAAAACGCCGGATAGCCAGAACTAAAAGATCCACTGCTCAAACACCTCCCACCCTCCAAACCTTTGCAGAAATCGAAATTTTACAAGAATACACTGTAACACACAAAGATGAAAATTCATTCTTTATGACAATAACAGTCATGAAAAAAGAATTATCATCTTTGCCATCAACACCAACATTCAAAAGTTAAAGCAATGTGAAACAGGGATGATGGATGGAGTGCCACAGGGTTCGGTCCTGAGCCCAACTTTGTTCAATCTATATATGGCTCCCTTGGCACTCCTGCCAGAGCATCATGGGGCTAAAGTCATATCTTACGCCGACGACACGCAGCTGTTGTTTACCTATGAGAAAAATGCGGTGTTGAGAGGAGAAGATATCAACAATTGCCTGTCCAAGGTGTTTTCCTGGTTTCGGCCATAGTCCCGGCGTGGAATGGCGTAATTGGTGGCCTCAGGACATGTCCCCCCCCAGCTGTTCAGTTACCACCGTAAAAAACCTTGGGGTAAAAATGGATGCGGACATGTCCATGAAGGCACAAGTTCAATCTGTGGCCGCCACCTGTTTTGGACTACTGAAAATGATGAAGAACTTTCTCCCTCTCCTTTCAGTTCCTCATAGGAAAACAGTGGTCCAAGCTTTAATAACATCTAGGCTTGACTATGACAACGTTCTGTATCTTGGCCTCCCTGACTACCTACTTAGGGGCCGATTCCGATCTCGGCCGGTAGGGCTCCGAATCGGATTCGGCTTTACCGGATCCGATTCGGAGCCCTATTTCCCGACCGATTCGTACGCGCGTCCGGGCGAGCGAGTACGATACGTATTCGCCGACCGACTCGTCCGGGCGTCCCGACCGCTCCGACCGACTCGATCCCGGGTCGAACCGCACCGACCGACTCGCTCGGACCCGACTCGCACCGCGCAATGGTGACGTTCCCCGGCCGGGTAAGTACGATGCGCGCGCGCGCGAGCAGTCCGACCGAGCCGCGCACTCCGGCTCGAAAGAGCTGTCGGAGCCGTACTTTGGGGGTCCGTGTCGGACCCCCTGTACGCCTAGCCACGCGAGTCGCACACAGGGGGACCCATGGGTCCCCCTACCTGTGCGTGTACGGCGCGAATCGCTTCGCCGCGTACACGCTGTAGGGGGCTCACTTGTCCGACTTGCACCCATTGAGTCAATGGGAGCCCGCGTACGCGTTGTACGACAGGCTCCCATTGACTTCAATGGGAGTCCGACCGACTCGAGTCCGATGGCATACGTGCGCATCGTACTCGTTCGGTTGGACTGCACGGGTCCGATTCGGTCGGAAATCTCTCCGGGTCCGGCTCGGTCGGAGAGATTTCCGGCCCGAATCGGAATCGGCCCCTAGGTCGTTTGCAGGTGGTACAGAACGCGGCAGCAAGGGCTGTCTTGTTGGTTGACCTTAGAACTCATATGATGCCCCACTTGATGTCCCTGCACTGGCTCCCGTTGCGGAAAAGGGTGATTTTTAATGCCCTGGTACTATTCTTCAAAGCCTTTCACAATATTGGAGCCTCCTACATCAGCAACAGAATCCAGCCATATGCTCCTATCAGAACCCTGCATTCCTCAACTCAGAAGCTGTCGTCGTGCCAAAATTTGCACGTTCTCGGTTGGGCAGACGCTCGTTCCAGGTGACCGCTTCTAAGCTGTGGAATAGCCTGCCGCCTCTCCTGAGACAGGAACAAGTTCTCCTCAGCTTTAGAAGAAAGTTAAAAACCTGGTTGTTTCAATGAGAGTGGAGTCACCCATAGCCGCTCCCAACTGTTCTGTCAATAGGGTTAAGTTAGCGCCGGGACACTCTTAGGAGTAGCCGTGCGCTTTACAAATACCCCTATAACATAACATAACATTCAAAGTTTGCCCTAAGCCCTTTTACCAACTCTATACCATCCATAGAGAATATGAAGAAACCAACATACCCTTCATATACGCACTACTCCCCAACAAACAAAATACTACCTCATAGAACTCCTTACAGTAATAAAACAACAGACAGAAAACTACTTCCCACAAAAAATAATAATAGATTTCGAACAAGTAATGATTCAGTCAATTTTAAAAATATATCCTCATACTGCAATACATGGTTGCTATTATTATTTCAACCAAAGTATTTGGAGACATCTGCAAAAATCTACCCTAAGTATAGATTATGCTACAAACAGCAACTTTGCCTATCAAATCAAAAAACTAATAGCCCTGGCCTATGTGCCAACAACATAAGTAGCCAACCACTATAATATACCTATTGAAAGCCCTTTCTACCAGGCCAACGAAGCAAAACTAACACCCTATCTTGACTACTTTCAAGACACCTGGGTAGGAAGACTACATGTGTCAGGGCACCGAAGACAACCAAAGTTTCAAATCCCCTGGTGGAACGTCTATGACAGCACCCTAGCACAAAAAGCTAAAACCAAATAATGCAGTGGAAGGATGGCATAATGCCTTCCAAGCCACAATAGGAAGAGGACAACCAACTTTACACAAACTAATAGAAGTCATCAAAAAAGAACAGAGTTATCAAGAACTAAGGCTAGAACAATCCCACACTTAAATAGGTCCTAAACTTAGGGGGTCATTACAATAGCAGGCGGATCACCACCACCCGTATGGCGGTGGTGATCCGCCCACCATATTCCACCGCCCGCATGCCAATTCCCCCCGCCACATTACGATGGCGGGGGGACCCCGGCGGACGGAAAGACCGTCCGCCGGTTTTCCTCCGGTCCGACAGGGGACCGGGCGGAAAAGGGCACAAATATGGTGGCGGTGTCTGCAAGACACCGCCATCCATATTGCGATGTTGGCGGAGAGCAGCCTTTCCATGGCGGCAACGCCGCCATGGAAAGGCATATGGTCTTTGCTGTTGGGGGCCCGTTGCGGGCCCCCCAGATGTTGGGTGGGTAGGGGGTGCACATGGGGGGTACCTATGGTACCCCCCTGCATTTGCGTGCACAAGGTGGCAGGCACCACGCGGTACCTGTCTCGTTGTGCATGCAAATGCACAACATGCATATATGGCATTGTGGCGGGTGCTGCTTCCCAGCTCCGCCCGCCACAATTCAATATATGCGGGATGTCACCGCCAGCATGGCGGTGGCATCCTAATGCCTACAGCGGGACCGCCGCACCTATGGCGGACGGTCCCATTTACCGTAACGGTGGCAGGCGGACTTTGTCCGCCCGCCATCGTAATGGGCCCCTAAGTAAGCAAACAAAAACAATGTACGAATACCTACTGCACAAAACTCGACTCTACGCAAGCCCCAAAGGACTAGAATACCTTGAGACAATAGCCAAATCTATACTTTAAACAAAAAACAATAGCAAACACCACGCAGCATTTAAAAATTACAAATTTTTACTCTTTTTTAAATTAATAATTATAATTATGTCATTTAAAAATTAAAAACGTACATAAAAATATATGAGATAATATAATTATTAAAATCAAAAAGAAACAAGCAAACCAGATGTTTCCAAAAACATATCCCACCCATAATAACAAAAAATAACTTACAGTTGTGTTGCAGTAGATGGTCCTCAAAAACGAACAATTCCATAGTAGATAAATCGAAACACAAATCCATTCAAAAGGAAAGCCCTAAAAAAATGCAAAAATACAACTGTAGAAAAAAGGCTCCAATGACGCAATCTTCTCAATAACAAAACCCTCAAAAACCAAAAAATTAGCTTAAAAAAAACACTCCAACAAACCTGAAAAATAAAAGGAAATGTAAAATAGTAATTTGTTTGAAAGAAGCAAAATACATTTTCCTTTAAGAAGAAACACGTCTTCAGCACCATCCCGAAACAGGAAACCGACAAAAAAACAACAACACCCTCCCACATTAACATATACAAACCCACACACATTAATTACAACATTAAATACAACATAACATAATTAAACATCACATAACGAACACTATAGTACACTCTGCAAGTCTTCAAAACTACGTCAAACACATCAAACACTAAACTACTAAAACAACACCAAACTACACAAAAAATAAACATTTAACACCCTAACAAGTCTAACTACACTACTACTACCTCCCCCTACCCTAAAACTACCTTAAAAGTAAATTAAATCAAACTTACCTTATCCGACAAAACACAGCTCCCAACTGTGAGGTTCCGTCTTCCAAAATTACCTAAAAACGAAACAGATAGACAAAAATGTGAGGAAATAGAAAAAAATAGCTGCGTAATAAAAATGAAAAAAGATTACCTCCCCATAGGCAACAATGGAGAAATAATAAAAAATCCAAAAATTAAATATACATTTTTATATTTTGAAAAAAATATAGAAAAATATAGAAAACATTTACAAAAAATTTAAAATATGTATTAAATATTATATTATCACAAAACAAAAATATAATATACAATATATATTAAAATGTATATTTCTTTGATGTACTCACCTTCAACATATAAAATTACAAGAAGGCTATTTTAAATGTGCAGACAATATAACACTGTTTAATTAAAAATGTGATACAAAAATATATTTGTGAAACAAATGTGTAAAGTATTTAATATATTAAATATTTTTTTTAAATAATATTTAATATGCTAAATAAAAACAAAATGTACAAACTTTAACAGTGTGAAATACATAACAATTTTATGACGGAAATAAAATGATCTAAAATGTATTAAAAAAACGTAAAAACAAATGTACTAAAATGTTGACTTTTCTTTAAAAGAAATGATAAATAACAAAAATCAAAAAGTCTATAATGAAAAAACTGAAAATATACTTACTTTACTACTACATGACTATGGGGCTCATTACGATGGCGGGCGGAAGCACAACCGCCGTGCTGGCGGATGCAAAAACCACCAGTTACCGCCGGCACGCAGCAGTCCACACGCCCGCCCAATTACGATGCGAAAAGTAGGCCAAACACCGCCGGCAAGCCAGCAACACCGTCCGCCATCAAAGTGCGCCCGTACACGTAGCGGCGCAGCACAATTGACACACACCGTCCGACGAAACACGTCCTGCCCGGCGTATAAATTACGATGCCGCAAACAAATGGCTCCCACGGCCAAGAGATACCGTACGACAAACCGAAGCGGTAACACGGACGCCGAGCACGGACAACGAAGAAGCGGCTCCCCCGAGCATGAATCCAGCACTGCAGGCCCTCCCCATGCTCCTGTTGATGCACCACCAAGGACGCAACCTACCGCGGAGACGCAGGTAGGCACACACACAACAAGTGCACGCAAACAGCGCACACAGTGCAAGGGCGGAAAAAGCGGACAACCCCCACCAGCGCGTGACACTACACATCCACCATTGCATCCACATATGACACACAGGCCAAATCGTAACATCGCGTAACACATGTGTACATACCACCTGGGACTAGGAACCAACGACCCCGTCACGGCCCCAAAGCGGCGATGACGCCGCCACACATGCGCACAACGCAGAGGCCAACCGCAGCGCCATGCATGCGTCGCACACAGACACAGGGACACAACCAAGCAGCACACACATCAGCCCCACCCCGAACGCACATGACACGTGACAGGCCTGCCACAGACATGTCCCCAACGCCCAATTCACGGACAACACCCAACGCCACACAACCGACGCACACATGTCAGTGAAGTCACGCAACAGCAGGACACACCCCAGTGTAACAAACATGGCGTAGCACACAGCGGCGGCAACACCAACTAGGAGAAGCAGGGCCCCTTCGGGAAGAGGAACGCCAGTACCACACTGAAACACCCATACCACCCTGCACATATGAACAAGACATATGAAACGGAACACCAAAGAGCCCGGGGACCGACAACAGGTGGCCCAAGAATAACATCCACACACAAGGCCCAACGCAGAGCGGAAAGGCAGCCTGCCGCCCACACAAGGGAGAGCAGACAGCACTGAATGACCTTCCATTCCAACTCCGAAACCACAGCCCTACGAAAGAAGCCGGTGAATACAGCCATTGTCCAAGAAAAGACCAACACAGGCATGCCGAGGAGACCGACCACAGGGCAGATAGCGCATATCACAGAAGCACACAACGGACGGGGAAGAAAAAGAAAACACTCCCCCATGTCGGCCACATGCAAGTTAATTGGAAGGAGTCACACATCACTGACCTTGAACTGTCTGAGAAGCATGTGGGATGAGGGCCCGTGTCCTCCAAACAAGCCAACAGAACACAAGTCCTGTCTCCCTATGACTACACAGAGCTCACAGCAACCTCGGAGCGTGCACATTGCAGACTGCACACACAGCCGGAGCACGCCACCACAACGCACCGCTGCGAAATGGCAACCGCAACACACCTACCCAACTACGCCGGACAACTCAAGCTGTACAAAACCAACCTGAAACATATATTGGGATGCGATCTCCTGTCCCTGCTGAACGTAAGTTACCGACTGACTTACCGCATCACATTGTTCAGCTGCGTCATGCCCGTCTTCTACTGTCGGAGGTGTCCCTACCAGCATCCCGTGGAGATATGCCTCTCCAACCCGGCATGTCTGAAGGCGGACCTGCTACCACTACTCCTCCCTCTGGACGCACACGACAGGGCCTGCTCTGCCTATGGGGGCATGGCGTATGTGGCCAACATCGCACCCGCACTGAAATGGGACCACTGTGCCTCCACACGACGGATCATCGAGTACAGCTACATCGAATGTCACCCAGCATGCCCCATCATGGTCCTCCAAGGGACAACTTACGAACAACACCTTGACAGCCACCATCCGCTACATTGGCTGGCAAACATGTACACCACCAATGACATGGAAGTCCTGCTGGACGGCATCGCATACCTGACAACCTGTAAATTCGTCGGACCACAACGCAGGTTCCCCGATTGACCTATGATGTCCAACCCCGCACCCATGCTTAGCTTCCGCACGGACTGGCCAGTCACCACCACAACAGCCATACCAAACGACCGGCAACTGTAACCACACCATCAACGACATCGCCATGACATCGGATATGACCGGGACATGCACACTGTTCCCCATCACATCCAGGAACACCGCATGCATCGTGGGAGGCAGTGGCATGGGCTCTGTGTATCGCACCCACATGGACGGAACTGCACGAACAACCAGGACACGACATGGATCCAGCGCCCATGGACACACACACCGCTCAGTGGACATGAATAGGTCGCCTGGAGTCTGTGGGTGCTGCACCCCTCCCACCCCCGCCCCGGGAATCCCATACCAGGACCTTTGCACGGACGACAAGTGCATACAACAACAACACGACCCCAGTGACTGTGACATGTCCAGTAACCACCACAGTGCAACAACAAGTGGCACGCCGCTGCATGCACGCAAGCACATGCCCTGATGTCATCTCACATGCCCGCGTGCATGAGGAACAACCGCAGCAAACCTGTCACATGGAACTGAGATGGACTGTGCCCATGATGCCAAGCGGTCTGGTAGGCTACATGTATACCGTCTGTGTCAAAGTCCGCAGCTCCGCAGCTATACGTAAATGTACATTAGCACAGCCTTGGCCAAGCAGATGTAACTCTGAAGCCCACATCCCACATGCAACAGCCAATCACATGTAACCCCACACCCTATCCCATTTGTAATCATGCTCAGTATATCCTCAACATGTATTCCGCTGCCAGTAGTGTCCACTATACTGCATCACAGAGGACAGAAGACTCAATATAATGTTTGAAACCAAAACTGTCTCCGCTGACTCATTTCACAAGTACGAATGAGAGAGGATGAGAGTATGTGAAGTACACGGCAGTCGTGACTTGATCATGTAGTCCACTGGTATTGGATGTCAACGCAAATGAGTAGCACAACTGTGGAAGACACACATGTGTCGTGTGAAGTCGTATGGACGCAGTGCTCAGGTGGGTGGGTACGACGGGTAGATGCGCACATGCCAAGTTGGAGCACGCCGTGTTGGGAGGGGTCATGAACAGTACACCACCGCTTCCCTGGGCATTGTGAGAGGACACCTGTCGGGGGGGAAGTGAACACGTGTGTGCACAGCAGCCGGGCACACGAACAATGCGGAACCAGGCGCACACGTCAGCCCACCCTCCGTGGACTAGCTGGATCCTGTTGTGTGCCCGCCATGCCCCTTGACAAGGCACACACAGCCCCAGTCGACCAGGTGTAACCCCAACATAGTCAATCCGCACAGGCGATACAGGGCACGGGATGGCAGTGGAGCATGGTGTGTGAGAGGTCTCCTCGCGCTCCTCCTGGTCATATCACGCAGGCAATAGAACCTCAACGTCTAGCATGGCACAAGTCAAATGGAAGTGTAGGGGGACGCACCACAGCACGAGCAGCACTGACGTCACGGGAGGTAGCTCGCACCATCCCATCCATTGCCCATCATATCAACCACGCCACATGCCATTGCGACTAAGTGCAAGCGCGTGCGCCACCACCCCGAGCCCTCCCCAGAGAGGCCAAAGAGTGAATGTGTGGGCCATCAGCCACAGACGGATGCGGCATGGCCGCAAGGGCAGCCACAGCCACTGGGTGTCGCAGGTGGCGGATCCGGAAGGCGAAGACTGTGATGCATAGTCCATGCAGGCCGGGTCTCCATTTGGGGCACCACGCAGGTGGACGGCGTCCCGCCACACATCATACCCTGAGACAGCCCACTCGTGCAACTGGACCCACACATACACTCCTTGCCCTCTCTGGTGCGAGCTTGGGGCTGCCTGTGCAAGCGCTAGCTTCGCAGGTGCACATGCATATTGGGGGAGCGAGGGGAGGACATGAGGGCTGGGGCGAAGATGACTGTATCACTGTCAGTTAGTACAAGGGATGACTCAGATGTGGAAAGGAAGAGACGTGTCCCGTGTGTACTGCAACTAGTCGCCAATCCAACTACCCCCCCATGTCCGGAATGTAAGCCCGCACCTAGGCCCGCCCATCCGCCACATCGAACATACCACCAGCACGACAACCTTCCCATTCGAAACACTGACTGGGGGTGGCGACCAGTGAACAATCATGTGTAGCCTACCCATGCGTACATGTGGGCCCTCCATGATCCATGTCACCTGCGGCAAAGTCATGACATGCGCAATGAGGGAAGTGAGGAGAGCTGTCCGCCCCACGCACAGAAGGTGCATCAGCTCCACAGACCCAGCAGCGAGTCCAGCAGGGGTCACATGTGCAGGGGCAGCTGTGCCTGGTGTGAAGGCACATGCATATAGACAGCACATCGACCAATGTGTAGTCTGCCCACATCTACAGTCCATCATCATGCGGACATAGGAATTGAACACAGGGCAACACATCTTAGTGGGTGCACCCACCGTGACCAACAATGCGCAATCATCGACGTACCCGCCCTGTGCATGGCCCCCCACCCAACGAAGGCACATCCAGTGCCACCATCCCACACACACAAGCCTTCCACGGAACATGCTGTGTCCAATGGTCAGTACAGAGTCAGCGCCCATCTGGTGGATCCTGAACAGGAGACACATGCACACACATGCCAGCTCCCACTATGTACGTCTGCCACCTGGCACGTGCAATGTAACCTCTCACCTGTGACGTGTGACTGCAAGCACACAGCCGTCTTGGCATGGGGCTGTCAATGTGGACACCTGTCAATGTTTCGGGAGGTGTGATCCGTACAGTGCTGTACATAGGGTGCAGTGCTGACACCTACTACTGTCTCATATCCCCTCGTGCCACAGGTCCCACTTGTTTTGGCCGCTCAGCCTGTGCCCACATTATCGTCGTCGTGTGCCATACTCATCCAGCCTCGGAAGCAGTTCCATGCTCAGCAGACATTCATGTTGCCGTGGCGTTGCCGCTTGACGAATATGCAGTCAGTCCCCATCAGCACGCCCCGCAAGTCATTGGGGCCTAGATCCCCATGTGCATGCACATGGCAGTGGTATGTATCACTAGCCATTGCCATTGTTGGGAGACCTGTGTAAGTGTATTGTGGCCGTGCCGTCCCTGCTTGACAGCTGGGCTGTGGCTCATGTGCTTGCTCAGTCATGTCAGTGATGTGTATGCGAAATTACTATGTGTTGTGTTGCTTTGACATGTGTCCACTGCCATTTTCCCTAGGCGGAGACCGAACATTGACCGCCCATACCAATTGCTGGCGGACATGGACGATACAGAGGTCATTAGGAAGTTTCGGCTGGACAGGCCAACCCTGCATCGACTGTGTGCCATGTTAGAACCCCATCTCCGTCCCCGCAGGGTGTATCCGACAGCTGTCACCCCCACGGCTAAGGTGATGGCCGCCATGCATTTCTTCGCCACTGGGTCATTCCAGCACACAGTGGGCAGTGGAGGAGGGATGTCCCAGCCCATGTTCAGCAAGGTGCTGAGGGATGTACTGGCAGCCATGATGCTGTACCGAAACAGGTACATCCGCTTCCCCAGGGCTCGTGAATTGGCGGCAGTGAAGGGTGCATTCTATGCCCTTGGCAGAATCCCACACGTCGTTGGAGCCATTGACTGCACACATGTTGGCCTTGTTCCACCACAGGCCACTGAGCACCTGTACCGCAACAGGAAGCACACGCACTCCCTGAATGTGCAAGTGGTATGCCTTGCGGACATGGTGATCACCCACGTGTGTGCAAAGTTCCCAGGCTCGGCCCATGATGCACACATAATGCGCAACAGCATCTTGCCACGACTGATGTCCAATCTGCAACAGGATCGTGGCTGTATTGTCGGTGAGTATGTGGAGTGGTGTAGCGTGCTGGTTGTGCGATGCTGTCCCCTGTCCAGTTGGAATAGCAACGGTTCTCTGTGTCCCTCACACCCAGTTGACTCTGCGTACCCGAATGGGGCATGGCTGCTCAGTCCATTGAGGAATCCTCGCACCCCAGCAGACGATCGCTACAATGAGGCACATGGGAGGACCAGACGTGTGGTCGAGCGTACCTTTGGCCTCCTCAAGTCCAGGTTCAGGTGCCTGGACCGCACCGGGGGTGCACTGGCGTACTCCCCACAGAAGGTGTGCCAGATAGTGGTGGCGTGCTGCATGCTGCACAATCTGGCCATTCGGAAGCAGATCCCCTCATCGTGGATGACGGAGATCAACCAGGGCCCCAGCCCGCAGACCAGGACAGCTCGAGTGAGGAGGACAGCGGAGAGGAGGAAGCTGGGAATGTGCGGCAGCAGCTCATCGCCCGCTACTTCACTTGACGGTGAGTGTCCATGTACGACGGCTGATGTGGCTGTATCTGTGCAGGTGTGTGTGTGCTGTGTCAGGGTGGCCGTTTGTTCACTGCGTGCTGTGTGTCAACGCTCCATGGCCAGGGTAGTATGCCACTGTTGGTGGCTGTGGCATTGTGCCCTATTGCTCTGTGCGATGTGTGTACATTGCTTGTAGTTGTTGACATGTACTGTGTGATGGGTGTGTGATACACACATTGAATGTGCTCCTGTTCTGTCTCCCACCCCTAGGTCCCGACAGGCCCTCCGGATTCCATTGCCATGCCACGCATCAGGTGCCTTTCCGCCCAAGGTGGCCGTTGTATACCGTACAAATTAAACACAGGGCACAAACAGCAGTTTGTGTAAGAGGTGCATTTATTTCAAACTGTGACATGTGATTGTGTGTAAGGTGATGACAAAAGTGGTGCGTGCAGTGACAATGAGCTGTCGGTCATGGCTGCGTGATGCTCAGGGTGTACCCACTGGTTCTATGTCCATAGTCCAACACACACATGCCATCCAGATGGCTGTGTGGAGTGGGATCGTAGTCCAAGTCAATGCAGTGGGTGGTCAAGGAAGGCTGGCTGGCTGCCTCACTTGCGTCTGGAGCGTGCGAAGTCCTCCCGGGAGATCTGTTTCCTCTTCGGACGGCCCCTTCCACGTTTGCGAGGGGGTGCCTGCTTGCGACATGCTGGTGGTTGAGGTGTGCTCACTGGCTGTGGACGCAGGGGAACTGGACACTGCTGCTCGACCCTGCGCCCCGGCAGGTGGTGGCGGAGGGGGAGCTGCTGTCCCTGGCTGTGACCTCACCGCCACCACCAGCTGGCCCATGAGGTCCACGAGTTGGCCCATACGGGCGTCCATGGACCTCAGCACCCCCAGCACCTCACGCGTGTCTGTAGCTGACCTGGCCCATTGTCCTTGGGCCTCTTCATAGGCCCCAAGGACTCTGGCCATTTGAGGCAGGGCATGGCTCCCAGGGGAGGCTGGCGTTTCCCTGACCCTGCTCCTCCTACCAGTCCTGCTGCCACCGGCCTGCCCACTAGCCACATTGCTCACCACGGTCCTCGCTGTGGCTCCCAGGGTGGATCCAGTCGGCCGGGCCACCACCTGCGCTGGGGCTGGTGCCAGCGAAGACGTGGTGGTGGTGGCGGCGGTGGTGGTCGGTGCGGCGATGGTGGCGGTTGCGGCAGTGGTAGTGGCCGCAATGACCGTGGGTGTGGCCGCAATGACCGTGGGTGTGGCCGCAACGACAGTGGCAGCAGGGGGCTGGGAATGTTCAGCAGCCCTGGATGATGGGTTGGTGGGTAGGAGGGGTCCTGGGGAGCGGCTGGGCCCTGCCACACCAGATGGGCCTGCTTGGTGGTCCGTGTCCGAAGAGGAGGACAGATCCTCCACATCCGTGTGTCCTCGTTGGGGGCTTGTAGGCTGGCTGTGCTGGCTGCTGTCTCCATCCCCAGCATCCAGCAGTTCGTCACCTGTGGAGAGAATGAGATTTGTTATTGTGTTGCACCTGGCGAAGTATGTATTTGTCGTCTGACATTAACAGTTCGTGCAATCTCGTACATGGGTTTCCCGGAGGCGTGTGTGTGGCTGTAGCATTTGTAGTTGTGTGTGCTTGGCAATGGGACTGTGTGCTGTGCACATGTGGCATGGGACGGATTGGCCATGCCGATGGGTGTGTTGCTGTGCCCCTACTTATTGTGACTCTGGTGTATGCGGGCTCCTGGCCCATCCTGGGACTGGTTTGTACTTTGCTTTTGGTGTTCAGATGGGACGCTTAGGAACGCATATGGCAACATGGGGGCCATGCCCCAGATTCGCATTTGGGAGGGAATATGCTTTTGGGGTTCAAATGGAACGCTTAGGAACGCATATGGCAACATGGGGGCCATGCCCCAGATTCGCATTTGGGAGGGAATATGCTTTTGGGGTACATGCTGTGAGCCATGGGTGCCGAACGTGACATGTGTTGTGGCAGCATGACAGTGCATGGTTTGAGGTGTGTGCATGCTTGACATGGCCTGCATATTTGCTGTCTGTTGTGATTACTGGACATGGCATTGGACGCATCGTTATGAGTGAGTGATGGTTGTGTGTCAGCCAACGTATTGCAGTTGTCCCATCTCCTTGGTGTGCGTGCTGCCCTGTGCCATGTGCATCACTGCAGTGCTCGGGGGGTGGCCCATGTTGTGTGTTGTTGCTCACAGTGTGTCGTGCGCTTCATTGACTTCTGGCACATGGTTGGTCATGGGCATGTATCTTAGCGTGACTGCTGTATGTGTGGCAGCTGTGCGGATGACATGCCTTTCATGAGACTGGGGCTGACGGATGGGATGGATGGTATGTTGTATGTGCATGGTGTGTCTGTGTGTTTGATGGGTTCAGTGGTGTTCGTGTGCATTTCTGTTGTTCCGCTCTGTTGCGTCTAGTGTTGTTTGTCTTACATAGGCGTAGTTGTGGGGTGTGTGGTTGACAGGCAGTAGGGGCTACATGGACAGGACTTCAATGGTGTTTCGGTTGTGTGTGATGGGTTGCACAGTGGCTGCCGTGTGGTACTATATTCAGTGTGGCTTGTGCATGCAGACGTGGCTCCTTGGGTGTTGCTATGTCTGTGATGGGTCATGTGGGGTGTGAGTCTGTGGTTCATGTCCGTGTGCACATTGTTCACTTGTTCGTGACGGTGGGCGGTGCTGCGTGTTCGTCTGCTACGTGACATGTCCAGTTTCCCACCTGCAGGTTGTTCGGGCGTGCACTGTACTGGATGCCACATGGTTCTAAGCGGGGGGTGCTCCATGTTGCAGGTCTGTGGGGGTGGGGGGGTGTTGTGGGTCGTGGTGGTGGCTGGACACCCACTGACACCGATTGCTGTGTACCGTGATGTCTACCTTTCGGCTGTCGTTGTGCACTGCGGTGGCTGACACGTGGCTGTGGGGTGTGGGGATGCTCCTCCTTGCTGTGCTGTGGGACTAGGGGCCTGGTGTGTGTTGTACTTGGGCTGTCCACCCTCCCACCCACTGCACTTTGTGTTCCTGCCACTTACCTGTTACTTGTCGGTTAGTGCAGCTGTGGCGGACACATGGGTGTGGTGGGTGCTCGTTGTGGCGCTTCTGGCATATTTGGGGACCTGTTGGTGGTTACGTGGCTGGCTGAGTGTATACATGTCCCCACGCATCTTACAGTTGTTCTGTTTGGGCTGTGTGTGGTGGTGTCTGTTGCATGTGTGTGTGATGTGTTGTGTATTGTGTGCTGGACATGGGGGTGTTTGTCCCTGGGAGCTGTGGCATGGTGGTAGTGCATGTGAGTACATAGCGGTGTGCTGGTATACATTAGTTTGTACTTACCAGCCTCCACTCCCCTGCTAATCCGGCGAGGATCTCGGGATGTATGATGACTCGCACCTTCTCCTCCCACGCTTTGAAGGTCTTGAAGAGCGCGGGATTCCCTCCGCCAGTGACGGCTGCCAGCTCTCTGTTCTTGGTCTCCTTCTTCTTGACCAGGCTCTTGACGTCATTCCACCGTTTGTTTATTTCGACTCTGTTCCTGGGCAGGGTCCCGACTGCATTGACCTGGTCTACGATCCGGTTCCACATTCTGTTTCTGGTGGCTAGTGGTGTGTGCTGGACCATGTTCCCATAGATTTGTGGGTGCACCTTGATGATCTCGTCGACCATGACCGTCAGCTCAATGGGCGTGAACTTGGGCATTCTTTGTGGTGCCATGGTGTTTGTGGTGCTGGTGCGGTGTGTGTTGTGTAATGTGCAGGGGGTTTGTATTGCCGGTGTTTGGTGGTGGTGGTGGTGGTGGTGGTGGTTGTGATGTGTGCGTTTCTGTGGTGTGCTGCTGTCCTTGCTGTGTCACTGTGTCCTCTCCTCTAATCTCTGGTTTGCAATGTTGCAAGGGGTTGTGGTCTGTGGGAGTGCTGCTTTTGTACTTACCTATGTGGGTGTGTCCTCATGGTCTGTTGTTTTCAGGTGTGTTGTGTCTGGGGTTCTGGCCTTTGTAGTTTTTGTTTGTCCAGGGGGGGTGTTTTCGGGATGTGTACTGTGCTTGTGTATTTGTGCGTGCCTTGCTGTGTGGACTTGTTGGCCATGTTGTGTGCTATTGGTTTTGTGAGCGGATGGTTTCTGTGCAGGGACGTGGGCGCCATGGCTTCTGCCGTGTCGATTCTCATCGGCGTTGTTTGCGCTGGCGGGCGGTATATTTGTAGTTTTCCCGCGCTCATGGCGGTGCGATCGTAATCTCACGTGCGGTGTGTCGGCCGTGAGGGCGGGCGGTTTTGTGTTGTCGTGCGTGTTTCCGTCCGTGGCGGGCGGTTTGACTCCGACTCGGACGATGGCGGGCGGTATTTTGTGTGATTTTTCCGCCGATGGCGGTTTTCGGTTTGTGTAATCGTAATGGCGTGGTCGGTGTTCAGACGGTGTGTGCGGGCGGATTTTTGCCGCTTTCATGCCTGGCGGATTTTTTTACGCCGGGTATCGTAATGGGCCCCTATGCTTCCTAAAAATGTACCATTTTTCAAAACCGTTCAATAAAATATGTATGTCAAAATATATTTGCAATGTTGCAAATGTACATTAAAGATATGTTAAAATGTTTTATGCTTTATAATGTATTCTGAATAACATCAAAATCTGTTAATAATGTTTTTCAATATTTTCCAAAAATGTATAACAAAACTGAATAAAAACAATTTAGGGGCCGATTCCGATCTCGGCCAGTAGGGCTCCGAATCGGATTCGGCATAACCGGATCCGATTCGGAGCCCTATTTCCCGACCGATTCGTACGCGCGTCCGGACGAGCGAGTACGATGCGAAGTAGCCGACCGACTCGTTCGGGCGTCCCAACGGCTCCGATCGACTCGTACCCGGGTCTAACCGCACCGACCGACTCGCTCGGACACGACTCGCACCGCGCAATGGAGACGTTCCCCGGCCGGGTAAGTATGATGCGCGCCACGAGCAGTCCGACCCACACGCGCCGTCCGGCTCGAAAGAGCAGTCGGAGCCGTACTTCGGGGGTCCGTGTCAGACCCCCTGTACGCGTAGCCGCGCGAGTCGCACACAGGGGGACCCATGGGTCCCCCTACCTGTGCGTGTACGGCGCGAGTCGCTTCGCCGCGTACTCCGCTGTAGGGGGCACCCTTGTTCGCCTCGCACCCATTGAGGCAATGGGAGCCCGCGTACACATTGTACAACCGGCTCCCATTGACTTCAATGGGAGTCCGACCGACTCGAGTACGATAGCATACGGACGCATCGTACTCGTTCGGTTGGGCTGCACGGGTCCGATTCGGTCGGAAATCTCTCCGGGTCCGGCTCGGTCGGAGAGATTTCCGGCCCGAATCGGAATCGGCCCCTCAATTGTGAACAACTAAAATAAATACGTTTTTGTGAATAAAAATGTTAACAATAAAAACTGACATGCATCTCCTTTCTTATGTTTAATTTACATATAAAGTCTAAGAAAATACTATATAATAAACCATAAAAAATTACTATTCCTAACTCCAAAACCAACTAAACTCAGGGAAAGTGCGTGATAATAATCCATAAAAAATTACTATTCCAACTCCAAAACCAGCTAAACTCAGGGAAATTGCTGGATAATAAACCATAAAAAATTACTATTCCTAAGTCCAAAACCAACTAAACTCAGGGAAAGTGCGTGATAATAAACCATAAAAAATTACTATTCCAACTCCAAAACTAACTAAACTCAGGGAAAGTGCTGGATAAGGAACCATAAATATCAATATTCCAACTCCAAAACCAACTAAACTCAGGGAAAGTGCTGGATAATAAACCATAACAAATTACTATTCCTAACTCCAAAACCAACTAAACTCAGGGAAAGTGCTGGATAATAAACCATAAAAAATTACTATTCCAACCTCCAAACCAAATAAACTCAGGGAAAGTGCTGGGTAATAAACCATAAAAAATTACTATTCCAACTCCAAAACCAACTAAACTCAGGGAAAGGGCGGATAATAAACCATAAAAAAATACTATTCCAACTCCAAAGCCAACTAAACTCAGGGAAAGGGCTGGATAATAAACCATACAAAATTACTATTCCAACTCTCAAACCAACTAAACTCAGGGAAAGTGCTGGATAATAAACTATAAAAATTACTATTCCAACTCCAAAACCAACTAAACTCAGGGAAAGTGCTGGATAATAAACCATACAAAATTACTATTCCTAACTCCAAAACCAACTAAACTCAGGGAAAGAGCTGGAAAATAAACCATAAAAAATTACTATTCCAACCTCCAAATCAACTAAACTCAGGGAAAGTGCTGGATAATAAACCATCAAATATTACTATTCCAACTCCAAAACCAACTAAACTCAGGGAATGGGTTAGATAATAAACCAAATGAAATTACTATTACAACTCCAAACCAACTAAACTCAAGGAAAGTGCTAGATAATAAACTAAAATAAAATTACTATTCAAACTCCAAAACAAATAAACTGAGGGAAAGTGCTAAATAATGTAAACATTTTAAACAAATTAAAACATATTAAAATTAAAAAAATTCAAAACTATGAAAAAAACATACATTTATAAAAATATACTTTTTATTTTAAAATTTAACACAAACATTTTCAGAAAATTATTAAAAACATTTTTTTTAAACTACATATAAATTACAATATTTCTAAATTTTTACAAATTGTCAATACAATTTGGATTTTTCTCTTCTTACAAAAATTAAATATATTTACATTTTTAATACTAAATTTCCATTGATTTTTTATAATATATATAATTTTCCAAATTACTAATTTTTTTAAACATTTGTAAAACAACTACAATAAAAAATTATATATACTAAAAATAAATATATAATTTTAATAAGTTTTTTTATTTAAACAATATTTTTAATAATTTTCATATAATTTACATGAAAATATTTACAGCTCAAAAGAAAACCTTGAAAATTGTTAATTTTTTTAAATTTTTAAGTTTGTAATTAAAAAAATTATTTAAATTTTTCAATAATAAAATTATTTTAAACCAACATTTTTTAATTACTCCCCACCCTTATCCCCTATAAATCTAACATTCCGCTCCTAAAATTCTACATAAAATTTTAAAAATAATTAATACTTTAAACAAATATTTTTAAATTACTCCCCACCCTTATCCCCTATAAACCCGACATCCCGCTCCTAAAAATAAGTGAAAATACAATAAAAACATACATTTTAACATTAAAAAATAAACATATAAAATAACTACTACTAAAATATTAAAAAAAGAATATAAACATTAAACAAAAAAACAAAAAAATACAAATAGTCGATATTATTTACAACAATATTTTTGGCAGCGATATTTTCAAAATCGATATTTCTAAAATACACAAAAATCAATATTTTGAACAACGAAAAAACTTACCTCGATATTTTACACCATCGATATTCTTGACTCAATATTCATGCAACTCGATATTTCTCCATCGATATTCTGTCTCTTCACCAGGCCTGAGACATGTTTATAGGCCTACTGAAGTGGGTGGTACAGTCGGTGCTGCAGGCCTACTAGTAGCATTTAGTTTACAGGCCCTGGCCACATATAGTGGTCTTTATTAGGGAATTATAAGTAAATGAAATATGCCAATTGTGTATAAGCCCATGTTACCATGTTTTAGGGGACGAGCACGTGCCCTTTGTCACTGGTTAGCACTGGTAAAGTGCCGGGAGTCCTAAAGCCAGCAGAAATGAAGTAAGCAAAACAGGAGGTCAGAAAGAAAAAGTCAGGGGAAAACACACCAAGGATACCAGGTCTAACACATAATAATATACATGAAACACATCACTTGATTTACATCTGCCTTTGAATAGTCTACTGAAACTTGTAATTAAATTCTGGTTTTGATTCCCTTTAAAATGAGGCAACATTTTGAGACTATATTTTATTGATAGTATTTCCTTGTTCGTTATTTGCATGTTTTATGTCTTCTTCTGATACTATAAACTGTCTTCTGAATACTGCCTTGTATCATTGTTCATAACATTTAGGGCCCGATTGCGGCTTTTGGTGCAGCAGGAGCGGGTGGTACGCCACCGCCACGCTCCTGCTGCGCCAAAGCCATGGTCAGGCCAGATTAGGAGTTTCCTCCTGTCTGGCGGGCAGTTTTTTGGCATTCCCACGGCAGTGCCTCAGAAAATGGGGACTGCAATAGGAACACCAAAAACAGTTCCTGCATTGCATGGACTGTAAAGTCCATGCCATGCAGGAACTGGGGTACATGCATACAGGGGGGCACATGTTGTGCCCCCCTGCATGCATCCACATGGCATGAGGCACCAGGGGGCCATGTAGGGCAATCTTTATTTCCTCTCCGCCACAGTTTCATGGTGGTAGAACCATCATGAAAACCGTAGAGGTGAGGAAACTCGTAATATGCTTGGCGGGACCACGGTGGTCCTGCCAAGCATATTGTGGCTTCAAAACCGCTGCACCACTGCCAGGGAATGCCAGTTTACTGGCTGCGGTGGCGGTCCGAGGGTGGTCTAACCTCCCACTCATAATGGGGAAGTCAGACCACCAGTGGCTGGACCGCCTCGCCGTGCCACCATGAGTCTGGCAGTCCTCGGACCGTCAGACTCGTAATTAGGGCCAAAGTCTGTTCTACTGTTTTTGCAACAGTGTCATTTCATTCCTAACATCCATTCTCAATGTTGTTTTGTTAACAAGATAAAATGCAGGCAAACCACTTTCTAAACAGTGACATCTGTACTTATGCCATAGTCCTGCATGTTTTCTTTTATTTAATTTTTTATTTTTCAAGTTAATTTTTACAGTTCCCAATTTCAGAATTCATTTTCCTTTTTATTATTTAATTTCTCTTCTACTCTGACACCGGAGTATTTCCTCTTCAGTGGTTCAACACTCTGGGCCTGATTCCGATGCGGTTAGGAAAGCATTCCCACCTAGGGCCTGATTACGATGCGGTTAAGAAGGCCTCCTAACGGCATTTGCTCCTTCCGAATCGGATCGGGAACGTGTCTTCCTGACCGAGGGCCAGATTACGATGCGGTTAGGAACATAGGCTCCCATAGAAGTCAATGGGAGTCCAACCAAATCGTATCTGGAAGCATCCGGATGCATCATACTCGGTCGGTTGGACTCTCCCGATCCGAGTTGGTCGGAAACCATTTCCAAACCGATTTGATCGGGAAGATTTCCTAACCGCATCAGAATCGGGCCCTCTGTCTAAATATTTGTTCCATTTCTATTTACTTTGGGGCCGATTCCGATTCGGGCCGGAAATCTCACCGACCGAGCCGGACCCGGAGAGATTACCGACCGAATCGGACCCTAGCAGCCCGACCGAACGAGTACGATGCGCACGTATGCTATCGGACTCGAGTCAGTCGGACTCCCATTGAAGTCAATGGGAGCCGGTCGTACAACGCGGGCTCCCATTGCCTCAATGGGTGCGAGGCGAACAAGGGTGCCCCCTACAGCGGGTACGCGGCGAAGCGACTCGCGCCGTACACGCACAGGTAGGGGGGAGCCATGGGTCCCCCCTGTGTGCGACTCGCGTGGCTATGCATACAGGGGGGTCCGACACGGACCCCCAAAGTACGGCTCTGACTGCTTCTTCGAGCCGGACGGCGCGAGTCGTTCGGACTGCTCGCGGCGCGCATCGTACTTGCCCGGCCGGGGAACGTCTCCATTGCGTGGTGCGAGGCGCATCCGTGCGAGTCGGTCAGAGCGGTTGGGACCCGCGAACGAGTCGGTCGGAGAATTCGCACGCGCTCGCATCGTACTCGCTCGCCCGGACGCACGTACGAATCGGTCGGGAAAAAGGGCTCCGAATCGGATCCGGTTCAGCCGAATCCGATTCGGTGCCCTACCGGCCGAGATCGGAATCGACCCCTTTGTGTCTACTGGAGCCATCTTGACAGCCTGAAGGACCTCTTGCGCATCCTGATCTCCTCAGATGGATACCTGAACGCTGACTCTTGCGGCTTGGGTTGTAGCTCTACTGTTGTTCCACTGCCCTCCTGTATTACTGCACCGGTTTATTGCCACCCACTGTGTCATCACTTGAATACAAATGCACTGCTTTTTCAGATAATGATTAATTGTATGAATATAAAAAGAATTACTTATACATGTCTAGCAGGATTTCCAGTATTCTTCAACATTGCTGTTACTTTTGAGCTCTATTTGTTTATACATTACTATATTTCTAATTTGATGCTCTATCTGGGAGCTCCGTCTTGCTTGTTGTTCTTATGCCCAAGGTTCCAGGTGGTTGTGGGGTTTCCCCGTTGTATATACGCTTTTCGGGAGCAGCACCTAAATGGGAACTAAAGGCTAGCTATGACCTGGAAGATTCATCCTCTCCTACATAAGGGGCCACTACCTCCATCTCCCCAAACCCTCCATCCACAATTAATGGGAGTACTCCAGGAACAGACAGAAGGTAGGACTCCGCAAAATGGTCACTTCTGCACTTCCATATGGAACGCTGTCTCCATCCTTACACACCTCAGAGACTATGGGGCCGATTCCGATTCGGGCAGGAAATCTCTCCGACCGAGTCGGACCCGGAGAGATTTCCGACCGAATCGGACCCTAGCAGTCCGACCGAACGAGTACGATGCGTTCGCATGCTATCGGACTCGATTCGGTCGGACTCCCATTGAAGTCAATGGGAGCCGGTCGTACAACGCATACGCGGGCTCCCATTGACTCAATGGGTGCGAGGCGAACAAGGGCGCCCCCTATAGCGGGTACGCGTCGAAGCGGGTCGCGCCGTACACGCACAGGTAGGGGGGACCCATGGGTCCCCCCTGTGTGCGACTCGCGTGGCTACGCATACAGGGGGGTCCGACACGGACCGCCAAAGTCCGGCTCCGACTGCTCCTTCGAGCCGGACGGCGCGAGTCAGTCGGACTGCTCGCGGCGCACATCATACTTACCCGGCCGGGGAACGTCTCCATTGCGCGGTGTGAGTCGTGTCCGTGCGAGTCGGTCGGAGCGGTTGGGTCCCGCAAACGAGTCGGTCGGCAATTTCGCGTACGTTCGCATCGTACTCGCTCGCCCGGACGCACGTCCGACTCAGTCGGAAACAGGGCGTCCGAATCGGATCCGGTAAAGCCGAATCCGATTCGGAGCCCTACCGGCCGAGATCGGAATCGACCACTATTTCTTCACCAAAGCCTCAGGAATGCTAGCAATACATGATACCAGCGTGACAGGCTACCTTCCACCATATCTTGTGCAGCATGCATTCAGTGACAATCGAAAAAGGATTCTACTGACAGATACTCATACACTCCACACTCTCCAGTGGCTCTGATCCGGCGTACTTTTTTACACCATTCCATTCCAATGAAATCCTCAAACAAGTTGCGCCACTGGTCGTATGGACCTTTTATTTTTGACTGAAAGTGTACTGTGGGTGGTAAAATCAGCACAACAGCTCAAATTACAGTGAAACCTATTTGGCTCCACAAGAACGTCACAGAGGATGGTTTCAGAACCATAAAGGTTTATTATTAACCCCTTGGCTACTAGGCCTTTTCCCACCTGTGCTAAGCTTTTTTTTGGCTACTTGGGGTAGTTCGTGCTTAGGCCTCCGTAACGTTTTGTCCACAAAAGGTATCCACACCAAATGTGTTTCCTTTTCTTCCAACATCATGAGGATTCTAAAAATACCTAGGGTTTGTGGATCCCCCTGGAGGGGGCTGAGAAATTAGCCAAAATACAGCTACATTTTGGTTTCTTTCTTGGATAAAATAGGAAACAAATGCTGCAGAAGAAAGCATCTGTTTTTTTCCATGCAAATGGTATCAATGAAGGGTTTGCGTTAGTAAAATTACCATCTTCCAAGCTTTCAGGAACAGGCAGACTTTTGTCAGAAAACCAACATTTTCTACATAGTTTTGGCATTTTACTGGGACATAGCCTATTTTCCATATTTTTTGTGCTTTCAACCTCCTTCCAGTTAGTGGTAGAAATGAGTGTGAAATCAATAATGGTTTCAAGAAAACTATACATTTCTGAAAATTAGATAAAGTTCTGAATTCAGAAACAGGTCATTTGTGTAGATCCTTCAAGGTTTTCCTATAAAAAGTAACAGTTGAAATAAAAAGATATTGAAATTGAGTTGAAAAAACAGCCATTTGTGCCTACGTTTTCACCTGTAACTTCTTCTAAATATGGCACATTTTTTAAAACAATATACTGTTACATCTGCTGGACCCTTCTGGTTGCAGGGATATATAGGACTTGTGTTTTCACCAAGAACCGGAGGTAACCAGAGCCAATAACTGAGCTGGGCCTTGCAATGGTTTTTCATTGTGTACCTCGTATACTGCAATTAATTTGGTGAAATATAAAGAGTGAAAAATAGGTATCAAGAAAAACTATGGGCCCGATTCCGATGTCGGACGGACCGGAGTCCGCACAACATCGGGCAGGAACTGTAACCGACCGACCTCCTGTCGTCGGTTACAGACCTGCAAGTAGGATGCGACCGAACCCTGTTCGGTCGCAATCCTATACTTCACAATGGGAGCATGCATTCTGAACGGAATGCATGCTTGCATCGTTATGTGCAGAGGTGCAGTTCATCCCTGCACCACGTGGCAGGCACCCCAAGGTGCCTGCCACCGGGTGCAGGGATCAACAGGGGGGAATCGTAGGTGCCCCCCAGGCCGCCATTCGGAGGCCCCACACCCTTGGGGGCCCTGCTGGCGGCCCCCAAGTACAGTTTCCCACTGCCTTTTTGTGCCGGAAAGACCGGCACAAAAAGGCAGTGGGAAAGTGCCATCGTACTCCCTCGGCCGGAAAGAGCCGGCTGGGGGAGTACTGACGGCTTTCCGGATGGCGAACGGGCTCTCCGAGCCCGTCGGAAGCCATCCGGAAAACCGAGTCGGATTCCTTTCTGACCGAGGCCATCGGAATGGCTCGGTCGGAAAGGAATCCGAACGGGCAGGTCTGATGCGGTTAGGATGGCTCCGACCGAGGGTCGGAGCCATTCCTAACCCCATCGGAATCGGGCCCAATGTATTTCCAAAATGGGAACAATATATGGAGTTTAGAGGCAGTGGTTATTTACACATCTCAGAATTTGTGGTTACCCATATTAGTATATGAATTAGAGGGCATTTTTTAAAATGACTTATTTTTTACACTCTGTCTTACATTTGGATGGCAGAAATGCATACAAACTCAATAGGTATTAACACTTGTCCTACTATTCTGTGTTCCCCTAAGTCTCTCAATAAAAATGGTACCTCAATTGTGTGAGTAGGCCAAGTTCCCTTGACAGGAAATGGCCCCTAAAAGCAAAATGGACACACCATTTTTCCAGTGAAAACTGACCCTTTTTTGCAATGTGCCTAGCTGTGGATTTTGGACCCTAGATCAGCCGGCACCTAAGGAAACCTAGCAAACCCATACATTTTTTAAAAATAGATACCCAGGGGAATTCAGGATGGGATGACTTGTGTGCTCTCACCAGGTTCTGTTACCAAGAATCCCTTGCAGACCTCAAACTTTGTCAGAAAAATAAATTTTCCTCACATTTCTGTGATAGGAAGTTCTGGAATCTAGGGGAGCCACAAACTTCTACCCATCCAGCATTCCTCCAAGCCTCCCAATAAAAATGGTACCTCATTTGTGTGGTTAGGCCTAGTACCCGCAACAGAAAACGGCCCAAAACACAACGTGGACATATCACATTTTTCCACTGAAAACTGACCCTTTTTTCAAACTAGATGCACAATGAAAACCTGGCTCGGCGACCATCTAGGGAAACCTACCAAACCCAGACGTTTCTGAAAACTAGACAAGGGAGGTGTGGCTTGTGTGGATCCCCCAATGTTTTCTTATCCGCAAACCTCAAATATTGCTAAACAAAATCACATTTTCCTTACATTTCTGTGTGGGAAAGTTGTGGGATCACCGGGCCGACACAAATTTCCTACCACCCAGCATTCCCCCAGGTCTCCTGATACAAATGGTACCTTACTTGTGTGGGTGGGCCAAGTGCCTACGACAGGGAAGGGACTTTGTTTAGCAAGGGGTGCACCTGCACTTTTGGTCCCGGGCTCTTTGGCCATCTAGGGAAACCTACCAAACCCAGACCCGGGTGGGGCAGAAATACTGAATGACCCCCTAAAAACATTGGTGGTGCAAAGGCCCTTGCCAAAGGGCCGCCTCCCCCCTCCCTGGTGTTTAGTGGTGGACACCTGCTTGGGGACTCAAAAGACAAGCTTAAACCCAACAGTGAGGGGAATCAGCAGAGTTAGGGAAAGATCTTCCCTTGACGGAGTTAGGACAGTATCTGCCAAGCTATTCTCAAAACACAAAATCAAAAGACACATTGCATTCTCTTCAGTACATCTTCCCCCTGAATCCCCATCCTCAAAGCCAATCCAGTTTCTGTGTCTTCAGGGAGCAGGAAGACTCCCTACATTCCCATCTCTAAACAAAGGCTCAAACAGCTGCACACTCTTGAAGGTAGTCTGGTCCGCTGGTTACCAAAGGCTCTTTTCTATCCTAACACAATCTTAAAATCAAATATCCAATACGTTTCTAATTTAACAATTCTAAAGCAAACAATGAGCTAGTCTCCTAACAACTTAGATTGTAAGGCACCTGCAATGAAAGGGAGGAAAGGTGAAAGCATTTTGGAATTAACATTAGAGTTTCAATGGAAAGCATTTGGATAGCAGAGGTTTACCCGTATATGGACCTTTCAGAAAGACATTTGATTAAAGTATGTATAGCACAAGATAATATTTACACCATGACTATATTAAATGTGTCTTCTTTATGTGGATATAGTGCCACATGTTAACACACAAATTTATATTTTAGCAAACGCATTGACATATGATTAGTAATGATTATAGAGTAATACATTTCTGCTGCTCCAATTCCCCCTCTGTTGGCTAGAATAGCCATTACACATGTCAAGTTTAACATACCATGACCATCCTAGAAATGTGTTATACATTGCTGCTTATGCATGGAGTTCTCCATTTCCCTCAATTCATCATAAATCTTACATTGTTTATTCTCCAACTCTAACTCTTCTCTTTTTTTCTTTATAGAGTTACTCTCTGTGGGTGACTTCCTTGCCTTCATCAATCTAAATCCCTTCAAATAAGCAAATCACACAAACATGATAATCAATATGGGCCTTAATTTAGTGCACAAAAGTCCACCACGAATGCTACTCAGCCAGCTATTTACAGCAGAAAACCATTTCCCACTTGCCTCCAAGGCACCTGTTACTTCCAACTCTTGCAAGTCTGTCGATACTCTAGTAATATTCTTCGCACATTTTCTGATCTCTTTACTCTTGTGTGGGATAAAGGTACAGCACTGGTGCACCTTTAGCATTTTACAGACACTTCCTTCTTTAACGAGTAAAATATCTAAAGCAAGTCTATTCTGTAGAACCATCAATTCTGTATCTATTTCTAACAAAGCTCCAGCAGTGCTGCGTGCGGGTCTATCAACTAATGTGGAAAGCTTTCTAATCTTCAAATCAATCAAAACAACCACTACAGAGGTATCAAAGCGCCAAAGATGTCTCCCGCTATTTGTGAAGCACTACTTCTAAACTTGGCTCTACCCGGAAATCCAACTACTTGATTGACCAAATTATCTATGTGATAAACGTTTGAAAATGTTTCAGCTAAATAACATCTTCCCACCTGATTATCAGGGAGTTTAAAAAAAGCATTTGCGAGGGGCGTGGCTTGGGCACTGATCATGATGGCCACACGTCGGTGAAGATCCCACCTTCCATGGCCTAGCCCAGCCTAAATATCCAGATACATATCCGTTAAATACCCCAGATATGCAGCGGAGGAACGTCTCCACTGCCGCTGAAGAACAGTGACTGTGGAAAACGCTGGCGATGAAGAAAACTGCACTTAGTAAGAGCGGCCAGGTTAGGCCGGAAAAGCACCGGGCTCGAGTTGGAGCCAGCCGCAAGTGACTTCCATCTGGGGCGGTCCCTGTAACCGGCGAGCCGCGGGGCCAAGATAACTAGAGCAGCAAATAAACACAACTGGACCCCAGCTGCCGATCCTGCTGAGAGTTGAGCTCCCCCTTGGTGCAGGGACGTGGGGGTCAAGCAGAGAGGCGGCCATGCTCGCCCGGGTCCGGAGCCGGCCAGACCAACAAGACACAATCCTGCAGAACACCCCGGATGTGCATCGGAGAGCCGGCCCCAAGCTGCTTAAGAATTGTGCTACCTAAGGACACAAGCTGCTTAGAAATTTGCACCAAATAAGTGCGGCCGTGTCGGGCCTGAGAGGCTCCGGGCTTGAGTTGGAGACTCACCGCTAAGGAGTTCCATCAGGGGTGGTCCCGGTCCCCGGCGAGCCGCAGAATAAATGACAAACACGGTGGCAAACAACAAAATAGTGCTCTGACTGCTGTTCTTGTCGAAGGGGGATCTCCCCTCTGGTGCGGGGACGTGGGGATTAAGAAGAGAGGCGGCCGTGCTCATCCAAGTCCTGAGCCGGCCAAAACAACGAGACAGGCAAGAGATTAATAGAGACTCCGATGTCCCTCCATGAGACCTGGGGGTAAGTCCAGACAGTGCTGGGACTGCAGTGCGGAGATTGTAAACACATGTTGGCCTAGTCCAAGGCTTACGGAGGGAAGTGAAGCTCGAGTAGTGGGCCAGAGTGGGAAAACCAAGAGTCGGGAAGGGGACGCACAGTCCCCCCCCCTGGAAGAATACAGGACGGTACCTAGGAATAAATAAGTCGGAGCGGTGTGGCCCTAATCCGACGTTGTTTTGGGTGTCCTGCGCAGCAGGCCTATTGCCTGTGAAGCACTTAATCCGCAGGTTAACGAACGTGTGAAGCACCCAGAGTGATTGAACCCCTGAATAAACATTTGGAGACTACGGATTTGGCTAACAGTGGAGGAAGAGATCCAAGTATAAGTGGTCCGCCCAATAGCAGCGTCCAGAAGCAACCCTAAGTGCGTAAAAACTCAGAGCCCCTCGGGCGACCCCCGACAGGCCGTATAGGGAGGAAGATTCTAGGAGCAGGCGGCGGACAACACCCGCAATGGCTCTCCTCTGGTCACAAGTTGAGAACGACAATGTCTGGCTCTAAAGGACAAAAGGGTATGCTCCAAACCAAACTGGACAAGAATACCACCCAGAAGCCGGGAGAATCGGACGCCGCAAGTAAAGGAGACGCAGATAAAACGACAAGCCCCGACAGGGTGGAACCAACACTCAAGGATGTTATGGCGGCCATAGCGGGAGTACGCACCTCGCTGGAACAAAGAATGGACTCCATCGCTATTGAAATGACACTGATAAGAGCCGACTTGCAAAAAACTAGTGAGAAAATGAAAGCCATGGAAGTAGTAACTACTGAGCATAGCAGCGAAACCCATCAGATGCGACAAGAGATTAAAGAACTTCAGGCCGCACAGAAAATGGCAGAAAGTAAGCTGGATGACTACGAAGGTCAATCGCGACGCAATAATGTCAGGATTACTGGTGTTCCCGAGAGGGCAGAGAGACCAGCTGTTGACCTGTTCATGGAGGACCTAATCATGAATCACTTCCGGCCAAAAACATATCTAAGTATTTTACGGTTGAAAGAGCGCACAGGATCCCAGGGTGCAGGCCCAAACCGGGATCTCCCCCTCGTCCAATTCTGGCAAAGCTTCTGAATTTCAGAGATCGGGACATCATACTGCAAACGGCTCGATTGAATCCTCCACTCAGATATGAGAACAGCGAACTGGCCATTCTGGATTTCACCGTTGCAGTCCAAAGACAAAGAAGAACCTTCCTCAATGTCAAGAAACAACTAAGGGATAAAGGTATCCGGTACTCTATGTTGATCCCCGCAAAACTTTGAGTTGAAGCAGACGGAAGGTCCTGGTTCTTTGATGCCCCAGAAACAGTGCAGGAGTGGCTGGAAGGCAGACCAGCAAAAGACCATAACGCAAGACGAGGAAGGGACCACTCTCCCACAAAACAATCATCCTCAGGTGATCGACCAGCGAGAACCGCCAACTAGAACGGGCCCGGTTAGCAGTACGATCTTATCGGACGACGCCTTGGAACAGCGTAACCGGCGGATCAAGATGACAGTAAACACGCTAAGTGACTCTAGTTGACTTTAAGAGTGTTTTAATAAATGGAATGGGGATACACAGAAGCAAGCTGGTGGCCGTTGGGGAGGATGTGCCACCCCGACTTTCTAGTTAGTTTAGAAAATAGGGGGATGTTGGGGATTAAGAGTTATATCACTTAAGTTATGTGACAGCAAAGTAAATTATGCAGTCGGGTTTAGGAGGGATGGTGCATGTGGGTTAATAACTGATGGCCCCAGGATGCCAGTGACCAGCGACGTAAATGACAACACACGATCAGGCAGTGGGGCTAAAGATAGTATAAAGAAAAGGTGTAAGGGAGGCAGATATGGGTTCGCTGTGTGAGAAGAAATTGAGACTTTTATCCTGGAATGTAAACGGCCTAGGGGACAACCTGAAGAGGGGAATAGTATTACAGTTTATTAAACGACATTCCCTTGAAGTGGTTTTGCTCCAGGAGACACACCTGGTTGGAAATACATGCAAGGCACTAGACAGATGGGGCTATCGATAGGTGGTACACTCAGGGTTCACTTCAGGATGAAGGGGTGTCTGCATCATGATGCGAAAATCCTTTCCTATGTCAATCGAACACACCTGGACTGATGAACGGGGTAGATATGCAGCAGTATTGGGGATATGGGAGGGTGGGCCACTAACTCTGGTGTCCGTCTATGTCCCTCTGGGACTGCAGACAATGGCGTTTCGGGATCTGGGAAGCGCCATGTTAGAGTTTCCAGAAGGAAGGCTGATGCTAGGAGGAGACTTCAATTCCGTGGTATGCGGTAGACATGATCGCTGTCCTCCCAGGGACCTGGGACCCGCACAGATGGATCTGACCACCCGCCTGGATTCTATCAGACTTGCGGATGCATGGCGGATCCGCCATCCCACTGATACCCAGTTTACATTTCACTCCGGGGTACATAATAGCCTTTCCCGCATTGATTACATCCTCACGCCTGCAGACCAGCTGGGGTACATCACAGAAGTCAGACATATGGCACGGGGTATATCCGACCACTCTCCGATATGGGTGCAGGTGGGGATGGGTAAGGGTCAAGTTGGAAGAATAGCGCCTATAAACCCCTTGCACTAACGTAACCCCACTATAAAACAGAACATTACGCAGACAATTAAGCACTATTTCCAGGACAATGAGGGGTCGGTGGGCTCATCATGGACGCTCTGGGAGGCATTTAAGATGGTGGTTTGGGGGCAGGCAATCTCTCAGATAGCTGGGGCAAAAAAAAGAGAAGAATGATGAAATGACTAACCTGGAAGAGGAGATTCTAAGGTTAGAGGGTGAACTACTAGTCTCAGGAGAAACCGACATTACACACAGACTCAAACTCAAAAAGGAAGAGTATAAAAGTGTGGCTACGGTTAGGGCTAAAACACTACATAGAGATAAACTCAGTAGAATATATGAGTTTGGGGACAGAGCAGGCAAATCATTAGCATGGCTTGACCGGCGTGATCACGCAAATCGCTTGGTCACGGAACTTACAGCAGGGACGGGGGAGACAATTTCAGATACACAGTTGATAGCGGACAGGGTTGCCAAATACTATGCACAGATATATAAATCTACTCTTCCAGTGGAAGAATCGAAGACTCTGTTAACTGACATAAAGCTTCCAACACTATCAGAGGAAGACTGTGACTTACTTGAGAGTGAACTCACGGACTATGAGGTGGCACAGGCCATCAGGAGCCTACAGTCGGGGAAGGCGATGGGCCCTAACGGCCTCCCGATAGAACTCTATAAATTAAAGCCCAATAAAAGAGCCCCCTACCTCAAATCGATGTATGAGGAAAGCCGAGAGATCGGCCGACTTCCCCAAGATTAACGGCTCGCCACAATTGTGGTTATACATAAGGAAGGTAAACCTAGGGACCAGTGCTCCTCATATAGACCCATCTCGCTATTGAATGCCGAAGCCAAGATATTAGCTAAACTGTTGGTGGCACGCCTGGTTGGAGTAATTTCTGGACTGGTCCACCCGGACCAATCGGGCTTCATGCCATCTAGAAATACCTCCCTAAATCTTCATCGACTCCACAGAGTGCTGGGGAGAGGGGATATGCTGAGAGAGGACGCGGTGGTGATGTCCTTTGACCCCACCATGGCATTTGATATAATTGAATGGCCCTATCTCTTCGCCGTGCTGGAGAAGTTGGGGTTTGGCCCTGGATTTATCAGTTGGGTGAAGCTCCTCTACTCATATCCGTTGGCACAGGTGGTAGTGAACAATAAAAAGTCAGAGATCTTCGCCCTCGGAAGGGAGACAAGACAGGGATGCCCTCTGTCCCTGTTGCTTTTTGCTCTGACACTGGAGCCTCTGGTGGGCTGGATCCGTAAGGACCCTATTGTCAGGAGGTTGAGATGGTCGGAGGAATGGGAAGATTGTATCTCCCTTTATGCCGATGATATCCTGCTATATCTAGCGTCACCGTGGGCCTCGATAAATAGAGTCCTAAACATATTTACCAGCTTTGGCAGATACTCTGGGTACATCATCAATTGGACCAAGTCATTGATCTACGTGCTCAGGGGGAGGTTGCCGCCCCTGCCCAGAGAGTGTAACGTGACAGAAGCAGTAGATGGTTTTAAATACCTAGGCATCTACATTGCTAGAGACCCTAAGCTGTATTATGACCACAACCTCCTGCCACCATTACGACGACTCAGGAGTGACGTGGAGCACTGGAAGTCGCTCCTGCTCTCCCTATTGGGTAGAGCTGCGCTTTTTAAGATGATGTCCCTACCCCGCTTTCTATACATTTTACAAACTCACCCTCTCCTATCCCCGCGACCTATTTTGTGGCAATAGAGAGCGAACAAAGAGCTCTACTATGGGTAAAGGGAACACCATGAATATCATTTCCTAAATTGGTGCGGGGTTGGTATGATGGAGGGATTGGACTCCCAGATATAAAAAAATACTACTGGGCTGCGCAGTTGGCAGCTATTAACCAAGGCATGTACTGACCATACGACGATCCAGGATACCGAATGGATAGCTGGCTCCTACCGGGGGGATCCTATACCAGGGCACTCTACTCCAGACCCGCTAAACTACGACTGACGGGACCTACATCGCACTCTGTCCAGATTTGGCATACAACTCATAAAAGTCTAGGCTGGGCCAAGAAAATCATGCAGACCACCCCCTTGTGGGACTCGTACCTGCTGGGAACCCTTCGGAATACTAAGAGATTTGACAGATGGGATATGATTGGACTGTCTCGGGTGGGTGACATGTGGAGGGAGGGCAAAGTGATAGAATTCTCAGTGCTGCAATGAGAATACGAACTGGCAGACTCGGAAATATTCAGATACTACCAGGTGAGACATGCCTTGTATACATGCATTCCGTTAGGAGAGACAATACCTGAAGCAACGCCACTGGAGGACAGACTCCTCGACGGATACATGCCTAAAAAGTCAATATCCCTTACCTACCAGAAGCTAATTAATCACGCCTCCGATCCGCTTATGCGGCTTCGTGAAAAATGGGTAGACGATCTGTTAGAATTGGACGACGCGGACTGGATGGAAGCGCTTGCTTCCCCCAGGGAAGTCACAATCTCATCACGGCTCAAATTGGTGCAACTAAAAATACTCCACAGAGTATACTATTCAGGACTAGCTTTGGTCCGGATGGGATATGGGGAGGACTCACGATGTAGGCAAAATTGTGGGAGGGAAGGCACGTTCCTACATATTCTGTGGGAGTGCGCCAACATTAGCAAATATTGGACAGAAGTTCTCAAATGTATGGAAGAAGTGCTGGGTCTAGACCTGACCCTAGAGGCTAAGAGGTGTCTGCTGAATGTGTGGGAACCGACGGATTTGAGCAGCAAGGAGAAAACATGGGCAACCCTGGGGCACATGGTGGCCAAGCACAATATTGCTAGACTGTGGGGGGCAAGGGAGGCCCCTGGCCTAAATTCATGGAAACAAGACATTGACTGGTGCATGTTTCGAGAAAAAACAGTATATGTTTCCAGGGGATGACCAAAAAGTGGTCTCAAATATGGAATAAATGGAATGTCTATCGCGGAAATATCTGTGCTCCCCCTCTTCTCCCTCCCCTTCCCCTCCTTGATGAACCTTTATATAATGATCTTTGCGAAAACTGAACTTACATAATGTAAACGACATGTGTAGTCACCCATAATTCGTATATACAAAATCTGTGCGCTCCAAACACCTAAGACAGTGTATGTAAATCTGATATGCTATCCTTAATAAAAAAGATTTAATTTAAAGAAAAAAGCATTTGCCCTGCACACATAATAAACTCCAGGAATGATAGGCTCATACCCTGCAAATATCTGGTCTGTGTAACACAGAACTTCAAACCTGTGAGGACTCTCACTCCATCCCATTCTTTGAAAATTTGGAACATTCTCTCCTCGTCTAGTGAAACATAATTTCCCTTTCTGTTTCCAGTCTAAACTCAGCTTTGGCTGTGTTCCAATATTTCGGTGCCTCTTTTTTTTCTTTCCCCACTTATCTTTCTCAGTAACTCTCCCAATATCTGTCCTCTCCTCAATTACTACTCTCCTGTCCTCCAGGTCATCAATAAATTTCTTCTCAATTTGTACATAGGAAGAGGGAAAATACCATTCATGACATTTCATAATCTCATTCAACTCCCTAAAGGTGTCATGCAAACATATATGTTAAGTCTGCTTGCTTGGTCAAAGGTTCATGCACATGTTAAGACATAATTTTGAGCATAAACACAATCATTGTTTATAATAATAATGTAGGAATGCACTTATTCCTGTTAAAAAACATATTAAAATGAACAAAGTTAGTGTCTGTGTGCATTTTATTTTATTAACTTTACAACCATGAAAATGCAACCATAAAAACAACCCCTAGAGGGCGTCACATTTTGATTGCATGACCTGGAACCATAGAACCATAGACTTACCCCGTAATGGAAGCTTCAGTACATGAATCTCCTTTATACACTTTCAGGCCACAATAATTGCAAACACGCCAACCACAGCAGTCTTCTTCTCTTGCGGGGGGGCAACGCTGCCATAACGCTGCCGTGAAGGGAACGGCCAACGCTACAGAATCTTTCCCATATCTGCCGTGAGGGGAACGGCCCTTTGGACTACACCTCCCAGCATCTCTTGCCCTGTCGCCTACCTTGACGCTTCGCAGCGCGCCCGGAGGCGCGATAGAACCGCTGTTGGCCTCCGCAGCGCGGGACGCCAACCACAGCAGTCTTCTTCTCTTGCGGGGGGCAACGCTGCCATAACGCTGCCGTGAAGGGAACGGCCAACGCTACAGAATCTTTCCCATATCTGCCGTGAGGGGAACGGCCCTTTGGACTACACCTCCCAGCATCTCTTGCCCTGTCGCCTACCTTGACGCTCGCAGCGCGCCCGGAGGCGCGATAAAGCCGCTGTTGGCCTCCCGCAGCGCGGACGCCAACCACAGCAGTCTTCTTCTCTGCGGGGGCAACGCTGCCATAACGCTGCCGTGAAGGGAACGGCCAACGCTACAGAATCTTTCCCATATCTGCCGTGAGGGGAACGGCCCTTTGGACTACACCTCCCAGCATCTCTTGCCCTGTCGCCTACCTTGACGCTTCGCAGCGCGCCCGGAGGCGCGATAGAACCGCTGTTGGCCTCCCGCAGCGCGGGACGCCAACCACAGCAGTCTTCTTCTCTTGCGGGGGGCAACGCTGCCATAACGCTGCCGTGAAGGGAACGGCCAACGCTACAGAATCTTTCCCATATCTGCCGTGAGGGGAACGGCCCTTTTGGACTACACCTCCCAGCATCTCTTGCCCTGTCGCCTACCTTGACGCTCGCAGCGCGCCCGGAGGCGCGATAAAACCGCTGTTGGCCTCCCGCAGCGCGGGACGCGCGCGGGCAGCGCCCGGGCGAAGCCCGGCCAAGGGCGGGCCCGTCCCTGCCCGTCCGTGACAGGTAGAGGCAGGGCTGGGCCACCCCCTTACATCTTACAGCGGATGTAGCAAAACAAGGTACTGTGCATCCTGGACATTTTATATCTGAGGAGATTTGCCAATGTTCATTTATCTAGCATTATTTGGACATTGTTCTTGATGGTGGTTGATCCCCTTTGTTTTACAGGGGATCGTATGGGATTGCGTAGCGCCTTTTTATCACTATTTGTCTTATTATTGTGTGGTTTTTTTTTTATCCTTTTGTTATTAATTATAGGTACATTTATTTGTCTAGCTTGTTTGAACTGTGGGCACCTATTAGTAACACTACTGGAGTTATTTGGTAATTTGGGATGGGGAAGCGAAAAATCATGGAGGGAACTGGGGGAAACGGGGTAGGTAGGCCAATTAAAGGGAAAAGGGCCAGAAAGTCCCTCAAACATCCAGGCAGTAATTACGTACTTGATAGGATAGATATCCTAATAAGCGAGTGTGAGGGAATTTTGGAATGTAATCAACCGGTATCCCCAACTCATGAGGGTTTGGCTGAGAGATCATCTCCAAATCCAAGCTTGAGAAGGGCCTGTTCGCCCGTCATCCCAACGATGTTCCAAAAGCCGCACCTAAAAAGCTACCAATGAAGCCCAAGGAACCTGCTCTTCTCGCTTTAGATTCAGCTCAACTTTCTATTTCCCCTGCCAGCATTAGCATTAGCGCATCCCCAGAAACCCACGAATTAGAACCTACCATTCCTTGTTCGAATAGATTTTTACCCCTCCAGGTAATCGATGATGAGTTTAGTGCTAAAACTCCCCAGCCATCGCTGCCAGATATGCTAGATATTACTGGGGCGTGTGGCATAGCTAATCAAGTCAAGCCTATAGATGTATAGATGTAGCTTCTGATATTAATTCATTAAGAGCAGAGATTGGTGTGCTGAAAAGGATGGTAGAGGACCTTACAACCCTAGTTACATCCATAGCGAGGAAGGTCGTGCCTCGTAACGAGGATGTTACTGCTGTACAATATCATTGCCCGCAGCTCGCCAATAGTCGTCCTAAACAATTAACTCCATCAATCTCTAGCATGAAAATTCCCACCCACGATCTCAATGTTCAGCAATCAGACACTCTTGCACCTTCGATTTCCAAGTTCATCCCTAATGAATCTAGGATTCAGGGTATTAATAAGCCTTTTAGCCACATACAAGATAGGCTCCAGAGGCTGGCAGTTTCACAAACCCTACAGACTTCCGAAACAAATTATATTGCCCAATTGCAACAGGCACAACCAACTATACAACATCTTACTTATGGTAATCGTGACCTGCAGACTCCTTTAGTTGCTGCAACCATTGGTAATGGATCTCATTCTGGGAAAATTTATATGACTTATGTTCCAAGATTGAAAACCGTTCCCAATGGTATTGTAGAGAATGAAGAATCCCTAATTAACAAAGTGATTTATTGGATCCGTTACACTAGGGGTTGCAAATCGGTGATCAGGGACGATATACTCATGGCACGAAGGCGCCCGCTCCCTTTACACAATTGGATGACATTGAAATCACCTTGAAAGGAAGTGAGATCGCGGGGAATCTTCTGGCCCTAGAGTTTCGCACCTGCCCTCCAGATGGTTCTTCCATCCAGTTCAGACATCAACCTTTGCATGAACAGGGTAGACCACAACACACGCAAGCAATAATACACCTAGCGAGCTCCTCTTCTTTGGAGTCTAATGATTGACTGCAAGATCCATTGCACTTGTCGTCCCCAAACTGCTTAAACCATTTCAGGCAAAGTTCCCAAAATTCGATGGGCACAAATGGGGCGAATCTCATTACAGATGGGAACCTCGCCGCTGATATGCACTTGTCTTTAGACTTGCCACCTCTAGCTTTATCTCCAGGTTCTTTTTCAGAAAATATTTCTACCTCTTCACAATGTATAGCCCCTATGCTGAGCCATCAATTGAAGGTTGTATCTTGGAACGTGGCGGGATTGAGTAGTAAACTTCCTCTTCCTCATTGGAATGATTTTGTAGGGAACTTTGACATTTGTATTTTCCAGGAGACATGGAGTTTGGTTCCCTATATAAACCTGGCTACACCTGTCATTTTATCCCTGCGACAACTGTGGGAAGAGGTCGCCCTTCAGGGGGTTTGATTGTTTGGATGAGCGTCGCTCTAGATTGTCGAGTAGTTCCCCAGTCAAGCCTTAGTCCAGATATCCTTTGGCTCAGTATAAGGGGTCCAAGGGGTGGTAGTCAAATCGAACTTTTTAATGTCTATGCAAGAGGGACAAATTATGGCAGGCCTTCGAACATAATTTCTGTTTTAGAGGATTGTTTAGATAAATGTTCACCATTTGCAAGAATAATAGTCGCAGGTGACTTTAATTGCACTTACGAACCCCTGGCTACAGAGGACTTGATGGAAATTGAACCTCAAGATGTTAGGTGGGCAATACCTCAGCTTGATCTCCCCCCGATTAAAAGATGGACCCAGCAGGCTCTCTAGTTGAATTCCATTACTACGGAATATGGCCTAAGAGCAATTAATGGTAGGTCTAATTCTGATAAGCACGGGGCTAATACTTATAATAGGGCCAGTTGCCCATCTCGGATTGATTATATCCTCCTTGATATTAGGCTATGGGGGTATTTGATTGATATGTTAGTGGGCTCAACTACAGAGAGTGATCATAATCCCCTGTGCTTATCTCTGAAACCACTCTGGGAAGCAGATTGCTACACACAGAATATCCATCCTCAGGTAGCTACTAGAGAGATCACACAGTCAAATTGCAAAAGGACCCTGAAGTGGAAAAGGGTAGCACTAAATGAGGGCAAGTTGAATGGGATAAGTCGAGAGTTAGCCTCTGGCACGGCCAAGCTTCAAGTTGTGGCACACACTGTAACAAGTTCCTCAGATGTGTCCAGGGTTCATGAGCACACATTCTCACAAATTATGGCATATTTCTTGACCCCAGTTCAAAAAGTAAAAGCTTGTAATTCCTTGAGGGACACATATTCTTGGTTCAACAAAGAATGTAGGGAAAAAGGTCTGCTTTAATCAAGGCGATTAAGGGGAAAGATAAATTACAAATTAAAATCGCAAGAAATTCTTATAAAGTGGCTCAGCGAGAGGCAAAGGCTTCTTGGGATGCATCAAGATGGGAGCAATTAACAGATGCATGCACATCTAAGGATAACAACCTTTTCTGGAAATTGGTCACTTGGGGTAGTAGGTCAGGTTCATGTCCACCCCCGAATCACATCACTAGTCAAGTTTGGTTTGACCACTTCAAAGGGCTTTATTCCGTTGAGGAGGATACTCAAGAAGGGGAAGTAATAGAGTACTCTGGGCACTTGAATAAGGAGGAGCATTTTACAATTCTGGAGGTAGAAGCTGCAATCAACAAAATAGTCCTCACGAAAGCTGCAGGCCCGGATGGCCTGCCCGGTGATTTATTTTTGGCTGATTGCACCCAATGGGCACGTTACATCTTGCTGCTAACAAATGCCATAGCCGAGGGAGCACCGGTCCCGTTGTCTTGGAAATCTGCGGAAATAGTCCCCATATATAAAAAGGGAGCAAGAGATGACCCTGCCAATTACAGACCTATAAGTCTGATTGATGCTGTGCAGAAGGTCCTTGGTCGGATGCTACTGCACAGGATACAGACTTGGACTGAGGATGGGGATATCCTTTCACAATTTCAGGCAGGCTTCAGGACAAAGACAGGGACAATGGACCAGGTATTTAGATTCCTCTTAATATACTGGAAGGTTGTGATAATAGGCAGAGGCAGTCTGTATTTAGCATTCATCGATTTAAAGACTGCCTTTGATTTGGTTCCCAGATCCAAGTTATGGGTCCTGCTTGGCGAGATGGGTATACCTCACTTTGTTCTTAACTTATTAGTTCGGCTGCACGAGGGAAATTTCGCCCAGGTCAGGTGGGGTGAGCAGGGTCAACTTACAGAGCGCATCCCTGTCAAGAGAGGAGTAAGGCAGGGATGCGTCTTGGCTCCAACACTCTTTTCCCTATATATGAATGGAGTCGTGGATTTTCTCTTGGAAGAGCCGGCCGACTTTCCCGCTTTGGGGGCAAAAGATACCGACCCTGTTGTTTGCAGACGACACGTTATTGATATCCAAGACCCAAGTTGGGTTGCAGCGCCTAACTGATAGATTCCATTTATTTTGTGAGAACCGAGGTCTGGTCATAAACGCCAATAAAACCAAATTTATGGCCTTCAACCCCCATAGAACATGTAGGAATGGCCCTCTCTTGGGCGGGATTCCCCTTGAAAAGGTTGCTTCTTTTGACTACCTTGGCGTAAGATTCTCTGATAAAATGTCATGGAAACCCCATCTAGGCAAGATGTTGGTGGCCCATAAACGTCTGGCTGGTGCAATAGCAAGAGAACATCGTCTCTCCCACACTAGGCCTGTTGCTCCAGCCCTCCAGCTATATGACTCCAAGGCTGTCAGTGCCACTCTCTACGGAGCTGAGGTTTGGGGGTTTGACAATCTTGATGAGCTCCGGAGATCGGAATATAAATTTTTAAGAGATCTAGTCACAGCACCAAAATATATTCCTCTCACACCACTACTAATGGATATGGGTAGGCGGTCAATTAGTGACGTAGCTAGGCTGCATCCTCTCCTCTTTGGGCCCGCATTAGGAGGACCCCTGAGCTTTCTCACTATGCAGAGGCCCTCACTGAGGTTATTAGGCTCGATACTGGGGGAAAATAGGTTGGCTACGCGACATAAAGAAAATGTTATCTGCAATTGGGCTTTGTGATTGCTGGACCAGCCAGGATCCCCCAAGGAGAGAAGATCTCAATCGTCTGTATTGGGAATGGGTGGACCAATGTGCAATCAGCAGATCTGACGCGGGTAGATTGTCAACTGAGTTTTATTACCATAAACAATGTAGATATTACGAGCCTTACCTTGATCAGATTACAGTTCCCAGAGACAGAATTCTCTACATGCATTTTAGGTTTGGCTCTTTACCGGTGGGCGAAGTGATAGCAAAATGGTCCGCCGTCAATGGAAAACATTGCCCCAGCTGCCAAGCCCCTGTGGAAAGCATTGCCCATTTATTGTTCGTTTGTCCAGCCTACAAAACCCCACGGAGAAAATGGCTGAGTCCGATTTGTCGACAACTTGGTACACGGGAGCACCAAGTTGCACTCCGCATTCTTAAGGCAGATTCCGGACCTTTTTATCTTGTTGTATAGCGAAGTATTTGGGGCAGGCATGGCAAATTCGGTGGAAAGCGCTTGCAAGAAAGCCATAGCCTTTATGAATTGATGAATTGATAATGTTTTAATAGTATTTTTGTTAAAATTTCTATGCACGAGCTTTTTAGTCTTTTTAATTAATGAACTCTCCCTTGTATTGAATTGTTTATAAACAAAATGATGAAATGCTGCCAGTTTTTAACCAAAATCAAATCAAATCAAGGATAATTGAGTGTATATTTATTAATGTATTTTTTATATCTATATCAATTTTATTAGTCATGTTGTTGTTGTTTCATGATGCTTTTATGACTTTTACGTCGAAATAAAGCTTGTGATTGATTGATTGAATTGCAAACATAAAACCAGCCCCTAGAGAGCACAGGACTTCCTGCTGTAGGGCCAAAGCACCAGCCTTGGGAGAGCTTTATAACAATGCTGAACTCCCAGAGGGGTCCTGGATTCTATGACCCCAAAATATAGGGACAGTTCTATATAAAAAATCTTTAGTGGGGAGCTGATGCACTCCTACAGCCCGCGCTTTTCCTTTATCTGTAGTGTGATGCCCCTGTCATCCTGGGGCCTCCACAAGTAGGCAAAATTGTGCAAATACAAAAGCCCTGCAGGGATATATAGGGCACTCCACTCAGAGCAGGTGAATACTAAATGAGTGTCTCTCCTGCTGCGCCAGGGGGCCCCCCGCATGGCTCCCGCATGGCCCTTCCTGTGGAAAATATAAGAAATAAATATTGCGATGACCCCCAAGCCCTGGCCCAATCCGAAGGTAATTGGTGAAATGTCAGCGGAGCCCCACGCGCTTTGCGGCAAGAAAAAGGTCAAAGTTAGTCAATCTTTAAAAAATGCCATAACTCAGGCCCGTTTGGCAAATTTTGACGATCTTAGACTCATTTTACTCCTGGTGGTGAGCTCTAGCCACCAGGAGCAGTTGAATCATATTTCTCATCTCCAAAGTAGTGTAATCTCCAGGTAGCTGGTTCTCCTGGCTCCCTTCACCAGCCTTCCTTCTGGTCTTGGTCTCTGGGTGCAAAAGTCCAGGACTTCCCCTCAACTGGTCCTCAGGGGGTGTAAGGGGGCCAGCCTCATGGCTCTGGGGAGACCCACTGGTCCTGGGGTCAAATGGGCAGAGTCCTTAGTCCTTTGTGGGCATCAGGGAGTCCTTCCTACCAGTTGTCCATGGCAGCCCCAGAGTCCAGCAGTGAAGCACAGAGAAATTCCCAAGCAAGAGAGTGTCTCCCCCTGGTGCAAGAGATTTTAGAGGGGAGTGGAAGGTTCCAGAAGCCAGGCACCCCTGGCCAATCCTCAGATGCCACGTCACCTCTCCACCCCTGTCCCAACACTCCTGCACAGCATGCTGGGACAGTTAAAAATTGTATCATCCAGGAGTCAGTAGTCACATCTTCTCCGGGGGCCTCAGCTCCGTTCCTCAGTGACTTCACTTCCAAAGCCTTTCTTACCAAGTTTTCATAGGGGAGCGCCCTCCTGTGTTGGCTCCACAGGTCTGGGCTTCCTCCTTTGTTCAGTGGGCTTGGGCAGGCCCAGCCTTTGTACAGTGTGAGAGCTGATTGATTGATGCAGATCCTTCAGTCCCACCCCATATCTCCTCAAGAGCTGAGGGACGCACTGTTAATTGCTCTCTTTTTGTGGGGAGGCCTTTGTTCTTGCAACTGGAGAGAAATGTGAATAACTTGGCACAACAGGGTTACAAAAGAAAGGCCTGGCCTCTGATCCTGAGCTGAGCCGGATAAATATGACAATTCTGGATGACCGATAAATTGTACAGATATCTTTTTGGAACTGACAGAATTGTTTTTCTCGCACAGTTTACACCCCACTTCAATATGTCACTGGTCTATGCCAAAGGGAAGTGAAACTGCACACTAAGGCAGTTTTCCCTCATATGTACAATAAAGTGTCAGTACATAGAAAACAGTAAATTACATTGACTTTCCTTATTTATTTACAATAACATTATAAGGCCTAACCCAGGTCAATATCTAACCTTGCAGAGTCCCCTATGTGCCAGGCTACCTGTGCGTATTTACCGGGTTGTACACTACAGTAATCTCCCATGCGCAGCCCACACACATGTCGACACGTGTGTGTACATGTGTTCACATGTGAGGGAGCGGGGTTTTCTATATCTCAGTCTTTCGGTGTAGTAATTAAATTTAGGTTTAAGAGAGAAAACGGTATCAGTTCAGAAACCCAATATAGAGTTCTGATAAGAGAGAGAGATCAATGAGTAAGCATAAAGCCTTTGCAAATCACACTGGAAATTATTCACAGTCATAAGTCAGCAGACATATAAAATTGGACTAATTAACCTCTCACGTAGAAGATCAGAGATGAGTATCCAGTCAGAATGTTGGTGAAGGACTTCAGAACTACTCCAGGAACACACACTAATGGGAACACACAAATTCTGAAGTGCAACTTTATTTTCTTTAGTCTTTTTTATCCACCATTAGAATATCAGCAACTCCTGGGAATAAGCAAATTCCCCTTTTTCTTTCTTTTCATAATAGCCTTCCGGGCATTTGTCCTTGGTAAGTTGTTTTCATGCAGTCCAAAAACTTCTCCCCATAATCATCCTTCCTGTCATTTTAGTCTCCTCCTGATGAGAACCTTACTATCACTTGTCTAATACAAAACAAGTGTCTATTCACTAGCTAACAGTAGGCTTCTGAAGTTGTAACATCTGCAGCAAAATGAAGAAAAACATCTTGCACAACAACTATTCATTGTAGAAACAGACCTTTCAGTGTTAATGCATTATTTTTTCACTTAACATAGCATCAGCAGTACACTTAGGCTAACTTTAATCAGCATTTTATGCATGGGCAAGCCTAAAAGATTTAGGTATAGTTGCCTACTAAAGATTTTGCATGTAGCATATGTTTTATTTGAACGGAATCTTGCGCACATTATTAATAAAAGTGTTTTAACAGTGTATAATATTTGTGGCAGCAGTTTTCCTCTCTGATGGTTCAAAAACGATCTCAATTTCCTCACAATTGAATTTTCAAAGTGCACTCTCATCTTCAGTTGAGTAATTGAGCTTAAATTTCCTTCAACTTCTTATACTCTCTATTCTTCCTTTCTTACATTTCCTTACTCTCCTCTGAATTGTCTCTTTATTTATTCTTCTTTTTAGTTAAATAGCATGTAAATCCTTTATATAAAGCACGTAAGGTAAGCAAGTAAATACCAATGATTGGTAAAGGTCTAAATATGACCCTAAAAAGTCCTCTACCCACTGTTGCAAACCAATTGTCAACAGTTGAAACTCCTTTACCTAAGTTCCCTAATACACTAGAGGATTCTAAGGGTTCTAATTCTAGTTTCGAATCAGAAATATTCTTTGCAAATTCCTCTATCTTTCTATTCTCAACAGGTATATACAAGCAGCAATATTGAGCTTTCAGCATTCACAGACTCCGCCTTTCTCTGCTAACAAAATATCTAAAGCTAATCGATCTTGCAGACCATTGATCTAATAGCCACTAATTCTGTGCTCACTGCTATGAAGGCACCAGATGTATTAGTAGGTAGTTTATCTAATATTGTTGATAGCTTTATATTTTCTCATCAGGTGGTATTATTGCTATAAAATGTCTCCCACTAATTGTGCCTAACTATTTGTACTACTTAGATGTCTATGGGGAGGTATCATTGTTAAAGGGTCTATGCTATTTACATGATACATCTCAGGAAACAGCAAACAAAATAGGAAGCAATCTCTCAATCAGCTGGCAACTGGAAATAAGCATCTTGCCCACAAACAAAATAAACTCCAGGAATAAATGCGTTTTCCCAGGTTAATATTTGAAAAGGTCCTCTTAAAACTTCAAAAGTGTATTCGCAATTACTAATCCCTATATGTCCTTTTCTAACCTGGTTTCTCCTTTTGTGAACACACAATTTCCCTTTTGTCTTCTATCTAATTTCAATTTCGGATAGACCATTTTCTTTTATATTCATCTTCTTCTTTCTCCCAAACATACCTTAAAACATCTTCTTTATTTTCACTACGGAAAATTTGAGCTCCCCTTTCCCTCATTTTAATATGATGTCTCATCAAACAGGTTAAGTTATTTTCATATACCTTAAACATGCCTATGACTGAGGGTGAACTAAAGAAATACCATTTAATTTCCATATCTTTAGCTTGTGGATGAGGGTTCATTCTGTTCTTTGGAAAGAATCATATAATTGGAAAAATAGTATTCAAAATGCTCCTGCCTAAAAAGTAAACTAAGAGCAATACTACATGTATTTGCATAGGACAATGGGATGGTGGTATGACACTTTTTCTGCAGATGAAGAAGGTAAGTGTGCACACACCAAGCAGTCCTTAGTATCTAAAGTTTGAGTGTATTCCTGAACTAATCTAGAATAGACATTGGCTGAAAACTCTTCTTTTACACAATCTACAAACAAAGCCTTTAATTTTGTCTCATCTATTCTGTATGCAGGCTTTGTAGGTGCAGGTGTATACCTAGTTGTTTCTATTTCTGGTGTAAAATTCATGCCAACTAAATAGCTAATATAACAACTATTAATGTGCCAACAATTACTATTCTACACTTAGCTTGTGTAAGGATACACGTTTTTCTACAGTTTGACCTTTAGTAGAATATTCTCAGCAGGTAGATTCAAAATTCTGCTTTGACTTCTACTTGGGCAAATGTGCAACTTTTTGATTAATCACTTGCAGTTATTTCATTAAACATATATACAGAAATTTTCGTGAGACATCCCTAGCCCTACTCCATCTTCTTCTAAATGTTATCCCTATTCTTCTACTGCAACCTTGGCCCTAGGAAATTTGTCTTCATTCTTTAAATTTATTTTCATTCATTTGTTTATTGTTAATTTAGTTTATTTCAGTCTTTTATTCTGTAGCTTTAAATACAGTCTTTCATGTGTTGCCTTAATTGTTTCATCTTTTGAATTCACTGAACAGTGCTTGTCAAGATCTTTGATTGTAATTTTGCTTCAGAAATCTTAATTAATCAGTGCTGTTTCTCAGTGTGCATATCATGGAGGTTCAAATAACTCTGATCTCAGTTCATTAGGATTTTAACCTGGGGCATTTAGCACATTCTCTGCATAGTAGGTCCATTCAGGTGCAGAATACCTTTGACAGGGTACTCTTGCTTTCTTGGATCTTCTTGGTGTTTGTTGATCTTCTGTTTTGCTTATACCACTAGACCCTGTTTCTTCCACGATGGTTTTCTGTGTGATCTTCACATACTTGTTCCTTCATCTGGGTCATTTTATTGCTCGTGTGATATTTCAATAGATCTTTTATTTTCAGCTCTTGTTTCTTCCTCTTCAGTGTGTGTTACCACACCACTTTGCGAGATTACAGGAACTTGCACCAGTTGGCAGTACTTCACCCCCCTCTGGTCCTTCTGGGCACACAGATACAGAAGATCTCAGATTTTGTTAAAAAGCACTCCTTATTCATATGGGCACCTTACTCTCTGAGTTTGCAAAGCATGCACCCAATTAAGTATCCCAACACATTTGGCAGCAATGTTTTTAATCAGATGATCTGGTAAGAACCTTTCCCCCTTCGGATCCAGGCAGGATTTTCACACATGCTTCTTCACCAACACCCAGGTCTTGGCACTGCTCCTGATGTGGACTTGCAGTGACAGCTCCAACCCAGTGAGAAACAGTCCGCACCACATCAGCTAATCCTTTGCAGTAATGGAGTATCATGTCTTCTGTGATGTTTACAAGTGCATTTATAGATACAGCAGGCAGTCTCATAGGATGACCCATTAGGATATCATGAGGTGATAATCCTGTTCTCCTGGCAGGGGTGCTTCAAAGACTCATCAAAACCAATGGTAAATCATCTGGCCATTTCAATTAAGTGGATGCACAAACTTCGGCCAATCGAGACTTTAAGGTTCGGTTAACTTGCTCCACTATCCCCAAAGCCTTGGAACGATACCTAAAGCATAATCTCTGTGTTACCTGAAGAGAAACACATAGCATTCTAAAGACCGCATTATTGAAACGAGTCCCTCGGTCTGACTCCAGAGAAACAAGAAATCCGAGCCTCAGAATGAGTTCTCATAACAGAAGCTTAGCTAAAGTGAGACTGTCATTATTCCGTGTTGGGTAGGCTCCCACCCATCAGGAGAAAATGCACAATATATCCAAGCTATATCGCAGCCTGTTTCAAACAGGCATCTCGATAAAATCCAACTGCATCCTGTTAAAGGGTCCTCCTGATCTTCTAACATGACTAAGGGATGCTGTGTTGTTGGGGCCAGTACTTAAGAGGACTCCTCGTACCAGAAGTCACTGCATTAAAGAAGGAGGGGCCTGCATCCAGCTGCCTCCCGCTGCCGATGTGCTATGAAGCACTGACGTCCTCTCCGCAGCGCGGGACTCTGTGTTCTTGGGGCAGTAACTAAGAGGACTCCTTGTACCAGAAGTCACCGCATTAAAGGAAGAGGGGCCTGCACCCAGCCGCATCCCACTGCAGATGTGCTTTAAAGTGCCGACATCCTCTCTGCAGCATGGGACGCTGTGTTGTTGGGGGCAGTACCTAAGAGGACTCCTCGTACCAGAAGTCACTGCATTAAAGGAGGGGCCTGCATCCAGCCGCCTCCTGCTGCTGAAGCCTGTAAAGCACCAACATCCTCTCCGTGGTGTGGAACGCACGCAGGATGCACCCGGGCAAAGCCCGGGCCAAGGGCAGGCCAGTCCGCGCCCCTCTAACGCCCACTTTTGCTTCTAAGAAAAAGGTACTTTTCCATTTTAATATTGCATGCAACCTTGGGCTGATTAAAAACTGTATCCAATTGCTCTCACCTGCCTTGTGCTTCACGAGATACTGAGACTGATATCTGTGGATTTATAGTAGAGGTGCGGCGATTAGAGATATCCATCTAGGGACACTTTGAACTTGAGTGAGGCTTGGCTGTGTCACTGAAGGGGTGAGTTCTGCCACGTCGGACTCTCTCGAGGACTGGGGCATAGCGATCAGGACACAAGGGGGGAGGTAGAGCTTTTACTTTGCATCAAATTACTCTGAAGAACTTTTGTTTTCAGTTCATAAGCCCCTAGAGAATTTATTATTTAAAAAAAAAAAAAAATGTAAACCTTTATTTATAAGTTTTCCACAAATTACAAAACTTACATTTCAAGACACATGCTCAACATATTCAGCTTTACTTGGTCCATACTTATACCTAGCAGTCATGCACAATGCAATTTAAATGTCCTGGCCATGAATATAAGGAAACACATTCTTTTATCAATACATCTTGCTATACATTCAAGGGGCAACACGGCTTCCCGGGTCACACTGCGGGCTGGCGCCCGTCTGGAAACTTATGGATGTCTGTTCCAACAAGTATGACGGTAGGGCTGCCAAATATCAAGTGGCCTAGACGCCGGATGCTGCAGTTGAGCGTACAGCTTGCTTGTGGTATTGCAGTATGACATGCTAAACATCCAACCTTTCAATGTCGGCGGGTATTTACTCCCCCAATGTACTGCGACCTCTCTTTTGGCTAACAGTAACGCTATTGCACTAAAAAGCCAGCACGGCTTAGTAATCTCTTGCACGTATCCTAACAGTACCTGCATAGGTGTAAGGGAAATACCCAAACCAGTCATTTTCGACAGCTCATTAAAAACCTGTGTCCAATATTGAGCCACTTTGTTACAGGTCATATGCGCAAAATCAGCCATCGGGGCACCACATCTGGGGCAGGTTTGCACGCGGGGTCCATGCGGTGAATCTTGGCAGGGGAGACGTATGCTCACCATAGAAACTTAAAATGTAATATCTTGTGTTTGTGGTTAAACGAAACTTTACATGTTTGCTCGCAGCACGCACGCCACTGAGCATCTTTGAGAGGACTACCCAAGTCCCGCTCCCAGGCTGCTTGTATCCCTTCGTCCCTAACTGGAAGCATAGCCACTGTAGCCTTGTACATCCTAGACATGAGGTGTTCTCCACTTATGTCCTTTATAAGCAATGTCAGTGGGGGAAAGTCGGGTGGTTCTAAAGGGTAGCTTGGGACCTGTGATCTAAATGCTCTCTGCAACCTGCACAGATTGAACTGGCCCAGGATGCGTCCTCATCCCGAGAAAATATGTGTCCACTGAAAAACACATCCGCAATTGTAGTCAAGTTAAATTTGGTTAAGGTTCGCTGTATCGTAACCTCTCGGGCGATAGGTACCCACATGTTCCCTGCGAGAGGGAGCGCCGGTGAGTACAGCTGCTGTGTTCCCATTACCTGAGCGAGTTATATCCAGGCCCAGCTAGTCGTTGACTGTGTCTGTAGGTCCAGTGGGTCCCGTTTTAGACCGACCGGTAGCCGTGCCGATAAGGGGGTGTGGTGAGATAAATCTGCCTCAGGCGCAGATATGGAACCCGAGAGTCAAAGTGAAACCAGTGTCTAGAAAAGCTGTACTGAGCAACCAGATAATAAACACGAAAGTTCGGTATTCCAAACCTACCCCGTTCATAAGGGAGTGTCAAGGTGTCCCAGCTAATTCTTGGTTGTTTGCCATCCCACACCAGTCATATTAACTGGGAGCGGAGCGTGGCAAAAAATGCCTTGAATAGTGATATTGAGATATTTTGAAACAAGTATAAAAACTGCGGCAAAACAACCATTTTAATCAGGGCAATCCTGCCCACCATGGCTATGGGTAGTTACAGCCACCTCTCAATTTTATCGCCCAATTTCTCCATCGCTGGACCATAATTAAGTTGAAGTATTTGAGCCGGATCTTTATGTATCCATCTCCCCAAATATTTCACCTAGTCATCACACCACTTCAAGGAGAACTCGGTGTTCCGAATACAAGGGGTCTCAGTCAGCGGAAAGATTTCCGATTTGCCCCAGTTAATGTGCAGGCCCAATAGGGCACTGAATCGGTTGATCTCCTGGAGAAGGGGCCCCAGTTTTCATCGGGGTGTCTCGCGAATAAAATGATATCGTCGGCATATAGTGTGATCAACAGCGGGCCTGTCTTAAATTGTATACCCCTTTGAAAATGATTATCCTGGAGGTGCCGTACTAAAGGGTCCATTGCTATTACAAATAACAGCGGGGAGAGTGACCACACCTGACGCGTCCCCCTCGAGAGTGTAAAGGCAGCCTCAACGAACCATTCACCTGTACCTGTGCCGATGGACGCGTGTATAATAAGGAAACTACTGCTATAAACCTCGTTGGCATCCCCAGCCTAATCAGTGTAGCCCGAAGGAAAGGCCACTCTAGCAAATCAAAAGCCTTTTCGGCATCTAAAAGGACCGCTGCTGCTGGGAGTGTGGGTGAAATCCTGTGTAGGGTGGCAAACACGGTGCGGAGGTTCAGCGCAGTAGATCTATGTGGGATGAAGCCTGCCTGGGCAGGCGATATCAGTTGGTCGACGATCAAGGCTAGCCTAGTAGCTAACATTTTAGCCAGGATTTTATAATCGAAATTCAATAATGACAGCGGACTGAACGAGCCACAATACTTGGGGTCCTTGCCTGCTTTAGGGAGTAGCATAATCAAGGCTTCGCGTAAGGTCGGGGGGGCACACCAGTATCTATTGCCTCCTGGTAAACATCTATAAGGTGGGGGGCCAGTGTTTTTTTAAAATGCTTTGTAAAAGCTGCCAGAGAAGCCATCAAGACCCAGCGCCTTCGACCCATCCATTGTCTCTATGGCCTGGACCACGTCTTCCACTGTGAATGGCTCCGCCAGAAACTCCCTATGAGCATTCTCCAGCCAAACCACAGTTTTTTCGTCCAGGTAGCTATTACTGGCTGTGGAATCTGGGGAGACCTTGGTAGTATATAAGTCTTTCTAATACGAAAATATTTTGTTCTCTATACCCTCACAATCTGTTATAATCCCACAGTCGTCTCCAATCAAGCTGGTAATATATGTGGGGCCCCTGTTGGGCTGTATTAGTCTGGCTAGTGTGCGTCCTGGGCGTTCACCCTCCCCATATCTCCTGGCAATCACATATTTCCCCAGATAGTGTGATTCCCGCTCCGCGGCCTCGTGAAAGTCGGCCAGGAGCACCGCCCGACGCCTCAAACCCAAAGCCGTCTGGGAGGCTCCCTGATTTGCGTCTATTGCCATCAATTGAGTTTCAATCCCGGAGAGGGTGTTGCGTAAATCTTTGAGAATTCCAGCTCCTTTCGATATACACACACCCCTAATGTATGCTTTAAATGCCTCCCATAACATAGCTTTAGTTTCCACCGTGACTGTGTTGAGCTCGAAATACTCGTCTATGGCCTGACCTAACTCGGTCTCAAACACTTGATCGCAGAGGACCATTTCGGGGAATCTCCACCGCCCGGCTCTCTCCCCTGATCCCGGGACCCTCAGTCCTATCACGACGGGGCGTGGTCTGACAGAGTATGTGGGAGGCGACTCGCCTCGCCCAGCCATGTAGTCACATTGGGGGTGAGCAACCAGTAATCCAGCCTGGTCCAGGTGTTATGGGGAGCCGCGCAATGTGTGTACATTGGCGTATATACATATAAATGACGCCAAGCATCAATCATCTGATAGGTATCGATCAGGCTAAATAATGTACGCTTGGCCCTAGGCTTCATATCTGGTGTCGTGGCTGTGTCATCCAATTGTGGATTCAATAAAATGTTTAAATCCCCTCCCATACATACCCAATCCCCCCCATCTTATCAATGCTAGTGTGTAGTTCCGTGAAGAACTCCGGGTCATCAGTATTTGGGGCATACACATTAACAAATAGCATGGTATTCCCCAATAGCCATCCCTTTACCAGCAGAAACCTGCCCGCCTGGTCCGAATAGACCTCCACTGCCCTGAATGGAACCCACTTGTGTATTAGAATAGAGACCCCTCTAGAATATGTGCTGTAGGTCGCGAAGTATCAATTTGGGCCCCAACTGGCGGCAAAGCTAGGGGGATTATTCGGTGGCAAGTGTGTTTCCTGTAAAAAGGCAACGTCTACTCTATGACGCTGTAAGTAATGCAGGACTTGTTTGCGCTTACATGCATCGTTGAGTCCCCGTACATTCCAAGACATTAGTACCATATTGTCAATCTGATTATTACTATGTACCATTCTCCAAGTTTGTAGCTAATCCACTGTTTGGACTCGCAGCAGGTATATACATTCTGAGCATGCGTCTACAGTTACAAAGTAAAGGCAAATCTGTGAACATGACCCATCCCTCCTAACCCCCTCCCATCCCCTCAATCTCCTCAAGGGGAAGATCCCAACTCCCAACCAGCAAAGTAATCAAAATACGAAAAATTTCAAGTAATCAACAAGTAAGGGTGCCTAAGCACTGGGGGGGGTGACAACGCTATGCCTAATCCCCGATTGCATATTGTCAAAAAAGAAGGAGGGAACTATTAGTTCGGCCGCCCCCATTGCAGCAAGCACTTTATCATTCCCAGTATAGTAAGAAGCACAAGCAATACTTATCAGCAATATGTATAACAGTTAGTTCATCAGCTGTCAGAGAACAAATCAGCACTGGCACCAGAGTCCGGCATTCCAGGAGAACGGTCCGGCGTGGGGGACTTTTGTGGGCGACCATTCGCTTCTCGTGCTTGGAGGAATTCTTGCATTGCAGCAGGCATGTCGAAAATTCGGGGCCGACCATCCACATCAATTCTAAGCCTTGCAGGGTATAACATGCCATATTTCAGCGCTGCCCATCTCAGAGCGAGCTTGACCGTTGCATATTTCTCACAGGCATCCTGCACCATGCCGTGAAGTCTGGGAACAAGGCAATTGATGAACCTTGCCATTGCAAGTCCCCCTTTTCACGGGCCATACGCAGGGCGGTGTCTCGGTCCTTAAAGTTGAGGAGCCATGCCATTATTGGACGTGGTGGACATCCAGGATTAGGCCGAGGACCAAGGGTGTGGTGCGCTCTTTCAACAACAAATGTGGTAGTGAAGGAGTCTCGACCGAATAGTTCAAATAGTAATCCTTCCACAAATCCATCCAGACGGCCTGTATTCGTGGTCTCAGGCACTCCCATAATGCGAATATTGTTCCACCTTCCCCTGGCCTCCAAGTCTTCATTCTTGATGGCTATGGTTTTGAGCACCCTTTCCATTCTCTCTATCCTTTTAGTGGCCTGCGCGGCACCGTCTTCTAGATCTGAAATCCTGCCTTCAGCGGTTTCTAGCCTCCCTTCGTGTTGATCCAGCCGGGCCCCCATTTTGTCAAGCCGTTTGTCCAGTGAATCGAAGCTCGTATCCAGCGCCTTGAATCCCGCCCGTAGCTCAGTCATTAGCACCTCACTACCCTGAGGGTTGGCCTGTGGGGGTGCCGCGGTGTCGCCTCCTTCCGCCATTGATGTTCCGGTTGTATCGGTCCCTCCACCAGCTTTCTCAAAGTTGAGCTTCCTTTGTTTGGGGTCCCCTTTGCCCATATCAATCCTTTTCAAGCACCGCCACGTGGCCGAAGCGGCACTCCTGGCTTTGTCGATGTCGGCGCCAACAATGCACATCCGGTGGGCCAACGAAAGGTTACCATGCCCAATCACTGCAGTAGCTCTTCTTCCCGCACACCGGGGATCTCCCACCATTCAGTGTGGCGTGGGTCTGCTCGTGTGCCCCGTTGAAGCCGACCCGTCTTCCTGTGCGCACTACCAGATCAGCTCCTTTCTATTCTGGTCCCTGACAGTCCTGGCCGTAGTGACAGACCTTACATGTGGCAATGTTTATGTGCATCCATAAAAAGCAATATAATTTCCCCGCCGGGGCCCTGGCAAATCTTCTCGTAACCGCTCACACATACAGGCCCAGTCGGGCCACCAGGAGGCAGACCCACCACTTAATACTGCCGGATGGCCGACCCCCAAGTTCACCCACCGTCCCTATCACCATGGGGCCTCCGAGGGAATAAGCATGGGGCTTACTTGTCAGGTGAGTGCCTCCCGGTCATCCCACCAACAAGCCACTCGCTGCTTCTCTGGCAGTGCTTGTGGTTCAGCTGCATGACCCCCTTGTTTCCACTCTTTCCGTGGATACCAGCTATTTTCTATTCTGGTCCTTGACAGTCTGGCTACGAAGACAGAGCGTGCGTGTGGCCATATTTATGTGCGTCCACAGATTAGCAAGTAAGATTCCCCCGCCGGGTCCCCGGCAAATCTTCACTTAACAGTTCAGCATTCGGGCCCAAGCGGGCGACCAGGAGGCAACCCACCGTTTAATACGGCCGGATGGCCACCCCCAAGCGCACCTGCTGTCCCTATCACTGCGGGGCCTCCGGGGAATAATTGTGGGGCTTACTTGTTTGGTGAGTGCCTCCCGGTCTTCCACCAGCGAGCCACTCGTAGCTTCTCCGGCACTTTTTATGGGTCAGCTGCGTGCTGCCATCTTGTTACCTCTCTTGCGTGGGCCTCCCAGTCTCGAGGTGAACAGCCGCCGCGCATGTGATCTCAGCTCCGGAGTGGTTCAACACTCGAGCGCCCGACTTCCCGGCAGCCACGCCTCTTCTGGGCCCATTCTTTCTGATAAACACAGCTCCGGATCGCTGCTTCAGTTTCCGATCGGAGCAGGATCGTCTTGTAGCCCGCTGTGAGGACTCTTGCCCGTGCTCCCGCCGTCCTGCCTGGGCGCTGCTACCGCAGGGCGGCCGATGTTGTCGAGGGAGTTCGGCGGAGCTCCGAAGCTACGCGGCCATCTTGGTCCACGGCTTGGCCACGCCCCAGAGCCCCTAGAGATTTTAAGCATGGGCAGGAGGAAGCATACTGCAGATGACAGAAAACCCCAATCTCCATGTAAAACGCAGTCATCGCTACTGAAATATATCTCAGGAGCCATGGGGGCAATTGACAAGCAAATTTTCTGTGTTGAGAAAACTTTGCTCACTTGCGGAGATCATATAGCGGCTTCCATGACACTGCCTCATCCTTCCTCCAATGACCAAGATAATTTCCTAAGTAATGGTGAAGTTATAGGTTAAGAGATTGACAAGGGGGTAACGGGTGCATGCAACATAACTTAGATTTCATTTCTTCATTTAAAACCGACTCTCTACCCCCACCTAAACATATTAGAAAACCCTAGCAAAACACCATGCTCACTGACCTGACTAAGAAGGTAACCCGGAATGGGAGGATAAAACCTGATATGAAAATTTCTACTTGATCAGCACCTACCAACGATGAACTTAAACATACCTCCCTGGACTTTCATGAAAACAACACCCAAAAATTTGAGTCATTAGGCGAGGTAGTTAAATCCTTAGAACAATATGTAAAACAATCATTAGATTCTTTAACCACTTGATTAAAGCAAGTAGAAAGTAACTCCACTACTTTCCTAGATCTGTTGAGTACCTTATTAATAGGGCTGACCACAAATAATACACCGCCTCTCCACTTACCCCTACACAAGCCTTCAATCAGGGAAGTACCCAAAAATACAAATACAGGAAGTACCCAGGGCCCATTTAATAACATACATTCCAAGAGAGATTGTGGGTTCGGACATCTCTAGTGGGGAAAGATCATCTTGTCAGCCCATAGACACCCCTGTTGGTGAAGATCAATCAGTAGAACCCTCAACTTCGATAATTGACTTCTTGGACCTCCCCCCGGCTGCTACACCATACATAATTGTCTTGGCAAATGATCCCACCCTTTCTCCTCAAAATAAGGAAACATGGATTTTGTTGAGAAATACATTACTAAACTGGCATGGAATTAGAACGGCTTAACAGGGCAACTTTTTGAAGATCTAAAAATGGTAAGGAGAGTCAAATGGGTGGGAAAGGCCTGGAAAACCCTTCCAGGTGACTGCATTGTGCTGTCCTTTACAACTCCATGGTTGGTGGAGACTGTTTTACGCAGAATTAGCCCCACAAATGGGCCCCCCCATACCATTTCCCCTTCCCCATTGGGTTATTTTGCCAACCAGTCAATTTATCTAATCCTTCCAGAAACAATCCAACCCAAGACTGTTGAGTGATTCTAACTATGCTATACCAACTCACAATCGTTTCCAGGGCCTATCAAACCTGGATGGGTTAGACTGACTCAATAGGGAGCAGTGTGTGGATCACAAGGGAGAGACAAGGAGTCATCATACCTCTGTTAGATTTGACATGGGTTATCTCACACAGTCGATGAAGGAGTTGTGATTCCCGTCGCTTGTTACTACCTCACCATTAAATAACAGCATTATACCCGCTGTCTCGTCTAATATCCAGGTAGGCCAACTACATGTTCCCCACTGTAGATACCATTGATTGTTCTATGGGGGGGTGATTTTAATGCTCACTTGTGCAACATGCCTTCTGAAAAAGTATGTGGTTTAACTAACTTGAAAAGGTCCAACAATCCCAATTTAACCATAATCAATATGGGGATAAACTGAACGGATTGATTTACAAATATGACTTGGCCTTTACTAAATTTATTTTCCCTATGATCCATTGAAAAGTACTTTCAATGGGAGAGATGTCCATAGTACTATTGATTTTGTTTTATTCTCTAATAATTATGCACCATGCGCATCTAACTTCATAACTCACACTATATCACTAAGTGACCATTTCCCCCAGAGTATTCAATTCTCCCTAGCCTCAATTTTCAATTAGTCCCGTAATCAAACTGCCACCTTGGCTGAAGATATAGAGCTGGCCACCTTAAATGGATATACTTTGCGTTGGTCACAGGTCATGCTTGATGGGTACTTAAAACAATTAATTAGTACCAGCAGAGAAGCCTTTGAGACCTGTTTGGATTAAAGAACCAACCCAAAAGTTATTATCAAGGCCTTTTTAGTGATCACATAAGGGATAATAAAGAGCCTCTTTGTCGTTAAAGATAATCAGAGACAAGCATGAAAAGGGTGGTTAGATTCTGAGTGTTCTAAGGCCCATAAAAAATTAAAATAGGCACTACAAAAATCTCCCAGCAGCAAATCTGAGGTCCAGACATGTAGAAATGATTATAAAAGGGCCCTGAAAAAAAGGAAATAATAGTTGAGGGAGAAAGCTTGGGAAGCCCTGCATGAGGCAAGTTTTAATAATGACAACAAAGCGTGCTGGTGGATAATTAGCTCTCCAGCTTTGAGAGTAGAGGAACTCCTAAGGGTGGAAATTGCAATCTTGGAAGATGAGTGGATAAAACATTTTTCTGGTATCTATTCAATCCCTATTAGTATCCTAGAAATGGGCCATGACACTCCCAATATTGATACTAATGTCATTCCCCAAGTCTCCATCATTCCTCCTTTTAGTTTGGAGGAAGTAAACAGGGCAATAAATGTAAGCAAGGGTTGGAAAGCCCCCAGCCCTGACGCCATTCCAGTGGATCTGTTCAAGGATAACACTCCATTATGGGGACCCCTCTTGACATTGGGACTGAGGGCATGCTGTAATATGGGCTTCCTACCCATGTGGGCAGAATCAATTATCGTCCCCATTTATAAAGAGGGAGATCGACTTAATCCTGCTTGCTATAGACCGATTTCCCATCTTCGACTCCTTAACAAAGATACCTGGTCGATCATTCTAAACAGGCTACAGGATTGGGCGGAATTGAATGACATTATGTCAGATCTGTAATATGGATTCCACCCTGGAATAGAGCAGAGATTGAATTTAAGCATGCTAATTTGAAAGTACACCAAGATCAAAGAGGGGAACATGTACTTGGCCTTTGTTGATTTGTCATTGGCATTTGATTGTGTTATTCACGCCAAGCTATGGGCAACTATGAGACATCTGGGAGTGGAAGCACTGATCATAAACCTTCTAAGATAGATATATACGGTATGCAGAGCTAGGGTTAGATACGGCACCAGAGGAGAATGTACACAATTTTTTAACATAGAGAAAGGGGTAAGATAGGGCTATGTCTTAGCACCTTTCCTTTTCTCATTATATATAAACAGTGTATGGGATGTGCTAACTACCCAATGTAAAGATCTCCCGCATATTGGACACCACCCTGTCCCGGCCCTCCTCTATGGGGACAATCCTGGTCTTATGGCTCGAACACCCCTGGGCCTGCAGCTCCTTCTTACTAAGGGGCCGATTCCGATTCAGGCCGGAAAACGTACCGACCGACTCGGAGCCGGAATTAATTCCGACCGAAACGTACCGGTGCAGCCCGACCCGCAAAGAACGATGAAAAGCGTGCAAAATCCGACCGACTCGTACGGAACACAAGCTGAACGACCAAACCGCGCGGAAAACAGCTATCCGGCCGGAAAAGCACGCGAATCGAACCGACCGACACGCACCAGGAAGAATCCCGAATGAAACGTACCCGCGAACTCCGACCCGCCAAGTACGATGCAACGCGTGGAAAACACGACCGAGTCGCACGGAGCTCAAGCCGTACGACCGACACGCATACAAAACAGCGAGCCGAAGCAACCCAATACACCGCGACCGACGCGTACGTAGCACAGGAAACAGCACAAACACAGCGTGAACGACTCGGAGAAGCTCGCATGAGACAACTGCAGGGTCCGACTCAGTCCGAAGAACATCTCCTACCTGCACAAAAAGTACAAAGGGAAAAACACACAAAAAAAGGCCAAACAAGCAATTACAAAGCCAATAAATACTGGGGGGGGGAACAGGGAACAAAGACACACCCACAACTCCACCCATATAAAGGACACAAATCCCTACCATGATCCTTTGCAAATTCAAATGACCTGCCAGCACAGAACACCAACAGACAGCAACCACACACACACTCATAGCTCATCCATCACACAAGCCACACACCATCAGCACCTCAACAAATAGCACCCTCACATACACCCAGCAAAACACACACTCACACACCCTCACTTGCACACCAACACACACATCACTCACCACCACCACCCATCACCATGCCCCCCAAGAAGAATCCAAAGTTCCTAGATAGTGAATTGGAAGTCCTGGTAGATGAGATCCTCAGAGTAGAGCCACAGCTGTTTGGTACACTGGTCCAACAGACCCCCATGTCGCAGAAAACCAAGATGTGGGCGAGGATCGTTGACAGGGTGAACGCACAATCACCATGTTGGCGCAGAAAGGAAGACATCCAGAACAGGTGGTATGATGTGCGCAGGAGGGTCAGGGACCTACTGAAGAAGGATTACATCTTGAGCCAACACACCGGCAGTGGCCCTCCTGCCAAACCACTATACCTCAGGCCCTGGGAGGAGAAGGTGCGGGCCATCCTACCACCAGTGAGCGTCTATGGACTAGAAGACATCCCAGAGCCTGGTGAGTACACAACCAATATACCCAATATCGTGTGACAATACACACACATCACTGTCAAGGGGATAGTCAAACCATGCACCCTTAGCAAATCCACAGCAACAAAACCAGAATCATCCCAAGATGTGTATGTCAGTCAGATAAACACAATACATGCCATCTCATAGTGATATGTAACTGTGTCATGACATGTACAAACCCTACAACAAATAAAGCTAGGCAGTGGCACAAATATAACCAACAAACACTGTCAGATATGTAGCCACCACTACAACACCACCACACAGGGAATCCCACAGAAAGGAAGGAATTCTGTGTATGCTGGTCAAGTCAGTGTAGCCAATAGCATCATGGGAGTCGTAGTCACAGATATTGCCCACCATCACAATACGCCCATCAACACCACTCTGAACCATGCTCACATCACAGGGAGTGGAAAACAACTGACAAGATGGCTGACACTGGCTACTGCTGTGGGGAGCACAAGGCCCTGCTGGGAACTGTGCACCAACCAACAGCAGGACACCACTGTCTGACATCCTGAAAGACAACTTGCACTCCCTGCAATGGAAGCACGTTCCGTGGTGGGATATCTGGCTGGGTGGGAAGGAGGACTGACAGCTATGACCATAGTTACCAGCAGCTCTTCCCACACACACCCCTAACCCAAACTACACACAACTCACCTGGGAAAATGCATTGCCTCACACTAAAAATATTTAACCCACAAAGAACCACCACCCTGGGTCATGCTGTGGGAAGCACAGTGACACACATGGGACTTGTAGCCAAACAAACGCCAGGACAACACTGTCAGCCATCCATTCAGCACAGGCACACTACCCCACAGGGAAGCAGAGTCAGAAGGAAGGAAGTATGGGCAAGCTGGGAAGGGGGTGGAGGCAATAGCATGATGGGAGTGGTAGTCAAAGCTCAACATCCCCC